>OZ034968.1:45286352-45753852 GCA_964030785.1 Siderastrea siderea
TAAATACAACACATAGCTTTAGTCAGTTACCATGGACGAGCGGTATCTCTGCCATCCTACAGCCCACAGCTTTATCAACTAAAGAGAGAAATAAAAATGACATACGATTTAACTACCACGGAGTCTTGTTATTTCCTCCCGGAAATGGGTATCCTGTGAACAGGCTCCGCAGCGGGGAAAAAGCGCGAAAATAAATCAGCGAGCGAAGTGAGCCGAGCGCAGACTGGGGAAGAGAACAGGGCCCTACATTCCTTCCCCACCTCTCCCGTGTCTCTTCGCTCGTTCTCGCCCTTTGTTATCTTCGCTCTTTCCCCGACCAGAGAACCTATTCACAGGCTAGGAAATGGCTTATATCTCAATCAGAAGTTCTCTGTATTTCCTGTATTCAAAATATGCAAGAAGTAATAAAGGGGTTTAATACACTTTTCCCACAACAGTCTTTTCTGGAATATGACCTGGTTCTTCCAGAATCAGAATACTTAGTCATACTGCACATATGTTCGAAAATTTGAATCTTCTTCTCCAATGTGTTTGACAAACATGGTGAATATAATCATTTCTAGAATTCTTCTTGCGGAATGTTTAAACGCGATTGGATCAGTTCAACAGGTAGGTTATTTGAAGCGTGAGCCTATTATCTTGGGAAGCAACGACAAAGAGTCGGACCTTTCCTTACAGACATCTCGCCATCGAGGACATTTCGTTCATTCCAGTCGAAAGTGAAGAAAATTGATTGATTTCTACAGTATCTTCCAGTATAAGGACACTCAGCTCTGTCCGTTTATTATCTGTTATTAAAATTGTATTGTGTAACTGCTTCTTTCCATTATTTTTTACCTGTTCAAAAAGATAGTATAAAACGAAAAAGAAGTTTGCCACCTGAAAAAAAAAAATGAAATCATTGAACATGAGAGAATCAAAACGCAATGAATCAAAACCAGTGCAACAGCAAGCTGAACGACGATAACTCTGTAGGTTAGTTCCAGTTAGCTCTGTGTCGTCCTAGGTGAACAAATCAGGTTGTCACTCACCCCCAAATGCGAGTGTGTGTTCGCCCATATTTTATCTTGCTCATACTCCAGCAAAATCTGTTAGTAAAAAAGAAAACAGCTTAAAACTTACATAAAATTCTATCCAAACTGTGGAATAGTAGATGAAATTATTTAATGTCTAGTAATAAAAAATGAAGAAGAAGGACAACAAGAAATGATGACGGCCATCACAGTGAAGATAACAACTTTAAAGCAGTTGAAAAAGGACAATCTGAAAAACTTCAGGCTAGAGTGGGATTCGAACCCATGACCCTGCGACACCAGTGCAGCGTTCTAACCAACTGAGCTAACAAGCCAGCGAAAAGAGTATGAAGCGGTACAGGTCATCATCATCATCCGGGCAACTTGGTATCAAGATACCAATGGTTATACATTAAAATTGGCAGTTGCCGTAATTCACATGCAGCTAATTCATGACTCTAAATACTTCCTCAAGGGCAAGTGGTTCGGTTCAAATAATTTGGGTGAAACAGAAACTGTAAGTGACCTTTTTGTAATCAAAAATTTTTCCGTTACGCATTCCCTTCCTATAACGTGCAATCTGTACGTTCGTTGAAGCGCCTGAAGTTCCAGCTTTAGAGCCACAGGGTTTCTTGTTTTACAAACTAGTGCAGGGTTTACAGAATACTTACAGACACAACAAGTACGTTCACTGCGGCCACAAAATCACCAGTGTAGTCAAAAAACTTGTGAGACACGAGAATTTGAATCTTTCTTAGAATCCTATTCTGTACGAAGCTCATGGCTGGTCTGTGCCGCCTCCCTGTTCCGTGGTCAAGTACATCAAACAAATCCTGAAACTGTTTTGCAGTAAGATGGCCAGTTGTATTTTGGGATAACGACTATAAAGAGACAAAACATTTGTTAAGATTACGTAAATTCTGTTTTCTTAACTCGTTAAGCCCCAGAAGTGACCAGTATCTAAATTCTCCTTACAATGACACTACTTGTTCAAACACACAGGTCATGAAAATGAAAGTCATAATCACCAAAATTAAAAAAAAATGAAATGTCTTGATGTTTGAACAAATTCTCACAACTTGCATCACAGGAAATGGGTTAACGACAATGTGGAGAATATGTATGTTCATATTGGGGTTTAAAGGGTTAAAGCATCTGGTAACATGGACTGCCGGGGCAACATACACACGACTGGGGGTCCACATTTGCCACACAGCCGTTTAAACGTCCGCAAATTTGGCGCTTTAATTGCAGAAAGGATAGCTCCTTCAATGTTCAACACTTTCCTCGCATATTTTCCACATTTTTTTAGATGTCACAGTCTCTTTCAATTTACTGCATGTTTTCGTTTCCCACGAAAACTAATGATAATTCATGATAGTGCACAGATGAAAAACGGCCGATGTAAAGATCGGCCTATTTCGTCTGCTGTGGGATAGCCTGCCTAGCAAGCGTTTCCGTAGTATAGGGCTTTCCGCAGGTTTGAAGCATTTTTCGAGTTTTGAACGCGCGAAAATTGGGGCGAGCGCAAAAAAGTACGAGACGGGGGAGGGGAAGGGAGGAAAGGAAACGCTTGCCCACAAACCCCACGATTTTGAAAAACCCGTTCGTCCACGAATGGAGTTTCCTGATTGGCGCAGCACGGTTTCCTTTCCTCGCCTCCCCTCCCCCTCCCCGCTCCTTCCATCCGTGTTGCATTCGCCTCAGTTTTCGCGCCGCCAAAAAGCGAAAATGCCTCGAACGGGCGGAAAAACCTACCGAAACGCTTGCTACGCAGGCTAGCGGGGAGTGTGGGTAAGCCGGGTACCAGTCGTCGCTCTTACGTTATTTAAATGAAATCCTAAGTGATTAGCGAGTTATATCACGGCAACAATCATCTTACACTGAGCACACGTTGGCCACTTCTCTTGCCGATCTTTGCTCGCTGGATGGCTTTCCTGGCATCTTCAGTACTGACAGTACCCCTGTAACGAATGCACCAGTTACAACTAATCACTGATTTGCGTTAAAAAATTCGACAATTTTTATGACCTGCAGTTTCATCATTTTTTCTCCTTTTTATTGGCAGATTCAAAGGCCTTGATAAACCAAACGGAAATTGATAGTGCGATAAACATTCAACTGGTCTATTATGTTAATCCAAAAACACCAACACTATTCACAAAAACAAGATGTTTTCAAGCGATAAACGACGATAGTTCGAATTATGACCACTTTTCACCTATTTCCCTTTTGGCCTAGATTTCGTCTGACACGAGTCTGATGTCGCGAAGACCAAATTGTTGTCCGACGTTAGCGCTTTCTCCTTATTACATTTCCCTAACAGTCAAACTAACAGTCATACAGTAGAGTGGATTCTCTGTGACAATGTTTAGCAAAATGTCTCAAGACTTTTTTGCAACTCACAAAGGCACGTCGCTGTCAGGATCCTGAATTTGAAGTAGAACCTCAAAGGCAGCTCTAATACCAAGTCTGCGGCGGAAGAAACTTGCTTGAAGTGAACGCTAGAGGAAAGTTTGAAAAAACGATTCATGTAAGCCGTGTTCAGATTCTGACAAGAGCTCAACGTACATTCCCAATCTTTATCAACTTTTGCGGTTTTTATCTGAGCTGTGTGTCAGTTCAAGAAAGCTAAAACCAACCTCATCCGCGACCCCAATCAATCAAAAAGGTGACTCGTGGAAAAAGAAAAACGTACAATTGAGAAACGAGTCACTCTCCAGACCCAAACACATACCGTGAATAATCCTCAACGATCCCCACAACACATCTTTTTTTGTTTCAAACTAGTTTGATTAGTATTTTCCTTTGTTCCAGTTTGATTTTAATGACTAAAAAATAAAGGAAATACAGATCAAACTAGTTTAAAATCATTTTAACTTGAAATTCATTTAACCTACAATATACAAGATTTCTCAGTGGACTATTTAAAATTAAACTCAAAATCAGCTCTGCTCCTCTGACAAAGGTTTAGGCTAGTGGTTTCCATACGATCGAAAACGGTTGCACAGCTTTTCTCGTGTCTCAAATGATGTGTTATTGCATTTCTGCCGTTCATTACGTAGTTTACTTCAAAAACAAACACCCATCCATATTACATGTAATGGAGGCTACACTGCTCAGAAACAAAACCACACCTAGGCCAGACTTACGGTCAAATATCCTCTGAACTGGTTGTAGATGATAGCCGTTAACAAATTCAAAAAGAAGTAAAGACCTGAGTAAAACAAAGCACTATTTATCAGAAGAGTATTCATTTAAAACTGTTTTCTGTTTTTGTACTTTTTTCTTTGTACGATTAATTTATTGAACCTGTTGGATAGACAGTTTAAAGGCCATCTTTCAGCGGGTTGACATATTCGAGACTTGTTAGCAAACACAAAATATCGTTACATTTGAGGTGTGTGTGTGGGGGGGGGGAGGTGAGTGGGATGCAGCTTTCAGGGACGGGAGAGCCGTTACTCTCAAACGGTATACGTGCGTATAATGACTATAAGTATTGATAGTTAATGATAGTACTGGATTTGCGTTATGTGAGTAAACAGAGATAATTTAGTTGGAAAACATTTTACTTAGAACATCAAACAAATCTGAATTTCAAGTCTGTAACAGCGGGAGGCCGTAAGAAAAAATGCCAAGAAAATCTTCAGGAACTTTCTCCGGAAGTTTAACTTACGCCGTAACAACCAGATGTCGGCAAGAAGACAAAGGTCTACGACAGGAACGAAAACACGCTAAACTGCAGCAATAAATGGACTCTTACATCTGTAAAACTTACCTATTATAGTAAATACAATGAAGAAAATGGCATAAAATCTGTTTTTCATGTATGCAGGCATCATCACTAAAGGAAAACAAAAACCTTGTTAAACACCACATGGTTGAGCTGCATAACTTGTAGTGCCACTACTGTGATCGTGCAACTGAGACAATATGGCCAATCCTACTGCTGAAATAGTGCATTAAATAGTGATTTGTACTCTCAGTAGGAACCTTGAACCTTCAATTTGAATTTTAAAGGAAGCGAACTGGAAGGAACACACCAAGGAGCATGACGCTTGGCGCCAAAGGTGAACTCAGACACCGCATCGTCACACCATACAGACCATAAAAGCCGTACAGTTACATACGAACCGTCCATTTACAAATCGTTAAGTTGAAAGGACCCACAGAAAATGACTCGCTGTGAACTCGTGCTTCACCAATGGTGGAAGACTCCATTATTTAAGAAACTCTCTGGAGAAAGGGTCGAAGAAATACACTCACCATCTGGGTTATTAGCTGTGGTCAGTAAAACCAGAAGACTTCTAATAGATATCTCCAGCTTCGAGAAATATTGATACCCCTCACATTCTGCACCGCTTTCTGCGCTCTTCTTTTGGGCACTACATTCAATGGCCTGTGGAAAAACACCGATGTGAGTTTAACACTTCATACAGTCTCATGTGGTCACTAACTCCACCTCAGCAAAGACCCTTTTGTGCGCTTACACCGTGGAGAGTATAACGAACAAGGCAAATCCTGACGACTAAATTTGCATATTTGCAAATTAAACAAAACTGTTGGACAAACCAATGTTGTTGTAGCAATACAGTTGACTCCCGGCAACTCGAACCCTCAGTAACTCAAAGCTCACGCTAACTCGAAAATGAATGATTTTCTCTTCAGGTCACTTCATTTATAACTTTACCTTCGATAACTCGAACTCACTATAACTCGAACCTTCTTTCATTTCCCTTGAAGCTCCGAGTTATCGGGAATCTACTGTATATTCTGAAAGGAAAAAATGAATTCTGGAAAAGAAAAATTGCTCTACCAGTTTATTTTTGGGGGGGCCTCTTTCCAAAATAGCACAAAAATATTCAAACTGAAAGGAACTTGATAAGAAATTTCTTTGAAATACATTTTGTAACCTCTCCGAGTCATTTTCAAGTGCGAGTAAAAAAATGAAAATTAGCATAAATATATTACTGAAACAGCGGTTTAAAAATAGTTTAAAACTTAACATGTAAATTAGTTCTGAAAATCCAAGTTGGAAGAACTAATAAAGTATCGTATCGTATCGTATAATATCATATCGAAGCGCATCGTATCGTATCAGATCGTATTGTAACTTACCGCAACGGTACTGTTTTTTGTCGTTGTTGCCTTCAGAAGTCAGGAATGCCACATACAAAGGAAAAATAACAACAAAAGTGTTTGAATTATGAAGCAATGAAACTCATATCATCATCACCACGATCATCATCATCATCATCATATCAGATCTTTTACTTAAACGTGATAAAAATTTTAAAGCAAAGTGCTTGTGGGGTCGTTTTATATACAGGATATACATTAAAATTAGATACAGCCTGCCAGGGTTCAAAATAAAATCAGAGCTTTTCGCCTGAAATTGTCGGCTTTTTTTCTCAAGGCTGATTTTTAGCCGGCTGTCAAGATGAATGGATATAAGCACCATATGAAGAAAGACCATTTCCAACAGTTTTTTTTTTGTCTCACGTTGCGTGACACGATGAACTACATTGGAATAAAATGTTTCCAATCTTAACGAGTTCCTTTACGAAATTCCCACGTTTTTGAACTGTTTTTAATTGTAGAGTGAGCAATGTCTCTTAAAGGTTCACAATTTCTTCGAAAGTTTGCTACAAAAACACACTGCCCGAGATGCACTGTGTGCGAAATCTAATCTGATAGCATCTTAGTTTTGTTTTGTTTTGTTTTGTCTTGTTTTTCTTTCAAAAACTTAGATTGTAGAACTTGCCTTCTCCGGAACGAAAACGGAACGCTTTTCACTTGAATGAAAAAATCAAATCCTGATCGGAATTTAATGATTCTGTCCTGTCCGAAGTTTCAACGTTTTAGTTTGTCAATTTGCAAATTAAATAAGTCCTTTGCAAAAAAAAAAGTAAACGCCGCCACCGTGAAACACTTAATATTTACTTCGGTCTTCAGCAAATTAAACTACTAGACGAGAAGGCGAAAGCGCACACAAAAAAGTGCTAACAGGAACAGATCAAACACTCAGTTTTAACAAAGAAAATCGTAAATGAAAAGTTGCTCGGTTTCTAAAGGAGAACTGAATTGCTGCGGCACTGCAATCCTATATCTGGCTCATTTCCTCAATTAGGTCGAGTTACTGAACACGTATGATGCCACGTTAGAAAAAAGAATGCCAGCAAATAGAGATAGTTGCTAGAACGACCAGGTGATTTACGAGAATCGAGACAATGATTGATAACGTTTTACAATTTACCAAGCTTTTAAAACGACATCCAATTCGCTTAAGGTACATGTATGTGTGTAAGCGTAAGACAGTGTACTTGTTCCAGTGACGTTGATTTTACCAATCAGGGCATCTCATTTCTTCTATTTCTACGGTGAAAAATCACCGACAAGTGTGTTCAAAGTGCCGGCTGCTATTTTGAACCCTGAATACAGTACATAACTACGATAATCAACACAACTAAGCAGTTGTGAGTCATGAGCGAATTGAGATTAACTTGTTCATGAAGTGACTCACTTGTGGAAACAACAGCATCCCACACATCGCAAAGAACCACAGATGAAGCACAAGAAGAAACAGCACACTGAAAACAGACACAAGGTAATACATTTTAGGTACCAAGGTAAGAATATGGAGATGGATAAGACTTGTTTGTTGTATAGCGTTATACTGTACCCCAACTGGGAAAAGGGTAACAGGCAGAGTGAAGGAAGGACACCTGGAAAAACATAATGGAAAAGGAAGAAGGGCATTTTAATTGGTAGATGTCCAAGCCTGAGGTTTAAGGGAATACTGAAGAAATTCCGCCTATTTGTATACACCCTATGGGACTCTTGGTGCCCCAGGGATCCCAGTAAGCCCATAACTATCTCACTTCACTTTACTATAATTTTCCCACAAATTTGATTGAAATGAACTTGACGTCATAGAGTATTGCTGCCTGATCAACTCATACCACACCTGAGAATTTCTGGAACAGTTCTTTTGATGGCACGCAACTGAAAGAAAAATTTAGCATTTCAGTAAAATTATCATTCAAACACACGACAACCTAAGTTGCCAACGTGTGTTAAAATGAAAGTCAGGAATACCATGTTTGAGGAAAAGTTAGGAGTAGAATCTAATTGCAGTACAGACTTTCATGTAAGGTAATGGTGACTGTCAAGAAAACATTTCAAAACTTAAATTTTTGGCCAAGTGGGCCTTATTTCTTAAACAAAAAGGAGCCCCAGGCCACCTCCATGGATCCACAAAATGCTGTCGAGCCTCTCCTTATATACATCTCCAAAAAAACCACCACCTGGCCAGCAGGCATTATTTTACTAATGGGCAAGTGGGCTGAATTAATTAATGTGTGTGCCAGGACAAAGGGTCCATCATTTATCTTTCAGTACAACTCCTCCTCCTTCAAAAAGGAATATTTGGGGCATGGCAGACCAAAACATGCCTGCACTTCATGACAACCAACACCTTGTTATGCAATGTTGAGTTAGTCCCAGAAAAACCAACACATACATAATGTTGACCCCATAGTAGAATGATCTTCTATGGTATGGAAACTTTTTCCTTTTTGCTCCCCCTCCCCTACCCCATTTGTTGCCCTTTCAACCTAACTCCCTCTCCCTTGGACTCTTTTTTGACTTGCCCCAACCCTCTGCCCGTTTCCCAATCCAAGATTGTGCCTTATAGCGTACGAAAGATTATTCAGCGCTCTCTTGCCCAAAATATGCCTGCACTGCAGGCTAGCACCATATTAAAGAGGTTTGACAGCACATTATTTATCACCATTGGCATCATAATCGGCCTCTTTGCCATTACATTCACTGGTCCTAATAACTTAGCATAATCACAGGGCGCCTCAGGTAAACTTGTCCTCACCAGTTTTTTCATCAGTGATGAGTTCTGTAACAAGAAGAAAGGTCTAAGAAGTCGGCGAATCCTGACATGCTGCAAATAAAACATAAACATGCATCACGTACATTTAGCGGAAGCTTATCGCACATAAGCTTATGATACATGTTAGTTTTGAAACAACAGGCTTCGTAATCTTTGCAGCGTCAGGTTAAAAATAACTATTTTTCAGCAACAGACTGAGCAAGTAGCTGGGAATATTGGAAAATTGTATCCTGATGAAAGATACATGGTAGACTTCAGCTATCTCACATAATGGCTATCCCGTATCCCCCACTATTTCACTCCAGCTATCCTCACTCCCTCACTATCTACCACTGAAACAGAGTTCCCTTGGATCGGTGTACTATTTTCCAGTCATTTACTATAATTTGCCTGTTTGATTTTGGTTGTCTCCAGCCCCCCACTATCATGAACAAATTTGACCTCTCCAGCTGGCCAAATGAAGTTTTCCATGGTTGTCAGCATGTCGATGAACCAACTAAAACATCAATGTGAGGTTAATATTTATAGATGGTAACCAAATTACAAAATCCCAATTTAAATTTAATTTAGTGTTTTAAATTACAATTACTTCACTGCATCCGGTACTCAGAGTGACAAACACATCAAGAAAGGAAACTATCAGCACCAAACAATATGACAAAAGCCATCTGTTCTTTAGAAACTCCCTCCTCCCAAGGACATGACTCTGAAAAAGATTTTGAAACAAACTTAACAATCAAATCAAAACTGACACAAAGTAGGCATGCAAACTCAGACCTCAGAGTCCTACCCTGATACAAGCAGGGGTGGAGTATGTATCCCCTACAGTGGGGTGGGATGCTACACCTGAAAAGGGTTCTTCTTTGATGCTCACGGTATAACATAGCATAGCATAGCATAGCACAGCATGGCATAGCAAATAAAGCATACAGCATAGCATGGAGTGCTGTATTGTGATGTAGCCTAGGTATAGTATGGAATGGTACCCAGTCCACAACAAGAAAGGGATGCCATTTTTATTCAAGGCAAATGTAAAGGGGTATCATTTCAATATTTAGCATATAAAAGGGTAAGAAGAAGGTCTTTTTAAACCTTTGGGCAGAAATCCCCATATGAAAGTACTCCCCTCTCCAGGTGGAAACCCCTTATCCTTGGGATACATATAACAAGTATCAATTAGTACATTGTGAGTAATGTTACCTTGACAACCAGATCACAAACAAAGCAAGTGAGGAAGATAAGTTCTACACTCTCTGTAGCTCCACAGGCAGGATCAGGTCTCTTGCCACGGAAACGCGGATCAGACGACAACCTTCAAAAGTGATAATAAAAGAACCAGTCAACAGGGTCATTATCCAAACAAAAAGCAACTACTAAGTTTTAATTTTAAATGAAATACTATATTTGTTTACTGATTACACCAATATGCTACTAAATGCCAAGAAAGCGTTCAATATTGATTACTTTTCCTGTTCAATAAAAAGTCATCAATTTTACAACACACATCTTACAACAGTACAATCATGTAACTGTAAAGGGCCAATTCATATAGACAGTGACAGTATAGACAATGAAATTATAAAATAGCACTTATGCCTTAATTGTACATGTACAGTAGCACGTAGTACTAGTAGTAGTAGTAGTAGCAGTAGCAGTAGTAGTAGTAGTAGTAGTAGTAGTAGTAGTAGTAGTAGCAGTAGCAGTAGCAGTAGCAGTAGCAGTAGCAGTAGCAGTAGGCTATAGTAGCAGCAGTAGTAGTAGTAGTAGTAGTAGTAGTAGTAGTAGTAGTAGTAGTAGTAGTAGTAGTAGTAGTAGTAGTAGTAGTAGTAGTAGTAGTAGTAGTAGTAGTAATAGTAAAACTTTATTTTAACAAGGCAAATCCATTCAGGAGAGAAATTTATATAAATATTATTAAAAGAGATAAAAATGCTAACTACACTTGTCTAACTAATAAGCTAACTACTAGTTAAGCCTGCTTTATAAAGATGCCGTGCATGATGCCTTAACATTATTAAATGAGCTCGCTTTGGAAGGCGTGATTTTTTAATTTAGTTTTAAATTCTTTTAGAGAGTTTGATTGTTTTATCTCATGAAGCAAGCTATTCCATCACACAGCCCCGCTATAGCTAAAACTTCGTTTACAATAATAATTATTAGTGCGCGGCTGTGGTATTGATAGCTTACATTCTTCATTCCACAGTCACAGCGTTACTTGAAGCAACCGATAGCTGGTCACTAAAATTAATTAATATCGATTGTGGATTTGTCAATGCTGTTGTCTTTCTTGATCTCAAAAAGGCATTTGATACCGTGGACCACAATATTCTAATATCTAAATTACTACAAGTACATTTTCATGTAGCACTGTGGAGGTAGCATTTGTATGAATTTTGCTCTTAAGCAGCAAAAGAACTTTCAGTCCAAAGTAGAGTCGTGCATGTTAGAGGTTTCTGTAAAGTGAGGTTTGACTTAATGCAACTTGCTGTGGTAATGCTTGTTAGTTCAAGATACTTACGTTAAAGATGACGGCTTTTCAACAAACGCCAACATCAGATAAAGAGTGATGATCAATGTCAATCCCCTAAAAATATGACAATATTCCACAAGATTCTATTTGGCACAATTTCAAGAAAAATATCTTCACTCCACCTAGCAGTGTCCAGAGGTTTGTTGAAAGCTTGCCCCCAGCCCAACCTGCTGTTATTGTTGCATCATCAGGTTGAGAAAAAAATAACTTGAAAAAAGATAACTGAAAAAAAATAGCTGTGTGCAACATATATTGGATGTAATCAGGCATATTTACAGAATGATATAGAAATATGAATGTACAGGTGATCAAAAAAATATGTCAAATTCTCTGGAGGCTTTGACGTCCTTTCTTAATTCTATGCTTTAATAGCCTCAAGATTAAAACCTGCCAATAACAATCTTGGGGCACAAATGCTTAATTCAGTTATTAACTGATTCACGCTTTTTGCTAAGTGGGCGTCCTGTGAAAGCAGTCTTGTATAAAGAAATGCACGAAAAATGAACTTAATGTTTTGACATTTTAGAAGGGAAAAATCACTCAGGATGCTTATTTTCCGATGCCTGGATAAAAACCTGATCTGGTTATGTGTACAAGAAATATTATGTAACTTTCTGAAATTAGGTGTTCTTGTGAATTTAGGAGCAGACAACATGGGGTGTTTAATTAAGGCGTAATTAACCCTTTAAGTCCCAATAGTGATCAGCATCAAATTTCTCCTCATCATATCAGTGCATTATGACACATGCAGGTTATGAGAATTAAGGATATGATTACCAAAGATGACTTGTGTTGATGTTTGAGCAAGTTCCCCCAAATTGTACACATGCAATGAAATGTCTGCAGACCAGTAAGGAGAATTTGTATAATGATGTCGAGGCTTACCATCTAACAGGCTTGCTGTAGTACCACCTGTACATCCAAAGAGACCTGCTGTCAACCTTATGATGGATTGATCTATACTGCAATGGAGAATGTGAACATAATTTTAAAGCTTTTTAAAAACAAAACAACAGGTCCTATCGACTTTCCAGCTGGATGCTTGTAGCCTACTACATGTACATGTAGAATACAAATGTGACAGGGAGGTGTCAAAATTCTTTTGAAGAATACACTGAGGAGAGAGAGGGAGAGAATGGGAAGCAAAGAAACTTGTCTTTACAAGGAAACAACATGGAAAGACAATGTTTCAAAACCTTGACCTTAAAGATTAGTTGAGAGCTTTAACCACTTTCACGGCTATCATTATGTTCTGAGACACCTGTTGCCTCGATCTTCACACCTGACTAACAACTTGTTGCTTTCTGAGTGAATAATACCAACCAGAGAGCAAATTCAACCATAACATTGAGGTCCCATTATGTACTTATGGCCCTTAATGACAACTCTGGCAATTATGACCTGACTACTCCTCACTAGTAGAAACCACTATACAACAAAATTATTAGTTACCTTAGCTGCATCTTCCAGAAAGACAACTGCCTGGTTGATTGCATGTTCAGATGAATCTGATCAAGTGAAAATAATGTAAAAAATAACAACAATAATCAAGCTCTTCCCATAAATCATCTGGCCATAGTAATTGGGTGACCAGGTTAAAGGGCTTTTGACAATTAACAACTTCAAAAATTATGATTGTGTGAGTTATAATAAGGTGACTGTATAGTGGGGTAGTCATAAGGCAGGGTTCCTTTGTAAAGACATGTCCTGTGGAGGGTGAGGGGGGGGGGGGGAGTTGAGGAGGTAGGGATGAAAACTTCCTACTCCATACTTACCCTTCACTCTCAGTCCTCTCCACACCTCTCCCCTCCATCCTTAACAGGCTTTTGCTATATTACAATAAATTATACAGATTTTCCTATTGCTTCCACCTTGCATTAACTCACAAACACCAAAGCAGCACCTCTGGAGTTTTCTGTATGTTTTATTTTATATAAGTTTTAACTATTAAATGTAGTCACAAAGAAAAAGAATTTTGCATTTTTATGAAACTTTAGATTATACAACAATAAATAAATTAGATGGAAAGATGAAGTTTGTAAAACATGGCTGGACATCGTGTGGAAACTTGAACAAGTCTAATCAACAAGGAAAATCTGAAGAGTGAACAACCTCTCACGATGTAAATGAAAGAGCAGAATTTCCATGTTTGTCTCTGACTTGTCAAAATTACAAGCTACAATGTAGTTCATTCATTTAAAAATGTATATTGCAAACCAAAATGAATGTACAGTGCATTGCGTTAAACTCGTTATTGGGGCTTTTATCCCTCGCTAAAAATACATTTTTTATAAAACAAATCTCTCTCTTTTTCAATCTTTGATCTCATAGTCAAAATACCGTGTGGCACTAAATTTTTGCGGGTTCTAATTTTTGTGATTTTTTTCACGATCCACAAAAAAAAAGTTCCAGCAAAAAAAATCTCCAGCAAAATTTTTTTCTGCAAAAATTTTCTCCACAGTCGAAATTATATACTAACATCGCCTTTTACAGGTAATGTAAAATCATGTTGGTGCCCAAGAACAAAACGAAATTAGAACCAACCCATTCAGAAATAAAACGATGAAATGCCAGTTGGTACACTACGAGTACACGTATTTGATAGTTAACGGTAAAATTGTTGAAGAAAAGGATCGTTTGAAGGTAAGTTTCCATTGATTAAGTGCAAGTTGTTCACCTGTATTCGATTGTTTGTACTCAAAAAACGACAACGTTTTAATTCCAAATAGTAAGCAACTTCCTGAAAACTGTAAAAATTAATTCCCAGCAAAAAAAAACAGTTTTTCCCAATCGCAAAAATAAGTTCCTGCAAAACACAAAAAATCGCCAATCCGCAAAATTAAACTCGCGCAAAAATTTAGTGTTACACGGTAAGTCATGAAAAATTACAAAGTAACAAGAAGTAATTCGAGCCTGGTTAATGCTTCAGGCTAGTTCTGTCATGACCGGAAATAGGAAATGCTAACTGAAAATAGGAGTTACAAAGAGAGCTGCAATTTTCTTGTAACTCGGCTAAAGAAAGTATTAAGCAGCTGTCAGCATTACATCTGAACTCTGAATGACCAAGTTAATCTTGGAGGTACTTTCAGTTAACTGGAGTTCTTGTGAAATACGAAAGACCAGCTTATGTCTTTTGTGGCTGGAAACTGGAAAACACGCTGTACGTACTTAAACTTAATCTCATTTGACAACAACAGCAACGTACAACAATCTTTATTTACATTTGAGGGTAGCATACCTAAGCTATTCGTAGTGGGCGCAAGACAACAAATTAAAGTTTAATTAGTATTAAAAAAAAACAAATTAGTAACAAACAGCAAAATTGCAATAATGACGATTACACAGAAACTAAAAGATGGACGCAGTTCACGGCCAATTACCACTGATTTGTCACTCTTGCCAGCTGTGCTTTTTGAAGGCGACGCGGTTGGAAGTAAAATAAGCTTAAGCTTGTTTCTCTGAATAAGCTGTTTACATACTACTCAAACCAGAACCTGGAAGAAGTGCAAAGTATATGGAAGATAGTAAGCTTACTTTCAAGCGGGTTATAAAGCCAGGGGCACCCAACGACAAGATTTTAGCAAAATACTAGAAATATCATTTTCTGCTTTCTTAGATTCTCTCAGAGCTTTTTAAAGGCATATTTGTTTCAGCTAACACAGATTGATCTGTTCGGCGTTCTTAGCTGAAAATTTAGGCCGCAGAAAATTTTAGGAAACAGAATCCTATCCGCCGAATTTCCGCGCTGCTGATGGCTCTCCGAAAATGCTAGCTGACCTTATTTTGCACTCTAAACAACATATTTGTCCCTCCGAAAACAATAGGAACTAATAAGTGCTCTTGTTGCGAAAGTCTGAGGTCATGTTTCTCCAAAGAAATCTCTAGCTTTCACGGCAATTAAAACCGAAAATCTCAGGCGATTTTAGGTCTTCCGAACAGCGTGACTAACTGCCATGCCAAATTAGACCGAATCTCTTTTTTCTAACGATCGAAATTTTTCACTTTTCGATTGATTTAATTTCGCGTCCTCTAGCCACCACATAGTGCATATGTTCCCTCGCCATCTTTTGCCACATTACCAGACCCAAACTATCTAAATTTCTTACCTTCATTTTCCATGATAGGGCTTTGGACTTCCATCTCTTCCATCATCAAAAGATAACAAAATCCTATACCTAGAGGAGAGAACGCTGACCATTCGCGGCCCAAGTATTCCGATTCGTTCCCATTCCCCATGAGAGTTTGAAGAACTTGCCCCAGAAGGCCGCCCCACAACGGGTTCTTTAGGGAATTTTGTTATTAATATCTATTAATATTTCTAATAAAAAACCAATGTTTTAGACATCTTGGAAGGTGCACCAGTCTAGCTAACGATCCTCAATGTAATAAATGAGGGAAGAATAGAGAATCTCGAAAGTTACGATCCTACTGAAAGTACACAGACCTAAAACGCAATGTTACTTTCCAACCATCAAGTCAGTAATAAATGCAAAGGCGACTAACTGAAAAAGAAAACTGTTTTGTTTTACTTCACTTAAAAACACCTGTTACAGATACCTTTTTTCACCTGTTCTTATTTGTGACGAGTTCAGATCTACTAAGATGAGTTGGTCCATACAGTACCGTGCGCGTTTTCACTCTGAAGCACCAAATACAGTTATTGCAATGTCGACTCTTGTCTACAATAGGTACTTTCTAATAAAAGCAAAGAGTCGTGAAAACATATCTCCACAGTTTGATCAAAACCATAGGAATGAGCACTTCAAAAATAAGGTTCTGGTAAAAGCGCGGAGAAACCACAGGCCGGATATTGAATGTTCAACCACACAAGAAGCTGTCACAACATTGGTTGGTTCAACCTTATTTCTTTATTACATAACCGTTATCTTAAAAAAAAACCTTATAATAACTTTAACAGCTAGTATAAGTGACTTCTTTATGTTAAACTACGCAAATGTATCCAAGTCGATCGCTGTGATGAATTCCCTAAAAAATTATATACAAACTCTGAATTATAAATACGCAACGCGAGAACTTCAAAAGTTATTCTGATGCAAGCATGGCCAGCCATGGTTAGGTACAAAATCGCGCATGGCTGTTTATTCCACAGTTTCTCTGTGTCAGAACTACATATTTTAATCTGACTCTTTTACCACTATTTTTTGGGAGGGGGGGTGGGGTGGCAAACATTGATCAGAGTATCAGGGAATATTGATGGGCATTAATGTCAGTCCCTCCAGATCTGCCGTCTTCACTACTCAATGGGAACTTTATGCAACTGCAACGGTAACTTCAGCTAAAAGGTTACTTAAAAATTAATGATTTTTTTTTTTAATTTACTTTGTGATTATGCGAAATCGTTTTGAATGCGTTTAATGTGGCTGAACTATCCAAGAGAAAAATTTGTAAAGACGGCGTTCAATTCCAGTTTAAATGAAGAAAGAAAATTTTCAATCGTATGTTCGCGTTTTCCATAAATCACTGTTTTCCTTCTTAAGGCGAATTGCTTTGTAATTTTGCCGTCGCTGTCACCGTCCCCGTTCATCGCCGTCGAAGTCGCCATCGTAGTTGCGTAAAGGTCTGCGCAGCTGCACAGCGTGTCTAAAACGGAACTAGACGAACGCATCAAAATAGGTACGAGTTCACAGCCTAAAACCTAGAGGGATTTCAACTCGTGCATTCTATTTACTATATCAAAAGCTTTATACCTCATGTCATTGTCCCGTACTGATGTATTCGCGGTAGTAAGATGAGTTCAATGTATTTCCGCGTTACGACTACTCCCTTGACTTGTTTATAATACGGTCATTTTTTCTTGGGCTGAGCAAAAGCTCATACAGTCACTCCTAATCTCAGAAACCACAATAATCCTACCATCCTGTTAACACTACCTCAACTTCATGGCCCGTCGATCGGACTTATTTACAAGTTAACCTGACTCCTTCAGTGAGTTTAACTGGGTTGCTTGATGTTTTCAATCTTCTTCTAACATGTAAATTTTTGGCCAAATTTTTACGCTCTCAGCTGACAGTTATCACTAAGATTGCACATTTATCAGTTAAAAGCATATATCTTTCCTTTTTTGCTGACATTTTGAATTCTGGCCGTTTCTCTACTATCCTGCGTCTGACCATTATCAGACCCTAAGGTGGCTTGACAGATACAAAATAACTTCCCCGTGTTCTAATATCACGCAACTGAGATCTTGTACTAAGTTACTATCGAACGCTAGCGTCAACTCTCTACTCAGTTACTGAGATTATTCTAACCCCAAACAGGATTACATTCCGGCGGATGTAGGGGGAGCTAGGGGGAGGGACTTCGGATCCCCTTCCCTCCTCCTTCTAACTTGCACTTGTCTTTTTGATTTTGCAAAAACCAAAAACATTCAAACTAAGAAGATTAAAAAAAAAAAAAAGAAAAACGTAGACCAGTAGACCAAGTTCACCAGGAAATCTTATGGACTCCTTTACGAAAACTGAGCGATCATTCTTTAGCTTTTGACGAATGAAGTACAAGTTGCCATTCCCGGATCCGCCCCTGACATCTGTCCTGAGCTTTTCTTGTATAGAACCTGTTCTGAAACCTGTTACACTAGTTTCGTTCTTGTTCTTGCCACGTGTGATCGATAAAGCTAGGGACTTGTTTCCATCATCGCCCTGTTGTAACGTTCCGTATGGAGGTTATTATTTTCTCTGAAGGCTTCCAATCCAGTAAGGCCTAGGTGATGCTGTCTGTAATAAATTGCTTTCCTTTTCATATGGCTAAAAACAAATAAACAGTAATGATTGCACTTATTTTTAAAAGTTTCCTACCCTTTCCTACATTGCTTTATAGTTATAATGCGGAGGGACACAAATATATTTCTCCAGGGTCTGGAAGGGTATTCTCGGGATCCGGGATTTGACCAAAATACGGTGCGGGATTCGGGAAAACGCAAAATATCTTGACGGGATTCGGGATTTGACTGCTACCAGGGAAGCGGGATTCGCCAAAATTTGGGCACGGGATGCGGGATTTTTTGGCTTGTCTGTCGGGAATTCGGGAAAGCGTCAGGACCCAAGTAAACGTTCTAGCGGCAAAAGCGAATCAACCAGGCGAGCGAAAAATATCAATCAAACGGGCCAATCTACATCTTAAATTTATTAGCTTTTGCAGAAATTAGTCTTTTTTAACGTAGTTTTGGGAAAGAAAAAACGGTATTCGGGATAGCGATGAAAAAAGGGCGGGATGCGGGATTCTCCTCAAAAAGGAGCGGGAATCCGGGATCAGGACCCCCCTTCCAGACCCTGTTTCTCGTTTCTTCACAGGCGTCCCAAACTCACGATTCGAGAAATCGATCGAATAAATGATTTATGTAAGCGTATGAGTGATTTATGTTTTCGTCTTATGAAGGCTACGACAAAAACCTCAAAACTCCCCCAAAAACGATGAAATAGCCCAAAAGGACAACAGAAATCAAGAAAGGTGAGTACATTTTCTTTATTTTATTGAAAAGAAGGTAAAATTTTATTTCGTCGAGCGCTTTTATTCCACGTTGTTTTAAACTCCATACAAAGTCTTATAGAGCACTCAAATTTCCAACGGCCTAAATTGTAACACAACACCGCGCACTTCAAGTAGTCACGTCCCACTCGATACGCTTACATAAATCACTCATACGCTTACATAAATCATTTATTCGATCGATTTCTCGAATCGTGAGTTTGGGACGCCTGTGGTTTCTTGCCTAAGTGAATTAGTCGGCTGCCGCTGGCCATCAAAATATAATGTCTCTTCATATTTTTTTGTAATAAAGTTTGGATATCAAATCAGAGCGCGCGTTATGATAACGCGCGTTCTGATTTGATGAAACAGCGTGTTTTATCAGAGTACAGATGCACGGAGTAACCCGTAACGCCATTCTGCGCGTGCTGACAAGCTGAAAACCTTTGTTGCGCGCGCTTGCAAGCTGTGAATAAAACTTGTTTTCTTGCAAATTAAAGCCAATTTCTTTACAAATGTGAGCAAAGCTATATTATAAAACAAATAAAAAAGCCAAACCCGTGCTTTGTTCTGTGATAAAGCACGCAAGGAAGTGACGAGAGCACTCAAGAAGTAGGGAGAAGCACTCGCCTGCGGCTCGTGTTCACCCTACACTTCTTTCGTGCTCTCGCCACTTCCTTGCGTGCTTTATCACAGAACAAAGCACCGTTTTGGCTTTTTTATTTGTTAAATAAAGGACTTTTCACTTTATACTGAAACTCTGTGTAAAACTTTGCAAGAGTTTGTTGTATCCGAGGGTTCGTTATATTCAGTTACATTGGGCTTGTCGAGTTCTTTAGTTCAATGTAGGTAAGAGTATGTTAGACGACTATAAGTTCTCATATCAAGAGGTTCTGAAGAATTTGTTTTTAAAGAAGCTTAGAAATGTCAGTGACATTTGGTATGGTATCGTAGTACTGATGATAATTTGATTTCACTTAACCCCGGACTTACCCCCCCCCCCCCCCCAAAAAAAAGGATTCCTCTGACAAATCTTTTAAAACCGGCATATCTCCCTGCAACATCCTTAGTCAATTACCGCTGGGGTCTGAATTGTCTTGGAATTTGTCAAGGAACATTTGAGCCAACTTTACATTACACCAAAATAGCATGTTCGGCAATCGAAAGTTTTAAATATTTCTTCTTACCATTTGAGACACGTTCCTGTTTGTGTTCCTATGCTTTTCATTTGCGCTGTGTTTCTGCTTTCTTTCTCCAGTGAGACCTTTCGTAGCCTGTTGAGTTCTGTTAACAAGGCCCTGAACAAACAAGCTCGAATTAATTTGCTATCGACAAACAATTTTTCAGGCTCGAAATGTAATTTTGGCACACTACACAAGGGCAACAAAACATACACTAGTTAAAGACCACAATTTTAACTAATGATGCAGACTAAATAAAACATAAATTTGTTAAGAGTACCGGCAGAAAGCGAACCAGTTGGCTTTTCCCGCTAGCCTGGCTGAGGTGCTTTGTTTCATTAGGGACTACCAAGCTACAACTCTGGATTTACATGTAGTGCCTCGATCATTCAATGACATTTAGTTGCCATGGTCAATATTTGGTTGTTAAGATTTACGGTGTCTGAGCTCAAAAAAGGCATTTCCCCACAAAGACGTGAATGCGTTTATTCGCACGAATATACATCATCACTTAACCTCGTGGTTAAAGTAAAGGAGAAACGAGACTCTGATCGCTGTATTTGTGCTTAATTACCTCACAGTTGACTCCAGCGAATCCACTTTCTGTTGAAGAATGCTGTTCTCCGAATTGCAAGCCTCCACCCTAAAAAAGGTTTCAAATGGTGAGACAAAAGGGGGAAGACATTTGTATTTCAAAAGTCAATTGAGTTGATACTTCCTAGAACTCACCTTTTCTCCAAGCCTTCAACATACTCTTTCTTCTTTCGCCGACTTTCTTGGGCTGAGAGCTAGGAAAAGGAAGGGAAATGAAATTCCAGGCTGTTAGACTATAGGATAAGAGAAATGTGTCTTCTCACGTACAAGTGACTTAGTGAGTGAAAACAAAAACGGGTGCGCGTAGTCAGGGGTGTGTTCCGGTAAAAAAAGATAAGATATCGTGGCCATTTTCCCACTTGTTTTGCTATGGTTATGTTTACCTTTCTCATACATAAATTTACTCTTGATCACCAACGGGACGAAATTACTTGACTAACGAGTGTTCCAAAGAAGAAAAAGCCACAATCATTTTTTGAAAGTAAGACACAATTAGGAATTCGAAAGAGCGTGGCCCAGCCCGACTTTTTCAAGTTGAATTCCTTTTCAATCCTAGCCTTTGGTAACCAAACAGTTTTCTTGAACAGTTTTTGTGCACAAGAATCGTAATTCGTCACAAAAGTGGATCGTTACACCACTGTAACTTAAGAATTAATTGAAGTAAATGTACGTTTTAGATTTTCAAAGTGGTGCGAAAAATAAATGTCACAGTTACCCTGATCTCACTTACCTTATTTTTAATTTTCCGGCGAATTCTTTTGAGAGCCCTTTCCTCTACCTGAAACCAGAAAAAAAAGATACCTTTTTCAGACAGACTAGCTAGAATAGCCATAAAACTCTGACCAGCAAATTAAATAATCTATTTCCTTAGCTTGATGCTTTTTTACCTTCTATTCCAGCAATCAAAACTGACATTGCACCCGGTCTCACTTTGTAGAGCAGGAAAATTGTTATTTATTGTTATCAGCCGAATTGTCATTGGATATCGCTCACCTTGGTCAGCGGTATTCTGCTGGGCAAAGGAAGCCCTTCAGAGGCAAAAGTTTCCCTCTCCTCCTTCGTTAGTCTGACCTTTCCGTCACTATCCGCCTTGAAAACCACGCTGTTCACATCCTATGGTAGTGGTGTAAAAATCAATAAAACAGCACCAATAAAAAAACTAATTCGGCACACTTCGGTTATTCACCAGCAAAAGTGATGACCTTTCGTAAGCCACCAAGTGAACTCTGAATTTCGGTTGAATGCCTAAAAATCTGCCGATCAAAATATAAACCGACTTTTAATGGCATCATCGCAGTATTTATTAGTCTTAAGTCCGTAATACTCACAAAAGAAGTGAAGTGAAGTGAAGATGCCCATATAATAGGCCGTTTCAGTTCTAAGTTAATTTTGTTTCCATGGGGTCCATTGGGACTGTTGGCCCTCCATGGGAATTTTGACAAGTTTTTATGCATCACACGGTGTTCTTCTCCAATCTCTACAAAATATTTCAAAATTGTTTTCAAACGACAGTAAAATCGCGATAATTCTGCGGTATTCAGTCACGCTATATTTGAAATCGCTCTTTAAAATGTCTCCAGAATTGCATCAGAACTCGCGCGCGTAGAAGGACCTTTAAAGTGTTACTGGTAGCCTGGGTGGCAGGCGCCAAAAGGGGAGGGGACTGGACGTAACTATTCGCAGGTGCAAACTGAGCGTGAAGCAGCGTGAAGCGCGAGACGCGAACTCCCCACTCCCTCCCCTTTAGCAGGTTGTTACTGGCTGAATTTCCTACCTTGTCACACTTCTGTTCATCGTCACCATGCGCATGTAAATGGACTTGTTCTCCGCTGACTTCAATATCACTGGCGTCTGTTGCATCTCGATCCTCGAACAGATCTTCATCATGAAAGGATGTGACTTCACCGTTGTTCTACAAGACAAAATGTTGTTTTCAGTGTTATAGTTAACTAAACTAGTTAAGTGAGCAGATTATAAAAATAAAAAGTCGAGAAACAATGTCGTTTGTGCTGTATTTTATTTTAGTTGCAAATAAATAAACAAACAATGAACTAACGAACGAACGAACGAACGAACGAGCGAACGCACCGACGGACAGACGGACGGATGGATGAATGAATGAATGAATGAATGAATGAATGAATGAATGAATGAATGAATGAATGAATGAATGAATGAATGAATGAATGAATGAATGAATGAATGAATGAATGAATGAATGAATGAATGAATGTTGTTTTGTGTGTATGTGTCCTCTTTCTTGTTCTCCTCGCGTTCTCTTACAGAACATTGTAAATTAATGGGTCAGAATTCACATCTGGGCCATAAAAGTTCAACTTTGTTTCGTTTCACTTAACAAACTCTAAATGGTTCAGATTGTCGCAATTTGATGAGCGTAAAAATATTTCGCTCACCAAACTGGAATTGCCACTAACTCAATGTGGTATCTTACGGTAATTGAGCCTCGTTCTCATGGCGCGTTGTGACACGAGGTAATTTAAGGGAAACTTTAACAGCGACGAGATTAAAGGCTTTTTCTACGACCGTCGGAATAGGGAAAACGGACATAAGCTAACAAGCAAGACAAAAAGCACCTTTTTCAAAAGTGAGGATATCTTGAAGAGGAGGTTCATGTCTTGTGTGCGGTTTTTAGGCGAGCTTTTGTCCGCGTTGAAGATTTGACAGCCATTTGAAGAATTTGCATTCTGTGGAAATGCAATATACAGCTTAAGATGAAAAATACTACCAAGGTCATTGCTAATTCCAAAACTCGCCCAATGTAATTCAAATGGGTATATCCCAAGCAATTTGCACGGAAAGGAAAACCTGTCAACCGAGAGGTTCAAGTAAGTTCAAAAAAACATTATACATGTACACTTTCAGATGCTCCTGGCACTTTGCATGAACTGTAAGAATCTTCGGTAAGGTTTTGTAATCGACTTTTTTCATATGACTTTGGTGGCAATTTTCTTTTCTACCTCAGTGGAACATGTAAGGCACCCCGAGATTTCGAAAAATAATTTAGATATCTTTAGGGTGAATGAATATAGCTCAGATCTCTGAGATCCATTTTCTACATGGGTTTGGAATACCAAGCCTAACAGATAGTCAGAGTTAACAGATGATTCAAGCTTGTTGACGGTTTTCAGAATTCGCCAAGAGTTTCTTACAACAATTTTTCTATAAATCTTTCAGTAAAGAGTACTTTCCTATGTAATCATACGATTTTTATACCACTTACCTTAAAGGAATTGGCACCGGTTAATTCTTGGTATGCTTGGTTAAACGCTTCCATCGCATTTAGAATCCAAGTGAATGACACTGCAAGTTAAAGAAAATATAAACAAGGCATATTTGAATTTCGCGTGCGTCAATGGGGAAAAGAGCATAAGAATGACGTGACGTTAATGAAAACATTTCTAAAAAGTGTATAATAAAATTATCATTTCATCAAGCATAATCGGTTTTCACATGTTGTTGTTTTCACAAATCAATTAGGAAAACTTCTCGTTACAATTATGGGACATTGAGCTAAATGCTCAAGCAACATTGATTTGACTTCAAAATATATTAATACATAGTATTCAATCAAAATATCAGTAATTAAAAAACGTAAACAAAGATCAATAACACACGAGGTAATGAGTTTGTATCACACGATGGGAAAGCTGTTTAAATTAAACACCTGTTTAATGCAAAATACTTTATTTCTTGGAAAACCTATTTCAAGTATATAGAGGTTCATATTTTCAGAACACTGCCAAACATATAAATTTCCCACGTTCTCATTGGCAATTCGTCTCTAAATAACGAGCTCAACATTTATGAAGTGTTTTAGCAATCCATGGAAAAGTTCCGCCTTTTCGATATCTCAACATCACGGACGCCGCACTGTCAAAGACATGAAATCCCCAGTTTTACAGATAGCCCACTGTTAGAACTTCGGAGTTTAAGTTCCGGCTTGAAGAGTTGCAAAGCATTAAATCTAAATATAAAAACTTCCCCTGTTACAAGCCCTCGCTATTGCGGACTGCCATTCAAATGGGTTCCAATTGACAACAAAACGATTTTAAAGTCACCAAGTTTCGCGTAAAGGTGAGCACAATTGGCAGATCATCTAGTCACGTTCGAATTCTTGCGTTCAAATCACTTCTCTCTTAATTCAATTATTCACCACCTAGCTATTCCCTGACGAACATACCTTAGCTGTGCATCCCTGCACGCAGACACGTATACACATGCTTACGCTTTTATTATTATTATTACTATTTTTCTTGGTTTTTTACCTCTCTACTAGGGACTGTTGCGGACACTTAATTCGGAATTTTTTCTCTAGTTGTTTCCAAATTGGACTGCATAAAGCCCTCTAACACACACACAAATCGTGATCACGATGAAGCCCTTTTTGAAGAAAATTTGTGACGTTATCCCTTATTCGTTACAAAAAGTGGCTCTTGTCAATGCGTAGAATAGAATCGGATCGAATCGTAGGACTTCAGATAGCCGGATGACTTGCCTCATATAGATACCTGCCCTCCAACTCAATAATACTGAAAAAACAGGCAAATTAAGTGAGTTGAATGCCTTCCTTTGATTTTATTATTTGCCGCTAGTTGCTTACTTTGTTGACTGACTGCCTTTAGAATCATTAGAGACGCCTAGAGTTAGACTTAACCAAATTTATTGGCATGTTAAGTTGGATTCTAACTTTTAACTTCAAAATGGCAAAACTGGCTTGAGGTGCTACCAGAATTACACCTCAGCCTATAACTTACTAACGCGGCGGACTGATACTTGCCTTTGACGACTGTTCTTTAACAAAGACTGTTACAAACAAAATATACTATTTGTAATCAATGAAAAATAGTCTATGAGAGGGTTTTGCGACGCTTACCAAGTTGTTATCGGATAATTATATCAGGAAGTCCTGTTATACTGGAGAGCTTTCGATGTCAGTTGTGGTTTGAATTCAGTTTTCTGTGGTTTGTTTGCGGTCCTACTTCCTCAACTTCCTCACAACTGCTGAAATAACTGTCATTCGCCTTTTTATGATTCTTTATTCATGAATGCATTATCATAGTAAAGAATTTTTAAGCCACGCGGAATATTGAAATTCTCACAATGATTTCACGTACTGTATTCTAGATCTGGAGGCGACCGATCACGCCGCTTTGTAAAATATGACAAATAAGCAGGACGAAATCCCCCTAAAAGCTTTCTGTTATATAGTCAAACGCAGTATTTTTCATCTACAGACTAAGCATTAAAAACAATTTATATGAACGGCAAACTACACGCAAGTGAACAAACTTTAAAACAGTCAAGGTCGCTTTGTAAAATATTGAACGACAACTGACTTAAACTGACAACTCCAAAGAAGAGCCGCTAAAAAGCTCTCAAGAATATCATTATCGTGATTGACTTAAAAATTAAACACACGTAAAATGGCTTTAGGCTCAGTTGACTAGAAGAAAAGTTCAAAATGGTAATAAATCATATATAGTTTATAACGCAGAGGAAGTCAGGGAATTTTTTTCATGATGACATGTCAGCGGAAGTTTCTAAACTGACAAGTTTGTTAGAGGTGTTATAAGCATGACAATATATTTGTGAACTTCCTTCGGAACGTATTGAAATTTTTGTTTTAATTATATAATTACCACTAAAAGGCTCTCTTTGCCCTTGGCAGAGGACAGATTAAAACATTTTAATGGCTCGATAAGCGAGCAGATGCATAGTCGCCAGAAAAAAAAATTTTACCTCTGACTAAAAACTTCACTTCTGTGCAAGGATCGGTATACTAGGAAAAATTGTCCACAATGTGTCGATGTGGCTACGTGTCCTTTTTTATATATTACTTCGTCAAAATATAAATTATCCGTTGTTTTTCAGGAATATTCGGAATAAAATTACTTCTCGTTTCATTAGTGCATGGTGCCACGTATTACTGATCGTTTCAAAGATATCTCCTTTAAAGTTGACGCAGAGAAATTCTTCATCCACGCTGAGGCTTTGTTACGGAACACGACAGTCATAATAGCAATTATGAGTTTTATGACATTTTTGCATTTTCCTTAACTACACTCCTCGGAAAATAAAACAAAAATAAGCTTTTGCAGAATTCGGCTCACCGAGAGGATTTTGGGGCAAAGCTAAAATCAAATAATAAAACATTGATTTTCAAAGTTTATAAAAAGCCTGTTTTAAGTACAGAACACAGTCGCAGTTTCCATTTGTGCCCAAATGGGATTCAAAAATTTGATACGTCAACTCATTATTAAACAGTTGCCGGGAATGCAAATGCCATTTACTAAAGAACATTTCACAGCACGGACTTTGAGTGCAAAATTCTTTGACGAAAAATTATTTTATTATCATTTCTGTTCTTAAATACATAGCCTGAATATCTTTTCGCTGTGTTTTGTTTTGTTTGCACGGAATTTGCACATATACTCGCAAAAAAGAAAATTGCTTTTTTGCTCTGTTTGACTACGTCATGCCGTCACGGGTTTGTGTCGTCATGAGCCTGGGAGACTTCCAAGGTTTATTTAAACAGCTGCCCTTAATAAAAGCCAAGTTTACAAAGCAAGAAACGCATTCTTAAATTTACATTTTACAAAATTAAAGCAAAACGTTCCGCCAAGCAGGTTTACGTATACGCTTAGTACACAAAAATATCACACAAAGCCGTAATTAAGGACCTCGCAAATTCTCGCGTGACCCCGCGCGAGAGTTCCTCGTTGCTACAGCGAGAAAGTCTCTTTTTCAAACGATGTTTTGTTAAAATAGTTTGTACTTGAATCTCCCAATGAAAAGTGGCTTTTTTACTTTTAAAACACATACCTTTGATTAAAAGGCGAGCAATGTTGTGGCCTGCGGACAAGATGAAATGGTTACATAATAAAAACAAAGTTACATGCGCAGCCACGAATGCGCTGTCCTCGAAATTTAAGGCTCGCTTTTCATGTTAAAGCAATTATTATTCCATGATACTAGATTTACCTCCGAACCATACACTGAGAAGTTCTAAACAAATTCATTCTGCGTTAAAATGACAACTGTTTCGCGTTTGAAGAGCGAGGCTTATATTTATAAAGTAATCGTGTATTCAAAAGCAAAGGCAAAGCTCTGGTAACTTTTGCACGCGATCCAAAATCACATAGAAAACTCGCGAAAAGGATTATGAGCGGAAAAGAAGCTAATATGTGTCAGCATGTTAAAAAAGGCCGAAAATTCATGAACCTACTAGAAGGCCAAGTTCACTTTAAAGTTATTGTGGGTAATTAATTCCAATTCTTCTCGGTTATAAAATAAGCGATCAATTCAAATATACGGTTCGGAAATAGGAAAAAAACTGAGACATTAAGGTTCGTACAAACCTTTTTTCCGGTGCAGAAATTGTGCGAAGATAATTCCTTCCTCGTGCTAGCTTGGAAACTTTCAACACGTCGATCACCAGTCGAGGGCTAAAATCAAAATTTTCAATTTTTCCTCTTGTTATGCAAATAGACGTCTATTAGTAATGCAGGCCACCCGTGCCAGACCAGCCAAAAAACAATGAATTTCAGGCAATAAGAAGGGGATATGGTTATTTATTCAACGCTGGCTTATTTTCTCAATTTCACGCCACAGTTAACACGTTGTCGACCAAGTTCAAGCCTTGAGAAATTGACACGTGGCACCGGTTTCGACTCGTCCTCGCGTCATGGGAATAAACGTGGCGTTTTTCCTGATAAACATCTAACTTGAATTCTCAACAGCAAGTCTTGGCGAAAAGGGTGTTAAAAAGTATGAAATTGAACGTTCTCTTAAACTGCCTGCTATGAAAAACAACGAGCTTTTTCGCGTAATATTAAAAACTGTTTTTATCTGTTATTTCTTAAACCAGTTTGTGTTTATTTTTTCTTCGCTTGGTTGCATTGAACAGTCGTGGCGTGATAGTCTATTGTGACTCAGTAATTTAAGCGTTTCATTAGGGACAGCTTTCTCTGTTAGCATGCACCTGACAAGGTGTTTGCGAAATTTTCCGAAACCTTTTCCCGAGGAAAACGAAAAGAAAGTCTGGAGCTGATAAACGCAAACACCGAAACGTTCGCAAAATGTTCCGAACCTCGGGAATAAAAAAAAAATTCAACAGAGGACAGCACGTCGGGACATTGATCGTAATTCATTGAGTTGCTTAGCAATTGACTTTAAGCCTCCACAAATGTTTTTTAAATCCAAACTTTTGGAAAATTACAAAGAGGACAAAACAAGTTTAGAACAAAGAAACAAGAGAACAAATTTGGCGTTTTCTTTATAACACGACTGCTAACAATATTGGCAGAGAACTCAAACAGAAAACGCGAATTTGTGCCTAGAAAGACTTCATATCGAGTATCGAGGTTGTAAGAACTGATTTCTACTCTTGGACAAAATTCAATTCACCTGATACAAAGATAAGAAATTTTTAAAGTTGCAAAAAGGCTTTCATAACCTCTTGTACCATATATTTTCATGACAATACGTTTAGGCGTGCTTAATAATTAAGCAAGACACTTGTTACCATACGAGACGTTTAACAAACGAGAACAGAATACCGCTTCTGTTGGCGTGTTTGCCTTGCACTCTCACACGTTGTCCGCAAAGTACAGGTAACTACTGTTCCATTTTATACGAGATATTAGAAATTAATCGACATTATGTGAAAGGTGAAGCGAGACTCTTTATTGACTGTTTATGAAGTAAGGCGCCTCTAAATTACTTTCATAGTTGCTCGATTGTATAACTGCGAAAAATCGCTTTCCCTGCGGCGTGTGTATTCCACCATTATACTCTTTGCCGTTATTCCTGAAGTGTACTCCAAAGTCTCTTCGAACATAGATTTGTATTTAATGCGTAGATGCTGTGATGGCCGTGAAGTCAGATTTCACCGTCTTGCTTATGTTAATGTAGACTTGCCCACAAGTCGAGCTCAGAGTTTTTTCGGAAGCCCAATTTCGGAAGGGCGAAAAACCCCCAAAAACCGAGCGCGGACGGCGAGCGACCGGCAGAAATGAGAAGCGAAGGACTTTTGAGAAAGTCTAATGTGAATGGAGTTTTCCATCCACGAAGACGCAGAGTTTTCTTCTTGAATTGCGGACAAACTCTCTGAATTTCGTCCAGTTTGAATTTCCCTCGCGTGTCAACATCACTCAGTATTGTACAGCAATCGTCAGGTCTACAAACTATCGTTGCGATGCCTAGTCTAAACTGGAAGCAGGATCGGAGAAAGATAATCCCGTACCCACATCTTCAACCGAAAAGATCTGAAAACCAGGTAACGGTTTGTTCAATTGCCTCAGTTTACTATCAGGCGCAGATTTGCAGAGGCAGTCCGGAAGTCCAATCCAAAGCCTAAGCATTTTTCTTTCAATTAATGGTGACTTGATTGCCGACCGATAGAAACTCTGGGCGTGGGAACTATAATGACCGTCGACCTGGCCACTTTTACGGATTCGCATTTCACTGTAGCTGAACTGGGCATAAAGCAATAACTGAAATCAGTTAGCCTGATAATAGAGAACAGAAAAATTAGTCAATTAGAGTGGTTTTACTTAACCCGTGAAACAGTGATCACTGTCTAATAGCCAAAAATAAACAAAAGAAAACAACGGAAGTAAAGTGTAATAACGCCTAACAGTTTAGTATCTATTTCACGGGTTAAGTGAAATCACTCTAATGCTGTTGTGAAATTGAAGTTTGCTTGTTACTTTTTCCTTCCGCTTGCTTTAGATTTGCATTTGCTTTACTACGCTGTTACCCTGAATGCCAGAGGCTTTTTTCGCCCGCTCCAACACCGGCGAACAGATGTCCCATCCGATTTTGTCCGGCGACCTTCGGGCGACGACTGCTTCGCGACAGTACGCTAGAGAAACCGTACTGGGTACCAAAAAAAACGTCGTGTTCCCTTTCCAACCAACAGCACAATTAAATCCAATCCGATGTAGTGTATATAGATTTTATTTAATGTATACAGAATATATTTAGATGACCTCATCTAGTTTCCATTGTAATATAACTCGTTAATTCAGTAAGTTACTGCAAGAGAATTTAATAAACTATTCTTATTCTTATCATCATCATCATTATCATCATCATCATCATCATCATCATCATCATTATCATTATTGTTATTATTATTATTATTATTATTATTATTTCCTGTGCATCGCGCCGTGCTTATTTTTTTCTACGCTCACTTCAAGATGGCGGTCGATAAACGTTTTTAGCAGAAAAAGAGAAAATAACTGTTTAAACAGTTCAAAATTGGTTTGATTCAAACCAGTTCTCCGTTGCTTCCCTAAATTTGCACCACCGAAATGTTACTTTTTCCGAACTGGCCTTTTTAACGTGTATATCGTGACACCTTGCATTTATCCGAACACTGCCGGGTCGTTTTCAAATAATAATCCACCAAATATTCGTCTAAACATAAATTGCGACCTACTGCTGAAGCCAAACAGTAAAACAGTGCTTAATTTTAAATGTTTGACGCTTTTGAATTTGAAAAAGTAATAGGTTGTTCAAGATAATGAAAAGGCAAATGTCCACCATCTTGAAGTGGACGTCAGAAAATTTTCTGGTTACATGCATGTACTTGCTTTGGGGAACTCTGATTTGATCATTGGATTGGATCGTTGGAGTGGGTCTGATTGGATTGGAACATTGAATTATTGGCACATTAGATCATTGCGTTTGTTGTGATTGGAGAGTAGTTGCTTTGGTTTTGGTTTAACGATACTCAACTGAAAACCACTCTATTTTGCCGGTTGCAACTATGTCTAACAAAACAGCTAAGAAATAACGTCAGAAAGCCATTTCAACCAAAACTTAGTACACAAATAAATAAATAAATAAATAAAATACGGTTGGCCATAATTTCCATATATGGAGGCGTTAATAAGAACGGTTAGAATCAAAGAAACATTGCGAAGGTTTCACTTCGATAACGGTATTAACAAACCATTTTACCATTGGCCAAGAAAAAGGAACACACCCTTACAGAAACACCTGTTTAGTTCATATCAGAATATTTGCGCTTTTGCCGGTTGGAGGATTGACCACTGACCAACATACAAAGAAAAACAATTGGTTTGAGGAATTTACAAGCACTTTTAACCAAAGGGTGAGTGTTTCCGTGACAATCTAACGGTTTTGTTTTACTCAGCAATCTGAACAAAGTACAAAATTCACAAAAGACAGTGTAGAACTGCTATAGCTATACAAAACCAATTAGAAAGAAAACAGATTGAATCCATCGGCCGGTGCTGGCGGAACGAATGGGAGGATTTACAAACGCGTGAAAAACAGGAGTATTGGCGCATTAAATCATTGCGAAGACATTATCGTTCCAGTATTTTGGTCTTACAAAACCACAGGTGCGACGTATTTAACTCTGACGTTCGACCAAAGAGAGTTTACCAAACTTTCTTGTGTCCGCTCACGGCAAGCGTTCTCGACTGCGAAAAAAGAACAGATCACTGTCGTAGACGTTTGGCACTAACTTACCATGTACAGCTCAAATTCATCTTTGTGTGATCAAGAAAACAATGTGTCCTTCGTTGTTCTAAAGGCAGCTTCGCTTCTCCTGTTCATCATCGTTGGTGTTTATGGCAACGGACGAGTCGTTTACACCGTGCTTGTGGCCGATGTCCTACGCCCAGTTTTAAACATTTTCGTCGCAAGCTTGAGCATTGCCGACCTGGTCACATGCATCGCTGTAATGCCGTTTCCCTTTATTTCTCTTGTCTCCGGTGACTGGGTTTTTAGCCAGACTTCCTGCACTCTCCACAGCATGTTACTTCTCTATTTAGCTCACACTGCCGCCCTGAGCACCTGTGCCATCGTGTATGAGAGATACCGAGCGATTTATCGCAAGCAATTCCCCAGTCTATCATACCAGCATGTCAACGTTATTCTCTGCATTGTCTGGATTTTGCCGGCAGTGTTAGTTGCAAGCAAGGCCCGTCAAGAATTCCCTTACGATCACGCAATCGGTGTATGCCTCGACGCCAACGAAAAAGATAAGAACTGGAGCATTTTTTTCCTTGTCCAATCCATCGCCTTCATCTCTCTTGGTTTGTTATTTGTGCTGCTCTCGTTTTGGAAAATCTTAGCTTTTCTTCTTCCTATTCGACGCCGAGTTAGTCCTGGACTCCTGTCAAATGAGGAAAAACTAACCGTCGCGGCGCATGCTCGCTCGGCTTGGACTACGATTATCTTCGTGCTGACATATTTAATTCTGGTGTTACCGCTCCACATAGTCCGCACTGTCAATGTAGAAAGAAAGAATGCAGGAAAAAGTGCTGTAGCTGATGAAGTCATTGTCGTTTTTATGTGGCTCTACTGGTTGCAATGCGCAATGAAACCGGTCATATACGTTGCTCGGAGTGAGAGATGTGCCAGCTGTATGTGCCTTTACCTCAAAGAAATAGGAACAGGAGAAAGGTCGAATTGTTGGTGGAGAAGAAATCGGGCCAGCATCTACGAAGTTAACGAGATCAGCCTGGAGAAAAGCCATTCCAGTGTGTATGGAGGAAGGCTCCCAGCTGTTACCCCAGGAGAATTTATCGAGCTTCATCGGGTAGACATTCAGCAGCCCATCAGCCGGCCACTTGCTTCCCAAAGTTCCAGCCATCGAGTGCAAGATAAGCGCGTCTCAACTAACGACATCATCGATCATTCAGCAGTCATCATTGAAGATCTGATCATGGAATCCTACATTGACGAAAGCCAAGAAGATACAAATTACAGTCAGGAAAAAAGCCATGATAGCTCCCATGAAGTGGTTGATGCCATTCCCACTGATGTCTGTCATGACGCGGTGGAACTGGAGAACATTGAGCGTGTGCTCGATGAAGCTTTGATGACGCAGCAAAGAGAGTGGGCCAAAAAAGCAACAAATAAGGGTCAATCTCCTTAAAGTGGTATTCTGATCACCTTAGCGAGTGCGACGCCAAAGTATATAATCACATCTCAAAAGCTGGAGTTTTCTTTTGCTAGAGGGAGTTACGGCGTGTCCTGGAGGTGACGAGGGCTTTGTACTCAGTGTAATCTGGAGGTCCTGGGTTTATTCTTCCTTCCTACCTGTAGCTAATTTGTCTTCGGTGGTCCCGAATTTAACTCCTCCACGTTTTTCAAAAAGCGAGCTGGCCAGCCTCCAGCCAGTTGGGATCCGGCTTGTATACACGTCACGTGTGTTTTAAATATTTGTTTCATATACACGGCCTCACAAGCTTCTGCTAGCTTCAAATATCTTAGATCGTTTACAAATACAGTTACTTTTTCGTTTACCCCTTTAACCAGCAAACCCGTTATTACGGTCGGATTTTCATGGACCATTTGTGGCCGGATTAACAGGTTACTCTTCAGCATTTGAAGTATACGATAACATGTGGCACCAAGTTTTTTGTTCAAAAACCCATTTCCAGCTCAGCCAAAACAAGCAAGAAACATTTCCAGACTTGAGGTGTAATAAAACGCAGTTAATCCCTTCAGGCCACAGAAAACTGGCAGTGAGAACGAAGTATGACACTGCAACAAAAAATGACTTTCCAACATTTGTTTGGACAAAAGAGGCTATTGTAAGGTAGCTGGGGAAGAGGACATCAGTTTTACCATGTAAAGAGTAGTCAAATGAACGTTTTAGAAAAGTTGTGAAGCATTTCAGTGGTACTAATTTGGAAGAAGTATTTTATGTCAATGGACCAAACTGGAACACTAACCAATAGCATTTTAGTTAGAAAAACGAGGCATAGTGAAGGCATCAGGTACAAACGCCAACAACTGCAGTTTATAGGTTATTAGTGTATGGAAACCTAACCAAGAAATGATAGAACAGTAAATCCCGCATTTAATGAGTGATGAAAAAAGTTTGTTGTTGAGTGGACATGTTCATGCTGGGATTCGAAGAAACTGAAAAAATTGTTGAAACAAGTGAAACAAGTAACAAGCAAACGAAACTCAAAATTTACAGAAAAACCTTCAGATTCTGACATTCAGATTACTTCTGATAGGACAAAACGTTGAAATACCAGTGCCGAAATAAACTTGTTCAACCATCTTTTGAACTTTTCCTTACCAAACGGAGCAGTCCGTTTATTTCTACAACTTAAAGCGCTATAATTGTTATACGCAGAGGCCATGGGTTCGCATCCCGTTGAAGCACCCGAAAATCTCTTTTTTTCGGGCTTTATTCGCTATTGCTTAAATTGCGATCACAGCTGCGATGGTCACATCTTCATTTCGTTTGTATTTCCGCAGTTCACATCATTTCATTCTAAATTCTTATGTCCGTTTTTCGTTTTTTTTTTTTTCTGTATGATTTGTATAAGCTGTAATTATTCCATTTTGCTGCTACTTTTCTATATATTTTATCTGTCCTGTAATAATTTAGCCATTGACTGGGTGTACAGGTAAATGAGTAACTTGGTACACTTTGTGAATATTAAATATTAAATAAACAGTGTATGTAACGCAATGTTTAGTAACATGTAAGTAACATGTTAGTCTCCTACACAGCCGTTTTTAGTGGCGTCACAGTGTTGCGTGACGCCACTAAAAACGGCTGCGTAGGAGACTAGTAACATGTAAGTATGTGGAAAAAAAAACAGATAGAACAACATTGAAAAGTTGTTATCATTATTATTATTATTATTATTATTATTATTATTATTAGGCTCTAACTGAGACCTTTTGACACTTCTTTAAGGGACAAAGCTTTTCAAATATCAAACGTAACTAAAAATTATTTATTTTTTGACCTCTTTGCCTCTTTCAATTTGAAGACTGCACGAGCCAGTATGACTACAATTGCTTCAAAAGTCATCGCTATCCGAGAAAAAAAGGACAAAACGTTGAAGCGTTTTTGGTTGGTTAAGGAAATAATTTAAGTGCCATTTCTTTGTTTATTCTCAAGAATGTTGTCATGGCTCGTTTTCTTAGCTTAGAACTACCACGAAGTAAAATTATTTTCCCGTGAATGTGAACAATATTTTTTTCGTCCTAAACATCGCTTAATTAAAAGGATACAGCATTAAATACCTTAAGGTTTATTTATTTGTGACACATGGTCAAGTGTCTGATAACGTCGTAGTGAAGACAAAAAGAAATTTTGAAATAGGCCCAAGATTGTTAACTTTGGCTAGAAAAAAAAGCATACGGTGTCATTTTTCTTTTATTAAGGACATTAAGGTACAAGCTCTGTCACGTGACCCTTTTTATAAAATAGCCCTTTAACATCGTTGCCAACCATTTTGAACTGATTTACATAAAGGAGAACCATTCAAACACGTTGCCATTTCATTTTGCATCCATCATGCGCCATCTCAGTGGCCCATTTTCAACTCCCTTTTCGTGTAGGAAAACAATGATAAACGGTCAAGTGACGCAAATAGTCGACACTTTAAGTAAACATTGGTTTAAGGTTATCAAGTTTTATGCTGCTGCCAAGTTGGAGGCTGTTTCGGTGAATCTCTTGAAAGTTAGGACTGTTTTCAGATTTTATGCAAATTAGGTTTCTTTTTTTTAATTACAAGTAAGACATATAAGTAATTACAACAAAAACGATAACCTACAATTAACACAGGAGTTAAATTACAATATATAAACGTACGCTTGATTGTAGCTGTAAATACTAATTACACCTTAGTACTAACACACCTAATTACACCTAAATACTACTGATAACTTACATTTGGGGTAGACATGCTTTTTTTATCATTGCATAATTATTACGCTGAAACTACACACACTACTTACTACTAACTAATTACACTGCTTGTCATACTACACTTGATTAGTTGTCACACTATTTGATTGCCACACACACAACAAACGGAAATCTCAATGCAATGTCTCAGTTATTAGAAGGCTCCCACGTCAAGGCAACCAAGGAATTCGCGTCAGGGGAGGTTAATAGAATATACATATGCTACATACATAATTGATTTCTAAAATAAGGTGCTCAGGAGATCCCATTTTTTTGGAATAGAGTGCGCCGTTTTGAGCTCTATGTCAAATATCGACTTAAGGTATTGTAGAAAACCTGCTACTTGAGGTGAAGTTTCCTTTCTTTTACAGATCCATATAAAATGTCTAGCCATAAGATAACAGAAATTTAGCTGTTGATGACTTTTGGAAGAGTCCAGCATCAGTCCTAATGCAACAGAGATATTCATTGTGTAATTTTCCGGAAGGATTTGGGATAGAGTTAACCGTGCGTTTAAGCTGTTCCAAAAAGAGGCCACTTTAGGGCAAGACCAGAAGAGGTGTACAAGTGTCTCTGGTTCTTGGTCGCAAAAGGTGCACTTTGGGTTATCGTTCATTCCAATTTTGTTTAGAAATTCGTTAGTTGACAATCGTCTGTGTAAAAGCTTAAATTGAAATTCAACGAGTCTTGTACTATTAGTACATTTGGAGGCTAGTAGGTATGTTTCACGCCAGTTAATACATTCATGACTGTTTAGATTGCAGTCCTTTATCCACTTCTGTTGATTTTGGGTAGGAGATATACTTTTTTCGATATGAGTTTGGTGTACACGATTGGACTTGCTCTGTTGGATTTCAACAATCGTGCTAAAAAGCTTTCATATTTAGCATTGTTTAAAGTACATTTATTTTTAACTGTATTCCAGAGACGTTTAAGTGCAGACAAAAGTCCGCAGTACCCTAAAGGACAAACACTTAGACTGTATTTATTTTGTAGGTCAGTTAAGGATAGGAAATAGTTTGAGCCATCTTTCAAATGTTTCACTTGTAAAACACCTTTCTGGAACCATTCTCGATAAAAAATGGGGTGGTTGTTAATTCTAATAAGTGAATTATGCCACAGGCTTTGATAAAGAAATTGACTTTCAGAAGTTATTTCATCTTCAAAATTAACTTCTGCCCAAATTGTCAGAACCTCACTTATAAATTGATTATTAATCTTGAGAGTCTTGATGGTGTCTTTCGTGTTTAGATTGCTTGTGAGGACTAATGCGCCTCCAGATTTCTCTAACTCAAGATAGAAAAAAGTTTCCATTTTCCCCGGTTCTCTTTATCGAGATATTTTTTGATCCATGTAGCCTTTAGAGACTTGCTAAAAGAATCTATATCTAACATTTTAAGGCCGCCATTTGAATAATCATTGATCATTATGTCTCGTTTGATTTCAACTCCCTTTTCGTGTAAGAAAACAACGATAAACGGTCAAGTGACGCAAATAGTCGACACTTTAAGTAAACATTGGTTTAAGGTTATCAAGTTTTATGCTGCTGCCAAGTTGGAGGCTGTTTCGGTGAATCTCTTGAAAGTTAGGACTCGACTGTTTTCAGATTTTATGCAAATTAGGTTCTGAGCCCCGCCTTTACCTATTTGAGTTCCGCTCAGTTACAAATGTTGCACCCAACGCACATTTTCCAGCTGATAGCGGGGAGCCTTTAGTTACTATACCTTTTTTCAAAGATAAAATGGTGGTATTTTCTCCACTAGAAAGGTTGGCCACAGACGTAAGTGTTGAAGGAAAGTTTTTCATACACCTTAATTAATACCTGTACATAAAATGACAATTAAAAAGTTTTTAATATGCATTCTATTGAGTACAATAATTTCTTTCTTCTTTTTAAGGCTTTCCCTATTCCTTTAGTTTAAACGCAAATTGAAATTTACTCCGGCAAAAGATAAAGAAAAGACAGGAACACGTCAAGCATGCAGCTTAAAAGATAGGCGTATTGGTCCTAATTTCTCCCTCCTAGCTTGTTACACCGGCTGCGGCTTAAATGTAGTGGAACTTGTGTTTTTGGGAGCTGAATACATAGAATATTATTCTGTTTTACTCTGCAAACAGGACAGTCGCCAAAGAAACATGATCATGGCATGTTCCTCCGAAAGAAGATAAATTTTCTTCCATAAGGACTTGAACATTTAAACTTAGGACATTTCGGTCGGTACTGCCGGTTTCGTGGTCTCTGGACCCCACTTTATTACTCGTTCACAAAGGCCTCAGTACGCGACTGAAACATCCTTTCTAGCCAGTGACAACCTCTCTTTTGACGTTCTATATGATCAGTGTCCATTTCGAGAATTTTATTCGGGCTCTCGTTTGCCCACGCGCACCAATAAAATTAAAAGAAATAATTTCACAGCAAGATAATCAAATCTGAAACAGAAAAAGCCCTTGGGGCATCGAAACCAGCCGTCGTACCCCACCTGATCCCCCAGGGTAAAAAATATCAGCGTCACCCAGGACACATAAAGGCCATGCGTGGCAAACCGCAATTGAAGGGCGAGAGCTACCCAAGGAAAAAACTTAATGGGAACTGCTAGATCCGGTCGTCCGGGCTATTGGCGACGTTCCGCTTATAAGATCGCGCGCGCATCAACTGTTTACACTAATGATGACGTATTTCGAATGTATTGACGAAACAAAGGTAACAACAGCATCAACTTCGTTACAGCGAGGAGTCCCTTTTTGAGGATGTTGAAAATTTATATTAAAAGGCGGGATTAGTTTGCTCTCAGCATGGATGCACCGGTAAAAGGGTTGACGAGAAAGAGGGGCAAAAAGAAGATGAACGTATTTTATTCTACTGTAAGGCTGTTCACAAGGAGAAAGGTTCTCCGAAGGTGAGATATTTATGATGAAATGATTATGGGGGGAAGGGTGAATACGGAAAGACTCATCCGTTTAGTGTTTTGTTCGCTGTCTTTTTAACTGAAAAAAAAAGACGCGAGGGGGAAGTGAATGGGATGAACGAGTGGAGCATACATGATAATACAACTAACTGGGAAGCGAAAAAAGACTGGGGTTTTACAAGGATGGTAGAGAAAAGGGTAGGCACCGTGTTTCAAGAGAGGAAAATGTTAAAACTAAACAGCACCATAGAAAACATCGATTAGTAGATTTCATTTTAATTAAAGGTCTCACGTAATTTTTTGGTACTGCCTCGGATTCCGATCCATTCACACACTCAAAAGTTATAGACCGCGAGAAGTCGTTACTATTCTTTAGGGAAAGCAGAAAGCGCGCGAAGAATCGGGAATGACGAGGTCCGACCAAAGAGCTGCGAAGCCGCCAGACGCGAATAGAGGTGCGCCTTGTTTAAACGCAGCTCGTGGCGTCGCCGCTAGCATCGCGCCATTTCCGATTCTTCGGGACGTCTAATATCCTTGAAAAAAAATAATAACAACTGCTCGCAAGTCTACAAAAATTAAAACCATGTACTACAGCATAATAAACCGCACCACAGCTAGTACTGTAACAACATACATTTGAATGGCTACGCTTTAGGATCTCATCCATAGGATCGCAAAGTTAAATGAAACTACGTCCGTAGTACAGCATATTGGACAGCATCACGGTTAAGTGCTGTAAAGCTCTAATATGCTGACATCTGAATTGTCATATTTTAGGATTTCATCCACAAACTCAAAAGTCTACTCAGAACGGCATTCTTGTGCAAGAAAAAGCGCTTTAGAGAACTTGGCTCGATCTACTTCAAACATGCGACAGCACGACGCTTATTCTGGTACAACTTTACACTTCTAAACACAAGGGAAAAATGTCAACTCCTCAAAGTCCCGGGACGATTACGTACGTAACCTTTGAAAGAGCCTATCAGTTAACCCGATTCTTTCATTTTAAACAAAATGAAACAGCGCAAAGGAAAGTAAAGCGTAATTAATAACTTCTGTTTGAATAATCACGCGTTAACTCTCCTTTAGGGCCACCTGAAATATTTAGTCACTGAATGGTCCCTGGTCAAATTCCAATCGAAAAACCGTGTTGGGGGCCCTCAAATTTTGTGAAGAATAAAACATTACAAGATCTGTTTTGTTTTGGGGGCGATTTGTTTTTAAATTTATACCTGTGACATGTCTACTGGGAGGGGGTGTATTGTGGCTTGTTGCGTTAAACAAATTTTAAAATTAGGATATCGGAAACTTTGCACCGGAACCAGGTCCAACCAGCAAGAAACATTTAAGTTGTACCAAGATATTAACCTCATAATGTACACGGACGTATATTTCATGATTAAATGGGTAATTTGTAAGAACCTCTCTTTCTATTCAGTTACCCATTGGTGGGAAGCCTGATAAATTGAATGGCTTTCTAGTCTCGCCAAACAAAACATGTGAGTGTCGTTTCAACTCAAGGGTATTCTGACAAAAACTAACTGATTGAATAAGCTCAGTAGACCTCGTCCCAGCATATCTACTAAACAGAGCTAACTCCCTAGCCAAAACGCAAAAGGACACAGAATACTAAGTCAGTAAAAACTGTCCAGCTTAGTATCTTGGGAATCCTATGATTCGCTTTTTATCTTTTCTAGGCTTGGTTACAAAGGTTTTGACGTGTTCAGTTTGTGGTCTCAGTTTAACAGCTGACATATCGCACTTTGCACGCATTGCTTGCCTAAACAACTAACTTGTGTAAATATCCCCAGCCTAACTCAACCGTCAATACTAAACAAAATAGAAAAGTTTTGACTTTGGCAAGCTGTTCACTGATAATTTTATTTCCTTTCCTTTGTCGGTGCTTTCGAGGTGTCAAAGGAACAAACAACAGTAAAGCTTTCGTTCTTGTACCTGCAAAGTACAATATATATAATTAAGCTCCTTAGCGAACAAAGAATTACAAATTAGTTTTGCACAAAGCGATAATCAAGTACCATTCCCACAGTTGAATAGAAGGAATGTTGCTCAGTAGTACAGTGTACGTGACGGAATTCATTGAAGAATTTTGTTTACAATGTACACGCCGAAAATAAGAAAGTGAAGCTCATTTAAACTCCTTGAAATGGTGAATACCATATTTCAACAGCTAGCTCACACCCAGAACGCAACTTTGTAGCCTTTTGAGCTGGTTGAGGATTTCGTTTAAACTTCTTTTCAAACCCTGTATTTGCCCGGTTGTTTGTTGTGCTTTTGTTACCTATGCGGAACTTATTTATTTCTATTTTTAGCTGCTTATTCCTTCAAAACAATTATATTTTTCTTGGCTTAGGGAATTAGATCGTTCCATAAAGGTTTTAATAAGGCACTGTTTTCATGCTGCGCTGTTAAAAGCCACCTTTATTTTGAGCAGTGTTAACAAGATACGCAAAATGTATTATTAGTGATACACGTACAGATATTTTATTCTTTTAGCGTTAAATCTACTCTACATTGCTTATCACAGCGGAAAAACAAAATCGAGAGAACAAGTGCTCTCCCCAGTCCCCTCCCAGTAATAGTCGTACGTCACGTGCCAAAGGTCAAGATTTCCCCGCAAAATTCAGACGATAGATTGTTGTATACCTTTATTCCTCTGTTCTCGATCTGTCAAAAGAAATTAACCAATAACTTTTGTAAAATCAACTACCTTCAAGACACAGAGAAATGACCATATATACTATAACTGAGACGTGAGGTTATGGTTAATTAAGTACGATAAAAAAGCAATGCTGATTCAACGGTAGGGAAACTGTATGTTTACCAATATTTCAAAAGGCACAGCCTTTCTTCTTTAGGGTCTTACAGAGAATGAATCTAAGGGCAAAAACGTTTATGGTTAATTAGGTCTTTTTCACAACAAATATGCCAAATTAACATAAACGCTGATTTTGGTTTTTATAAGCGGGTAATTTATTTTGTCTTTTATAGTTAGGAAAGCTAAAAAACACAGCCGAAAGCTAGTGCAATTCATACAAAATTTAGGATAGAGTATTGTGTAAAATACCGAAATACGTCACCCCGCTATCACTACTGACAAGTCAACAACTACTGATTTTTGGCTTAAACCATTAATAAACGAGAGTTGTCTTCAGAAATGTCAGAACTTAGCCAGGTTCTAATTTAGCTATTTCAAGGAATAGGAAGGTGTCTTTTAGAGCAAGTTTAAAACAGTTTTAAATAGTGTTATTATTAGCACTGAATTGAGCCCCGTACGGCCACATCATGTTTTGAGTAGCATCAGCAAAACGGCAACTTTTTGATGCAGTCAGACCTAAGAAAGGGAGACTTTCTCTGATTGGAGACCACTGAACAGCAAATAACTTATTCCCGTTTACGTTCACTACTGAGCTACTAGGATGAGGCTAGCAAAGGACAAGAGTGGGATGTTCTCCAGTGCATAGCACGGCATCAGAGCCGGCTTACTGCCAAATTTTGAGAAGTTCATAATAATAGAATTACGTATAATTCACAAAAACGTTATCTCCCTAGTATAGATCTCATAGACAAGAGCATGGCCTCAATTATATTGGAAAACTTAGTAATACATATTAAATGGCAACTGCAATGAAGATGCGATCATAGAATGGCATATGTCTCAACTGTTTGAAAACTCCATACACCCAGCAAAGCTGAGAGTAACTCGAAAGGGTCAGGTGCCTTTCATATCTGTGGAAAAGTTGCTCAGTTTCCAGTCACATACATGATCACGTTGCAAGACTGTTGTCTTCAACTATAAGAGGTTAAGACGTTGACCGCTGTATATCTGAAATTACTTTGGAACAACATTTGTTGGCCAGGGAAAGAGAACGATCTGGGTACGCCACTGACGTTAAGTAGTAAAAAATAATAGATCAGTTTATTTAGGTGTCAACGGTATTTAGCACAGAATGTTAACTGGGGACACCTCCAAGATCGTATTGGAATTTGGATGTGTTGGTTTTTGAGGAGAAGGGAAAACCGGAGTACCCGGAGAAAAACCTCTCGGAGCAAGGACGAGATCCAACAACAAACTCAACCCACACATGACACCGGGACCGGGAGTCGAACCCAGTCCCCAGTGGTGGGAGGCGAGCACTCTCACCAGTGTGCCATCCCTGCTTCCCGTAACACGATGAAAGGGAACTGACCTGCATAGAGTGTCGTGGAGGACCCAAGAATCCGAACAAGTACTGTTGATGAGGAAAAGAATTAAGGTCTGTGAATCTACAGCTAGGGAACGCTATCAAGGTTGGCGCGAAACCTAGTTTGGTTCTCAGACAATCCAACTGGCGGACCGGAACCACGACTTCAGCCAGATTGTCTGGCAATCAGGCCATGAAAAAACGGGTGTGTTTGCGGACGGTCTGTGGTTACCTAACTTTTCTGGCTTTTGGATTATCTCTCTACTAGGGTGTCTGGAGAGGCTCGGCAGTAAATCGGTTAGTAAATGATTATTAAATAATACTTATCATTCAGGTATAAAAAACACTGGGGCTCTCAAGAGGTGGGTTATCGTGAAAATATCTCTTTAACTAAGGACTTCAGCATCATTTCGTCACGTTGTAACTCAGGCGGCCTTTGGCCAAGTTTGTTGGCGAGTTATTGTTCTTCGTGATCATTGGAAAAGCTCTTGTGTTTACACTGTTTCAGTTGCTTAACGTGTAGACGCCAAGGCGCGTCAAAAAGAGAAACACTGACTTCCGGTTGCAATCCGGGACGTCGTCATTTTCGTTGCTGTGGCCCTATTTCCGTCATGAAGCTCCGAATCCAAGCTCCATTTTCTCTCACCTTCCCACAAAGCTGATACCTTCAAGCATTAATTTATGACCGTGAACTCTCAGTTCAATATATTAAGTAACGGCAACTTGCGGCTTACGTTCCAATTTAGGGGAATAAATTTTGAAAAAAAGAGACTGTTACAAAATAGATATAAGACAGGGCAAAATAGTTTCGTTGCCGGTTAATCTTGTCAGCTATTTTTATACCAACATAAGTTGTTTTTCTTTCAGATTTGCTGCTATTAGCTGTTACTCCAATATAGGGCATGCGAACAATCTCGTTACTATATTGCAGCTTAAAGAAATTATCGACGAGACATGACTTAAGACATGATTCGTTTATGACGAATGCATGTGAATTGTGAGGCGTACGGAACTTACAGACAATAGCTGCCTTGAACAAGCTTAAGCGATCACAATTATTTCTCAGACTTCGATTATCCATTTGCTATTTCGAGGGCCAAGGTCTTGAAAAAAATTAATTCATTTTCTCCATTTTATCAACTAGAGGTGGTTGTTGTTTTTTGGGTTGCAGACATCAGGCAGTTTTCATGCTAGCTTGTCCTCTGATTCAGCTCAAACGCACGCAAATCCGATCACTCTAATTCCTGAATAGCTTTTTTTGTTTCATCATATTGTTCTTACCAAGGCCAAGGACTTATTAAAAAGTTTAAAATTAAAGGTGACGAAGAATGAAAATCCGCGGAAATTGAAGAATACTGAGAATGCGATATCGAAAATCTCGTGTACCGATACCCGGAACGGTCGGAGGTCCCGACGACCGGCATCAGATTGTGGCGGGAAAAATTCGTCGCCCTGGACGCGTTCCCGTCAAGCCCATAGTTTGGTAAAAAGTGGTTAGCTGAGAAATGTACCACACAGAAAACTATTGTCTTAAGTTATAACTAATCAAACCCTTACGTTTTTGGCTCTTTGGTATTTAGCCACTCAAGAGTTTTCTTCCGTTTCGATTCGTTCTAGGGCCATATAACTCTTACTAAGCTCAAATATGATTTGTGCAGTACTGCAGTATACACTCTGTATAGACGTATGGGCGTGTTTGTCTGAAGTCGCTACTATGTCCTCTCGACGTCACATTGCATGGAGACCCGAAGGTGTCCAAAATACGTGTCGGGAGTTGTGAACTGCGCTAGCCTGTTCCAGGCTCTCACATAGTTGGGACGGCATGAAAATTAGAAAGGAAACGCACTGAAAATAAGAGGCGCGGGATCTAAGTCCCTTCTCTTTTTTCCGCGCTCTTTTTCTCAATTCACGCTTTCCCCACTATCTGGGAGCCTGGAACAGGCTAGAACTGCGCAGGATCTGCGAGTGGCGCGAAAAACCCCACGTGTCACAGCACTGACTCACCTTGCTCTTTTAAAAAATGTGAAAGAATGTTGCAATATCAAGTAGCCAAGATGTTTAGGCTGTAAAGACTTTTCTAGTTTACCTAGTCGTATCCGGCACAGGTTAAAAAAATATATCGATACGTATAGGTACCAAATACCTCACACATTCTGAGCCCACACTGGTGTTAATATAGAACACGATTGCCAAAATGATTAGATTTGCGACAGATGCAGACAGGGTTTTCTTTAGATAGTAATATTCTATTCTGCCCGGCCGGTGCAACAAAGATTACTGGAGCCCAGATGTTGTTGCCAAAGCTGTTGAGAGGAACAAGAGGTTGCTCGGAAACAGGCAGGTACCAGTGGCACCCGTCTGTTTTGATGCCCAACTCCAGTCAGTATAGAAACATTCTCACCTTGGCTGTTCAGTTCCCGCGAGGATTAAGTGCGTGCGCAAAACTACAAAAACATATGCACCCTGACTTGCTATCTGCTGTGTCCCAGTTAACGAAAACAAACCGGTTACCTGATAATTTCATCGGCTGAGTTCATGATGATATCTTCAATGAAAAAGCTGCCTGAAGAACGATACTCGTGTGAATGTTTTCTCAGCTTGACTGGAATGTTTCCCGCGTAGACTGTTTTGATTAATAGTGAACAATCAACATTCAGTAATCGCCTCCATTTTTCACGCGTTTCTTGTAGGCTACTCTACATAGCATTCTTCTTGTCCTACTGGAACGCTGTCTTGGTCTTATGCCATCCTCTCCAGCCATATTTCCACGCGTCCTTTTTGTGAGCCAACTTTCGTGCCTTAGTCTAAAATGTTGAGCATTTCTTTTTTTCGCTATATAAAAAGTAAAGAAATGCATGTTATGCATTACGAGCTATTTTTAACATGCCCAACAAAAGAGAGCGGGACAGGACGACGTGATCCGCCCTATATACCCTATATAATGGCTCGTTCCCATGCACGATACATGTTTCCCTCTTTGTACACCGCACTATCAGCTCTGTGTGTCATTGATTACGATAAATATTCGTGTATGTACAAGCTTCTCGTGGGTCCTGTATAAAGTGACTCGCATTAGAGATTTATTACAGAGAAAAACCAAGCAGTTATACACAGCTTGCACCAAGGTTGTTTTCCAGCTGCTGCGAGGTGAAAGGTCATTTCATTCTCCTATCATACCAAAACGCCGGAACAATCCGTGGGAAATGCGAACACAGAATTAATCTCATCCCCTGGTGTGGTAAACATATTTCATCATCATGAATTTCCTGTTAGAGAAAGAGGATCAATTGGAAACGATATATGCCTGAGAAAAAGGAAGAAACTTCAAGAAAGTTTAGTCTTTTTCTTTTCAACCCCTCTTGGCTTCATTTTCGATCCCTCTTGGCCGATGGAAGCAGGACACTAACTTTGCCACAGTTACATCATCGAAGAAAGCGTTTCCAACGAACCGTCGGACGTTCAGAATGCTTATTAAATTTACCCTTTTCACGAGACAAGTTGTTTGCCTTAGCAAAGAAACCAAGGAAATTGTCTGAACAACATTGTTACGGGTCACCGACGCTGGCAATTGCGTCAGGCCAAGGACGCAATAATAATATACGCAATAATAAAGTAAGCAGTGAATTTTTCTAGAGCAAATTTTGATGCGTAACTTTCAATTACGCAAAACAATAAGATTAAAACAGCATTGAATCATGTAAAATTCGCATGATGGTCGCGTGTATTTACTTATTTTACTAAAGTACTTTTGCGTCCCAAAGTCCATTCTCTCGCGTCGAAAAACGGATTTTTTAATAGACAGGATGTATGGTATTACACTATGCAGAAACAATATCCGAAGGCATTTTGGCTCACATTAGAGCTTGAAGAGTTTATCAATCATTCATATTGTTTTTTTTTTGTTGTATCGAATGAGTATTGTGTTTTGACCCGCGGTGACCGAAAAATCAATACCAATTTGCACTTTCATACAAAAACGCCACGCGGAGACCTAACCAGCTTCTAATGCACTTGCAAGATGCAGGATTTTTTCAGCGTTCATTTCTCTCTTCGGAGAACAAAAGTTTGTAGGAGGAACTTCATTTTCAAGAAGATGTAAAAGTGGATGAAATTTCTTGGTAATAGTAGGTAGAAACGTCAATCAAATACGCTGCTAAACAACACCGTATTGTTAATGGTCGTAAAAAGTCTAGAGAATGGCTGTAATGCAATCCAATAAACGCAGAGCATTCTGTCTCCTCAATAACTTCCATCTTTGCCACCATAATCTCGGGATGTACCTTGGATTAAAGACGGTTTTCAGTCAGGTTTGCATTGAAAGTATTAGAACAAATAGATTAGCAATCACCCGTGTCGTTAACCCTAATTTACATTGGCTAAAGCAACTGCCTAAACCTCTTGCCCTTCTTTAGAGTGATTGCATAATCGGCAGAGGCGCTAATTTCCAGCAGAATTTCATCTCTTTCGAGAAGATCTGCTCACATAGGGCAAAAAGGAAGTGAATACTTGGAAATAAAATGCGCATGAACCTGTCATCAGATAAAGAACTCATTGAAATTTGATCTACAAAACCCTAAAGGTGTCAACACTCATTTTTACGGTCACGCATTGTTGGCTTTATGTGCTGGAATGAGAAGAATTCAATGCGAGGTCGGGCTAAACTCCGCCTAGATGCGATTCAATAAGAGAAAGGAACCCGTTTGGGGAATGGTATAGGCCACTAACATTGTCATGCAATGTGTAAACCAAATCCTACACCAGATTTGCCCTGTGGTTTGAAATCTTGATATAAATCTCGATTACACGGTCGGTTGTGTGGTAGTTTGCTAAGCGTTTCCGGTCCAGTGAAGGGTATTGCGGTCAAGATACATTTCTGTAGACCGTGCCGCTCGTCCGTGATTGGTCAATTTTTGAAAGGTAGGAAGCTATCAAAATGCATGTTGCCTAGCGAAATCGCAAAATCTACCCAGCAACGTAACGACGTCGATGAGCATATGCCAAATGACGGGTTGTCAATTATAAATTGCACAGAATCCCAGACTTAGGCTCTTTTTACACCTTGCTCGGGCGCAAGTGATATTATAATCCTAACATCATTGCGCCGGGGGTCAGTCCCTGTCGAGGCCACACGCGCTAGCTAGATTCAGCAGCAATCCTTCCACACCACGAAGGTTCTGCTGCTGTAATCGAAGCTTGTGTCTTCAAACTGGCTTTGCGCTACAGCCCCGGCGCTGTCCATTTCAGCGTTGATTCCACTCCTCGAGGATTTTAACTTCCGCTGCCGAGCATCCAACATGGAGCTTCTGTGTTGTGAGGGACCGAGGATACGTTACGCGTATCAGGACCCAGTTTTGCTTCAAGATGATCGCGTATTGCGGAATTTACTAACCTGCGAAGATAAATACATCCCCAGTTGTCGCTACTTCAGCATTGTGCAGAAGGAGATTGAACCTCACATGAGACGCATGGTCACCACTTGGATGCTGGAGGTAAATAAATAACAGCGAGCTCTTATTTCCTTCGTTATAAATAGATCAGTGTGTTTGATGGCGATATCATTAATTTGCCTTACGTTGCAGGTTTGTGAGGAACAGATGTGCGAAGAAGAAGTTTTTCCATTGGCAGTGAACTATTTAGACCGATTTTTGTCGGTTGTGCCAACTAGAAAATGCCAGCTTCAATTGCTTGGAGCAGTTTGTATGTTCATCGCTAGTAAGCTGAAAGAAACGTCGCCACTCTCAGCTGAAAAGCTGTGTATTTATACAGATAACTCCATCACTTGTCAAGAATTACTGGTAAGATGAAAGAAAATGCTTCATTATACAGTTCATTCATTCCATTATCACGAGTTAGCTCATGCGCTTGCGGTTGTGGCCAATTTTCCGTGATTATCTTAAAGTGTTTTACCTATTTATTACTGTTAGTGTTTATTTTGCGCTGTCATTTTAGATATTACTGCACGAATCTTTTTTTCTTTATTAATAGCTCATTGCTCTTTTCATTTTGATTGCTATCTTGCAGGACTGGGAAATTTTAGTTCTCGGAAAGCTTAAATGGGACTTGTCTGCAGTTACTCCGTATGATTTTCTAGAACAGATATTTTGCCGGTTGTCTCTTCCGAACGTCAGTGTGATCCGAAAGCATGCGGCAACTTTCATCGCTTTGTGCTGCACAGGTAAGAAGAGATGCCTCTTAATTTATGGTGCAAAGATAAGGGATTAATCCTGGACGTAAGCCACATCTGCCTTCGTCAAAGTTTGCGATCTTGAATGTTCCTCTGCTTTCTTTCTGAATTAAAATGGTTTCTTTTAAAAACAAAACTGCGGGATCGCTATTTATAGTTTGTTTTATTTTATAAAGCAAACTGGGTATGATAGAGATTTTTGTTTTTTTGTTTTTTTTTTTCTTTTCTGATTTTTTTCTTTTTTTTTTTTGCTATTTTTGTTCATTTTAGATGAGAAGTTTTTGATGTATCCGCCCTCTATGCTCGCTGCGGCTTCGGTTTGTGCAGCTTTCTCCGGACTTGCAACACAAGAGCAAAAAAATATATGGACAAGAACAAAGCTTGTGTCTTTTCTTCAAGGACTGACAAGCATCGAACCGGTAAGAAAAGTAAGGAAAAATTGGAAAAAGAACAAACGGGATTAACGAATACAGCGAGTGGAACAGAAGCCAGCTCATGGTGGAAGCCGTTTGCAAAGGCGTACCTTGCGTTCCGTGACGAACAAAGCAAATACGTTTGCAAAGTTATTACAGTACCACCAGAATAAATAAAAAAAAACTCTTCATTACGTCCGTACACCAACTCTTAAGCGAAATCCAGGGGCCTTTCAAGAACCATTCTTCCCATTCCATTTCCCTTTCATTTCAGTTTGACATTTTTATATCCCATTCCGCTATAGCTGGTTTTGTTTGAAAATACTCCGAGTTTAATTTGGTCGTTACCTAGAAAAAATGTTTCTACAGAAAACAAAACACTCTTTCGCACTTGAAAATCTTTCTTGAACAAACAAGTTGGGATTTAGACTAAAACTTTTTCCGGTTCTTTCTCCACAAAGGAATACCTCCAATCCTGTCAAGAGCTTATGGAAGAAGTACTTCATTTTAATGTCACGGAAACTCCATCTTCCAAGATTGAAAACGGAAGCGCGCCTAGCACTCCAACAGACTTACAGGAAATCCATTTTTGACAGAGGAATTCTCATGACTGTCACAGTACAAACCCGTGTGTGTGTGCCTGCCTATCTAACGTGTGTAAATACTGTAATAAAGCAACTGGAATTGATGAAATTAACAGCGTGTGCTTTTAGCGTGTGCCCCTTCGGCTTCCATTTTGTTTTTCACAGCAGAACGTGCGCATCAATAAATTGCGGTTTCCTTTCTTCTTAAAAGCGTACGGCGCCGCCACTTTTGAGTGACGTCTTTGTTGAAGGTATGCGTTTGCATCTACAGTGTAAACGGAATTAGTGCCTATCGAAGAAAGAAAGACATTTCTCAAGATAAAGCAAACATTACTAATCCCCTGGCTTGAACTGGTCTATTTTGTACCTGTTTGCGACGTCTTCTGTTTGCCAACCCACGCGCGAAAAAATGCGGTCAATTTATTTACACCCCTCGGAACGCCTTCAATTAGTGAGCTAGCGCAACAGAAGTCAACAACCTTCGCGTGACTGCATACTAGCTTTGACAGTGTATAGGCACGTCAAGGAGGGAAATCACGAGTTATTTTTTCAGGTGCGCTAAAGAGATTCACGATTAGAAACACGCGTCGAATAGGATACTTGTGTTTGTCTTATGACCGCTTTGCGCATTAACTCGTGCGCGATTGTACACCTGTTTAGAAGCAAAAACACCACGTGTTGAAAATTCCGAGCGTTACTTAGAAACCTCAATCTTCTCTATCGATATTTCGAAAGTATTTCAATCTTGAATGTGGCAGATTCCGCAAGTATCGTTGGTAAACACGAGTCAGTTCTTCGTTCGTTATTGTTCCTGTGCCAAGTGAATCGTACCGGTTACACTTCGATGATCGGTTGAGCGCACGAATCTGTTTTTAAGTGTGATATTTTCCCACGAGTTGACTAAAACTACTCGATACGGGTCAACGCAAAAGTTAGAAGGGCGCAGTTGACGTAGCGCTAAAACAAAAATACCTTTCCTTTCGAACAGTGAAACAAGGCTATACGTGTACTCATTCCATGTTACTAAGTAACAGACAAAACCTTTGCTGCATAACACAGGCCTGCGCAACTTCTGTCGGCCCGACAAGCGAATGAACTTCTTGCAATCCTTGCCATCTTGAACGTCCGCTTCCACTCAGTTGGAATTTGAACATCCGCTTTCACTTTTAAGCACTTGGGTTGTATAGTAAAACAGTTATTTTTAATGTTAGGAACAGTGGAAGCGCGCATGCATCAAGTTGATTGTGCGCAACGAGCCTGTTTGACCACCATTACTTTCAGAACCTTTCTTATCCAAGTGTTTCAATTTGTTACAGTAAAACACCGAGTTGTAAAGTGAGGTGTATTATGCCGATAGAAAAGTTTCCCCACTTACTAGTGGTCTATACTCAATTTTTCTTTTGAGTCTCTACTTGGTCATTTCGGATGAATCAAGCGGTTAGTTTCTAAAGAAACTGTGGTGTCGGCTTCGTTGATGGGGAAGTGAAACACAAAAATCTGCATTTATCAACTGATATGACAAGGTAAAATTGGCCACAGTATAGAACTTTTCGATTGTTAGTCGCTTTCGTCATAGATTCGTTCTGACGAAGGGCTAACGCCTAGAACGTCAGCTTAATTTGAACTTCTTTACGGTGGACAATTTCTATTATCAGAGTTAATTAATTTCGCCATTCAGTAGTCGGTGAGTGTTCAAGTGCTTCTATGCGAGAGTAGCCGAAAAAAGCAAAAAAAAAAAAAACCTTGTACGGAAACTCTTTGGTGACTCTACATTATTTCTGGCAAAGAAACGCTATGGTGCCGGCAAAAGCTGAGCCGCATTGCTACTGGACTGTGTGACTGACGTGTAGAATATTTTGCACTTCTCGTGGAAATGGCCTTGGACACTTTCATCAGATTGTAACCATCAACAGTTTCATATGAGTGGTTTTGTTTTCTATAGACAACTGAGTTAGCTGAATCTGACTGGCTAACAGTCGTTTCCATCCCGGGTTCCCATCGCTGATAGCTTTTGAGTCGCTTTTTAGTCGCATGTAAAAATTCTGGTTCTTTAAGGATCATTAAGACAAACGTAAGAATTACTCGGTGCGACGTTATATTACGTTTTTCTGTGTATCCTTTTCAAAGTCTTATCAGCACGTGCACACTTAAAAGGAGAGAGAGTACTATAAGCAATATGTAAAGACCGCGCTAATGAACTCTTCACTGAGGCGGTCAACGCACGTTTTTAAGGTTAAAAATACAAAAGCTTTAGATGGTAATCATGAGTTGAGTTCTTGATGAACAGTATCGGATAGTGATGGTGAGGTAATAAGCGCAATGAGAGGTGACCATTGCCAGCAAAAACACAAACGGCAAATTAAGATAAATAACTCAGTGCTTCAGACGACATGTTATTTCAACATAGAAGTCCAACACTACGTTGAAAAGTCGTTTTTGTGGAAGATTGCTATCTGGTTGCAATATTGTCTCGCGGATAGTTAAATTAGGTTAGTGAACCTGGAACCGAACAAAGCGTGACTATGTTCACGTAAGAGGCTGTTTGTGCACTAAAGCATTTAGGACAGTCTGAGTATTGATTGCACTGAATAACAATAGAATCACAGGCTTCAGGTATTGTATCTATTGAATTGTTTCTTGCTACAAGAATGCCATCACACCGCGTGTTGAATCTGATAAGATCGCAAAGTAAACTCTTTTTGAAGTAGCACTTCAGTGGCGGCATGAGAACACAAGAGCGCGTTTGGATTCTAAGTACCAAAGCTCCTCAAACAATCTGATTTGGCCACAGTTATGGAAATTGAAAATCAGTTATTTTAGGAAACTTGATAAAGGTTTTTACTTGGTCTCTACTGGGACTGCTCATTGATTCATGTTCATGTGCGATTCACGAGCCAGTTCAAAGTACACTCCTTTTAAAACCAGGTTTAAAAGATACTGAACAATGTATTGACATGCAAATTGATTTTCTAAGACTGTTTTTGTTTTTTAACCTAGCCACGTTCTCTTTCTAGAGCTGATTGCGCTTTATTTACTTTTCAAGACGTTTCCTGCCAAGTTAATAGTTGTTGAAAATTCCATTGACTTCCCAGCCATGAACGATAGCTAAATTCGCCGTCCTTTGATTCAGTTTCAAAAACGTCCATCGTCTTCAAGCGAAACATCTACTGAACAACGATCATTTTAAGATGGGTCATTAGGTGCAGCTTCAAGATCTTCATATCTCCATCAAATGGACTTTGACAACCCCCGAGGGAAACACCGATGTAAAAGTGTCGTGGGAGCTCTTCGTACCGTTTGGGGGGGGGGGGGGGGTGAAAAATTGCCGTTTCGGTGCCACAAAGTGAGGTGTTCAGTTTCCAAGGTGGTACGTTTTGGGGTGTAAACCAGGCTTGATAATTTTGGGCAAAAAAAAAAACTTGTGTTTCGCTTTGGTGCCAATTCCTTTGGTATAAAAGCTAACTTTGTCGTTGACTGCAGATAACTCGCACCCTTGATAATTTGAACTTTGTGAAAACTCGAAGCGAAATCGACTGACATCCCCTGGATTTGTTTAATATATTTACTGCAAATCTACCTCGATAACTCGAACCTCCCACTAGAAGTAAACTAGTTTTCCCTTCAGGTCGTTTTCTTAAAAATTTACCTTATTTGACGAAGTGTTATGACTTTAAAAAATCATCAGCAACAGCTACCATATATTAGTATAAATCTACTAGCGTTCTATCACTTATGCTGTTCTCTGATTGGCTACGCTACTCACTATCTATTCTGTTGTAGATAGTGAGTAGAGTGTTTTCCCCGCGCGGTGTGACCTATTTATATCATTTTTCAATAAAAACATGTAGTGCCTGCTGTTAAGTTTTGAACGTCTAGTGGATTTATACTAAAACACGCGATAGAAATCTCGAGCGAATAATCTAATTGCTAATTAGAAGATAAAAATGTTACAGTATACAGGCAAAGTGAGCTTTATGGATTAAAACTGTCTAAACCTAGCTCTCTCAAAGGTTAGCGTTAAGAAAAACTGGTCTTTGTGCATTGACAAGTAAACCAAAGAGAAGATTTAAATTTTGGCCGTATAGAGTTGATAGCTTTGGCGGTGACGGTTGTAGCCGGAAGAGGGCGCTATTTTAATAATAATGAAGCATCACTGTAAAAAAAAACCGCTTTATCGGCTAATTTTTGGTTATATCCCGATGATTCGATCCCGATGATTCGATCCCGATAACTCGAAGTCCTGTTACGACTCGAAGCTTTCCACTTTCCATCTCCCTCGAAGGTTCCAGTTGTCGGGAGTTAAACTCAAGACAACAGTAAACTGATCCTCACGGCGAGAAAATTGAGAAATTCAAATTGAGACAGAAATGAAATTTAAAAATATGCTCAGTGATGTATTTGTACGGCAAATACATCGCTGAGCATGTTTTTTTATTTTCATTACTGCCTCAATTTAAAGTTCACAATCTTCTCGCCGTAACGCTAGTTTACTTTTGTCTTTAGTTTAGTTCTTCATGATTTTTAGTGATCCAGGTCTACACAAGATCCGGCAATCCTTTTTGCCTCTATTAGTTCTTTTTATCGGGAGTTATCCTGACTTAGTAACCGCGCTTTACACTCTTAGATGCGGCCTAGAGAGGCATTCCTTTCAGATTCATCTGTACGTTCTAATTAATGAGTAAGTTATCTAGCCGTTAACTTGGAATGCATACATGCAGTTAAAGAATGATAATGGTTTTAAGATTTTGCGGCTTAGTGTTGATAAACGCAAACAGGCCTGCAAACAATTATTCCTCGTCTCTTATCTTCGTTTACAAAGCATTTAGCGACACACAAATTCAGCTCAGTAGGAGAGACCACAGAAAACCAGAAACAGTCAATAATTTGGAACGATTTCGGTTTTCGAAAAGCGAAGGGTTCGGGTGAGATTTAAGCTTTTCATTTAGCCTTGCAATTGGAAAACCAGAAAGACATTATTTCATTCCTTCTGTGCACATTGCCGCGACCTTGACAAGTGAAATCCTTAGAGGTAATTTGATAATACTGTCCGTTTATACCAATTCATCTATGTGGGTGAGAGGGGGTAATTGTCTAAACAGCCGAATTCTTGTTGTCTGCGACTAATTTAGGAATAAGAGCCTTGCAGATAAGATAACAAAACTGATGAAAACGCGTATCGATGCCTAAAATACGATAAATGATGAAGTGAAGGTGTCCATGCATCCCATGTTCTACATATAAGAACATTTAAGAGTTCTGCGAAAAGTATCCTGCAAAACTAGACTCCCGTTGGAGTTTTGGCAAGTTCTAGCAACATGCACTGTCGGTCAAAACTGCAGTGATAGTTTTCGATTTTGGAGGCGAGGAGGGAACCTTGCATGTATATAATACTGGCACGCGCGCACTTCATCGGACCACTCATGCAATTTACAAGCTTTATCTCTCCAAGATAGTATTATTTATGATTTCGTGCACAAATGACAAGAATTTCTGATTTCATTTTTTTAATGAACCCTCCGCCATTGTTGCGTTGAAAGGCTCTCTGTTGGGAACACAAAAAGTAATTACAGCAAGTGTAACCCTTTCCGGATATTTGAAAACAAACGATATTTTCAGGTCACGAAACTCAACAAAGCAATAATTGACATAGTAGCAATTGAGTTTTCACAAAAATGTGTGACCTCCAAAAGTGAGAACTCCACTGGCTACCTGATTAAATAAACATGTAATTTTGACAACCTTGAATTTAAATTGAATATTTCCTACTTCTCTTTCGAAACTTATAAAACCCGTCCCTTGGTAGGAGTGAAATCAGCCTTTTATAGTCTCGTAGCCTTCAGAATTTCAGTGTCTCTCCTCTTTTGACGGCTTTAACGTTTCGTAGCTGGCGGGAGTGTTCGTGCACTGACAGCTTCCGTCTCTTCGAGCAATATTGAGGAATATTGCACGTTTTTTCTGCTTCTTTCTTTTTCTTCCATTCATCACACATCTGAGGCTCTAGTCTTTTTTTCCTCCCTGTCGTTACTATTGTTGTATTGTTTAAACTTCTTTCTTGTATTCTTATTATGTGTATTTTACTCATTTTGTAACTTAAGCTAGCTCGAAGAAATTAGCAGAAATGCCACTCTGTAAATTCGAGATTAAATAAAGTTTATGTATGTATGTGTGTACTACTTCTCTCCGGTTACCCCTCTTTCCTCATCTTCCCAAGTGTAAATGCTCATCAGCCAATCACTTAGCTCTAATTTCTGTAACATGGTTATCATTAATAGCCCCCTTGGATGGTAACTCCCTTAGCATTTTGGGTTTTCAAGGAATTCAAGGGTCTCAAGGTTAGGGTCACATTTGTTTCTACAGAAATCTCGAATTCAGAGCTCTATATTTCCTCGAGTTTAAATCAGATCTCTAGGAAACCTCATACTTTTGCTTAATACAGCATGTCAAATCTGCCAATGAACTGCAATGTTTTAATTTTTATTTCACTCAAAGTTTGAAAATGTCACGCTAACCGCGAATTGTGTTATCATACTCCTCGCTAGTGACGCACGGATACTTAACATGACTTTAAAAAAAGAAACTTGAAACGCAATCAGTGAACTGCTCTATGCAATTAGGACAGTTTTGGCACATTTTAATTGTATTTTGCAATGGAGAAACACATGATTTCTTTCCAGCGTAAATTTCCGTTTCTATGAAATGCGCAGGGCTGTTTGGGCCTGGGATCCAGAGACGACCGTGAGAGAACTGGAGCTTACCTTCGGATGACCTGGGAACACTGGGAACAAGGCTACGGATAACGCCTGTCAGATGACATCGTTGAGAGTACATCGTGGTGCGATTTTCACTGGATTTTTCACTCACATTTTTCACCCACAAAGAGTTATGTTGCAAACAAGAGCGCTTAGTAAGTTTCTTAGTTAAATGTTTGGTAGTCGTAAGTTCTTTGTTTATAAAAGTACTCTAAATTCGACTAGCTATAGACTGTTTAGGCCGCCGCCATTTTGGTTTGGTAAACAAAGTACAAAAAAACCCGTGTCTATTTCAGCTCGCAAAGCTCAAGTCTTATTGAAATTACGAAGCCACCCAAGATGTCTTCCCTTCCAGAAAATGTACACATTTAGAAATTGCTACTGCACCGGAAGTTACCACAGATTAATCTCAGTTTTTGTATGGATCAGTCGATCAAGATACTCCCGGCATAGTCAATCGAACCCAAACAATTTCAATCGAACTCAATCGAATTCAATCACACTCAATCCATGGATTGAGTCCGATGTAGTTCGATTGAGTTCGATTTCCGAACGTTTGATTGAGCATGCCGGGAGATACTATGACAATAGCTTGGGGGGTACTTATTGTCGGGGAGGTATGATGCCCTTTCCTGGGTTTGAAATTCTTGCTCTCAGCCTTTTCTTGGGTTAGAAATTTTCTGCTGGACTTTTTGGGGGGTAGAAAATTTTGGCAGGGCTTTTTTAGGGTCAATAAAAAGCATGCATACCTCAGGGTTTTCTGTCTTATGTTAAACAAATGTGCCAGTTTCATTTACAAACTTAACTGCACGATGCCTGATGAGTAAAGAAAAGCAGAAGACTGAAGACAATGTCAGACTCTCTTGGTCTTTTGGTTTTATATATATTTATATATATATATATATATCTGACTGGATTTGATAAAACATACCTACAGAAATTTTAGTTGATCTTGAGTTGTTCATGCTGTTCCTGTTTGTTTATTTTTTTTTTGATTTTTTTTTTCGGCAATCGCAAAGCATTTATCGGTAAAAATGAACAGAACAGAGTGTTAGGCTATTCAGGCTTTTTTTCTCCCGGACACACTCTACCCCCCCCCCCCCTCCCTTCTCCCTCCCCGGGTAGGGTTTCTCTTCACTCTGGCCCATTCTCTTTCTGTCTCTCTCTCCTACGCAAGTTAACGACATTTTTGAATTGGAGCGGTCTTCGCTCAGATTGAAATGAATAGATCTAGATTTTCAGTTGGCTGCCTTGAGCAAAGTTTTCCTGAAGGCATCATGAAGCCTAGTGATGGAAAAAGTCGTACGATTTGCTGGTAATGCGTCGTCTAATATCTTACCTGCAGTTTGTTTTGCTTTTTGAACTTAACGGGTCTTTGACTCGGGTCCATTTGCAGGGATTGATATTGTGGGCTTTGCTCAAGGTGGTAACAAGTCTTTGGCCTCGAAAAGTAGGTCTTAGGGATCTTTTCTAAGCGGACAGAGCAAAATTGGACTTGAATCTTGGCCTGGCCAAAGACTTAGAAAATTCTTGTCAAAGGCGGTGGTATAAAGGTGTCCTCTTGAGAATTTTTCTCAACATCCGGGACTTCAACTAGAATGGCGAGCAGAGAAAGAGTTTGTGAAGAGATTTGCCTCGAAAAAGGGCGAGTTTGAATAGTTTTTCGTTTTGTTTTCGTTTTTGCCGCTAGAGGGAAGTTATGTCGTGGCCTTGATGCTTTCAAAGTGTCGATCTGTGTCATTTCCGCTGAAGAGTTGACGTAACATTTACCAGACGTGTCAGTAAATTTTAGCGGGCTGCATTTGTTTGATTATTTGGAACAGTGAATAATGTAGGAATTCGATCAAGTCCCGATTGAAAACGCTGTTTCACTTTGCTTAAGGCTAGTTGTCCTTAGAAAGATAAATTTTAACTCGAACGGGTCGGATTTTGAGTGAGATTTGCAATTTGCAGCCCACCTTCTCAAGAGATCAGAGGTCATGATTAATTTCCTAGTCTGTCAAAAATGTATGTCAGTTTCAGTTGCATTAAAAATTAAACGTGTTTCTTTCCAAACATTTACTCGATTTAGAATTGTCATAATAAGCCCTAATTTGGGGCTGCCTATTGATTAGCAGAGGCCTTAGATGAACAAAGTTGGAAACTGTCTTGAATTTTGTATAGGTATGTTTTTGTAAAATCAGTCAGAAAGCTCAAAGGTACACGGCAAAGTATAGGGCAGATCTAAGACGCGTATCAGTCTAAATGAGGTCTCTGTTGCATTCAAATGTCACTGATGCCAAAAGACGGGCTTCAAGCATGAAGTTAGGTCACGAAATAACAAAAACTTTTCCAGAAGAAATTCACTGTTTTCTTTTTTTTTGACACACTGAGCACAGACTTCCTTGTCTGTTTGATTGTTTGTTTGTGTTTTGATTTTGCTTTTCTCTCCTATAGAACAAGGCTTTGAAGTCCACTTTTGTTCTATTTGTGACTGCTACATTTTATTTTGATCAAGTACCTCATGTAAAGTAGAACATCAACTTATCTTGTACATTGCGACCAATTTGTTTGAACTTTCTGACTGGATTTGATAAAACATACCTACAGAAATTTTAGTTGATCTTGAGTTGTTCATGCTGTTCCTGTTTGTTTATTTTTTTTTTGATTTTTTTTTTCGGCAATCGCAAAGCATTTATCGGTAAAAATGAACAGAACAGAGTGTTAGGCTATTCAGGCTTTTTTTCTCCCGGACACACTCTACCCCCCCCCCCCCTCCCTTCTCCCTCCCCGGGTAGGGTTTCTCTTCACTCTGGCCCATTCTCTTTCTGTCTCTCTCTCCTACGCAAGTTAACGACATTTTTGAATTGGAGCGGTCTTCGCTCAGATTGAAATGAATAGATCTAGATTTTCAGTTGGCTGCCTTGAGCAAAGTTTTCCTGAAGGCATCATGAAGCCTAGTGATGGAAAAAGTCGTACGATTTGCTGGTAATGCGTCGTCTAATATCTTACCTGCAGTTTGTTTTGCTTTTTGAACTTAACGGGTCTTTGACTCGGGTCCATTTGCAGGGATTGATATTGTGGGCTTTGCTCAAGGTGGTAACAAGTCTTTGGCCTCGAAAAGTAGGTCTTAGGGATCTTTTCTAAGCGGACAGAGCAAAATTGGACTTGAATCTTGGCCTGGCCAAAGACTTAGAAAAATTCTTGTCAAAGGCGGTGGTATAAAGGTGTCCTCTTGAGAATTTTTCTCAACATCCGGGACTTCAACTAGAATGGCAAGCAGAGAAAGAGTTTGTGAAGAGATTTGCCTCGAAAAAGGGCGAGTTTGAATAGTTTTTCGTTTTGTTTTCGTTTTTGCCGCTAGAGGGAAGTTATGTCGTGGCCTTGATGCTTTCAAAGTGTCGATCTGTGTCATTTCCGCTGAAGAGTTGACGTAACATTTACCAGACGTGTCAGTAAATTTTAGCGGGCTGCATTTGTTTGATTATTTGGAACAGTGAATAATGTAGGAATTCGATCAAGTCCCGATTGAAAACGCTGTTTCACTTTGCTTAAGGCTAGTTGTCCTTAGAAAGATAAATTTTAACTCGAACGGGTCGGATTTTGAGTGAGATTTGCAATTTGCAGCCCACCTTCTCAAGAGATCAGAGGTCATGATTAATTTCCTAGTCTGTCAAAAATGTATGTCAGTTTCAGTTGCATTAAAAATTAAACGTGTTTCTTTCCAAACATTTACTCGATTTAGAATTGTCATAATAAGCCCTAATTTGGGGCTGCCTATTGATTAGCAGAGGCCTTAGATGAACAAAGTTGGAAACTGTCTTGAATTTTGTATAGGTATGTTTTTGTAAAATCAGTCAGAAAGCTCAAAGGTACACGGCAAAGTATAGGGCAGATCTAAGACGCCTATCAGTCTAAATGAGGTCTCTGTTGCATTCAAATGTCACTGATGCCAAAAGACGGGCTTCAAGCATGAAGTTAGGTCACGAAATAACAAAAACTTTTCCAGAAGAAATTCACTGTTTTCTTTTTTTTTGACACACTGAGCACAGACTTCCTTGTCTGTTTGATTGTTTGTTTGTGTTTTGATTTTGCTTTTCTCTCCTATAGAACAAGGCTTTGAAGTCCACTTTTGTTCTATTTGTGACTGCTACATTTTATTTTGATCAAGTACCTCATGTAAAGTAGAACATCAACTTATCTTGTACATTGCGACCAATTTGTTTGAACTTTCTGACTGGATTTGATAAAACATACCTACAGAAATTTTAGTTGATCTTGAGTTGTTCATGCTGTTCCTGTTTGTTTATTTTTTTTTTGATTTTTTTTTTCGGCAATCGCAAAGCATTTATCGGTAAAAATGAACAGAACAGAGTGTTAGGCTATTCAGGCTTTTTTTCTCCCGGACACACTCAACCCCCCCCCCCCCTCCCTCCCTTCTCCCTCCCCGGGTAGGGTTTCTCTTCACTCTGGCCCATTCTCTTTCTGTCTCTCTCTCCTACGCAAGTTAACGACATTTTTGAATTGGAGCGGTCTTCGCTCAGATTGAAATGAATAGATCTAGATTTTCAGTTGGCTGCCTTGAGCAAAGTTTTCCTGAAGGCATCATGAAGCCTAGTGATGGAAAAAGTCGTACGATTTGCTGGTAATGCGTCGTCTAATATCTTACCTGCAGTTTGTTTTGCTTTTTGAACTTAACGGGTCTTTGACTCGGGTCCATTTGCAGGGATTGATATTGTGGGCTTTGCTCAAGGTGGTAACAAGTCTTTGGCCTCGAAAAGTAGGTCTTAGGGATCTTTTCTAAGCGGACAGAGCCAAATTGGACTTGAATCTTGGCCTGGCCAAAGACTTAGAAAAATTCTTGTCAAAGGCGGTGGTATAAAGGTGTCCTCTTGAGAATTTTTCTCAACATCCGGGACTTCAACTAGAATGGCGAGCAGAGAAAGAGTTTGTGAAGAGATTTGCCTCGAAAAAGGGCGAGTTTGAATAGTTTTTCGTTTTGTTTTCGTTTTTGCAGCTAGAGGGAAGTTATGTCGTGGCCTTGATGCTTTCAAAGTGTCGATCTGTGTCATTTCCGCTGAAGAGTTGACGTAACATTTACCAGACGTGTCAGTAAATTTTAGCGGGCTGCATTTGTTTGATTATTTGGAACAGTGAATAATGTAGGAATTCGATCAAGTCCCGATTGAAAACGCTGTTTCACTTTGCTTAAGGCTAGTTGTCCTTAGAAAGATAAATTTTAACTCGAACGGGTCGGATTTTGAGTGAGATTTGCAATTTGTAGCCCACCTTCTCAAGAGATCAGAGGTCATGATTAATTTCCTAGTCTGTCAAAAATGTATGTCAGTTTCAGTTGCATTAAAAATTAAACGTGTTTCTTTCCAAACATTTACTCGATTTAGAATTGTCATAATAAGCCCTAATTTGGGGCTGCCTATTGATTAGCAGAGGCCTTAGATGAACAAAGTTGGAAACTGTCTTGAATTTTGTATAGGTATGTTTTTGTAAAATCAGTCAGATATATATATATATATATATATATAATGCAAATAAAAAGGACTTTTTGAGGCTACATTCTTGGCCGTTGGCCTATTTTTGGGTTCAATTTCAGCCTAATGGGACCTTTCTTGGGTATAAAAATTGGGCCTGCTCCACCCCCTCCCATCACATATATACCCCCCCCCCCCCCGCCCCAGAAACAATAGACTATTAGCTATGTCCTTAAATCATTTTAACCCCTTCTACATTTGTGGGCCACCAATCTGTATTGTCTTACAGTCGAAATACTCAGCGCATGCCGCTTATTATTTGGGAATGACTTTCATTAATTGGGGATGGATTGCATTATTGGAATCAAGATTCCACTTTCAAATTGAATATCGTAATGTTCCAATGGTAGCCTTGTTCCAGATAAGGAATGCTGATTGGTTTATTATTGACAGCTGGCGAATGTTCACCTGCAAGAGTAGCAGACTGTTGGCAGCTTGACGTGTCTGGCCTGATTTGTGATCGCTCAACAAAATATTAATTGCAGGCACTTTTCCACGTAAAAAAGCAGTCAGTTGCTGTAAAACTTTAAAGAATAATTTCTCAAAAACAAGTGTGCTGTAAATGCACAACAAATGTTCCTGAAAATTGAGAAAAATTCCCTGTAATGTCAAACCGAGTGAAAGCAACAGCCACCAGTGGTTTCATATTTCGCTTGCGAACTTTTGGCTTATGTAAGTCACAATCCAATCAACATTTGTTACTTCGAATGAGTCTACTGTTGCAACATTTCAATTTAAAAATAGAATTTTGTTTCCAATAGTGCAATCCGTTCCCGATTAATGAAAATCATTCCTAAATAATGAGCGGAATGCGCTGAGTATTTTGACTGTAGTTTTCCAGCACATTGAGTTTAATTTGGTTCTAGGCAAATGTAATGTCTGTTTTCTCTGTAATATTACAGAAATAGCAAATTTTCTGAATCATGTCTAAGTGTTTTCTAAGTTATTACATGGATCTAGAATTTTACAGTACTTGTATTTATTTTTATTTTATGGCATACACTGTATCATAGCTGATAAACTAGCTGATGAGTGTCTGCAGACTGTGCTTGGCAAAACATAATAGGATGCATTGTTGCCTAGCTAAGTTTACTGGACTGTAAAATAAACTTTTATACTTCTATACTTATTCAAGACTGTGCTGGTTTAAATGGCCATGTTTACTATTTTGGTATCTTATTTTTTTTATTTCTTTTGCTGTAGCTTGCTTGAGATGGAAGGGATTACAGTTTGTGCCTCGATGTTTTCTAGCCACAGAATCTGAAACTACATTTAAAGAGGTATTCCATTATTTTCATTTTCTCTTACACTGACACCAATTGCCACCCTGGCACTTACATCACAAGTAGCCAAAGCTCTGTGAATAACAAAAATAAAATAAAATAATGCCAAAAGGTCTTGGTAGCAGGAAACAAGTTAATATTTTAAAGAACAACACAACACTTTTAAGTTTCAAAGACATGTTCAAAGACATCCCTCCGTTTCGTCCGATTGTATCTTCAATTGGAACATATAATTATAATTTAAATATTTATTCTGACTTTTTATGCCTCACATCCCATCTGAACATTGTGCTATGGATACTTTTTCATTTGTTCGTGATATTCAGGATGTACCTATGTATGTTAAATTTTTGGTTTCATTTGACGTAGAAAGTCTTTTTACAAACATACCTCTGGAGGAGTGCATTGACCTGGCGGTTAAGTATATCCTCAAGGGAAACCCCGATATCAAACTAAGTGACACTGAGCTCAGGGATCTCTTTTCTGTGGCAACCGCACAAACGCATTTTCTATTTAATGGTTCCTTCTATGACCAGATCGATGGTGTGACCATGGGCTCCCCCCTAGCCCCTGTCCTCGCAAATCTCTTTATGGGACACCATGAAAAGTCATGGTTAGAAAATTTTGATGCCTCTGAAATTCTGTTTTATTGTCGATAGGTCGATGACACATTTTGTTTGTTTCACTCTGAGAATGACGCCTTATTATTTTTTCATTATATAAATTCCAGACACCCCAACATTAGGTTCACCATGGAGAAAGAAGCGGATCACAGAATACCTTTTTTAGATGTCCTTATCGCCAACAACTGCTCTCATGCCCCTATAACTAGTGTTTATCGTAAGAAAACCTTCACTGGCCTCCTTACCAATTATTTCAGTTTCACTCCATATTCCTACAAACTTGGTCTCATCAGGACACTTGTTGACAGAACCTACAAAATCAATAGCACCTGGGCTGGTTTTCGCAAAGACATCAAGTACCTCACTCAAATTCTCAAGAAGAACCTTTTCCCTACCCATCTTATTGAAAGGGTTATTAATCAATATGTAACCAGGGTCGAAAGCGAAGTTTGCTTTGTGGGTTGTGTTCCTGACAAGGTCTCAACTTTTTATTTGAAGTTACCTTATATAGGCCATTATTCTGGCGTCACTCAGAAACGCATTCACCACCTGATAAAACGCTACTGTAATAACATTGATATTAAGTTAATTTTCTCTTCTTTTAAAATCGGCGCAAAGGACCCTATCCCAAGCAATCTCCATTCGAGTGTTGTTTACAAATTTTCGTGTGCAGGCTGTAACGCTTGTTATGTCGGTGAAACCACCCGTTACTTTTCAACACGCGTACGTGAGCATTTAGCTACGGATAGGGCCTCTCACATGTACAAACAGTTGCAACAATCTGAAAGTTGCCACGATTTGTGTTCAACCAATTGCTTCAACATTTTAGATTGCGCCACTACAAGCTTTTAACTAAAGATCAAAGAATCCTTACATATCCACTGGGAAAAGCCCACTGTAAATCAACAGGTTAAACATGTTAATTTAAAATTGTTTGTTTAGATTTCACATAATCACGCTTTTTTCTTGTCACTCTTGCTTGTACATTTTCATTTACAATTCTAATCTCTATTGCATATAAATAGCTTTGTTGTAACTTTTTCCTTCAACTGAGGATGGCATCAGGGATGCCGAAACATGTCTTTGAAACTTAAAAGTGTTGTGTTGTTCTTTAAAAAATAAAATAAAATAAAAAACAGCAATGAAATTTAACTTAATTTTACTCAAGTGCAGTTTTTTTTTTTTAAATTTTCATTCACCTTCATCACCCATTGTTTTGGAAATAGGGTAACATTTGTGGCTAAAACTGTGTTACTGATTGATGGATCATTTGTGTGCTCTTTCAAACCAAAAGTTTTGACAGCTGTTCCTAAATGCATTAAAAACTCCAATACCTAGCCAGCTCGAGGAGTTGTATTTGACTAATTAATTTTCTGTTGTCTGTTTGTCATACAGGAAAACCATCAGTTTAAGTTGGTTGAAGCACGAGGTTTTACAAAAGTAGTGATGTCCGCACTGCCCGACTCATCTATGGCTCACTGTGTTAGTGCAGACTTGCAGATGAGTGGAGGCATTACTCCAGCATTTAAAAAGCTGTGCGGTGGTTTTGAGGAGCTAAAGAAACAAGGTTTGGTGAACTTGCTATCTTAAAATGTGATGTTTGCATGTACAGAAAATCCCCGCTATCTTGAATCCTTCATTATCTGTTTTCCTTGAAGAATGTTGGACAGTTTTTTTTTTTTACTGTTGGCTATCCTGACCTCCTGCTTTCTTGAACAAGTTTCTGTTTCCTTCATGAGCTTCAGAAAGCAAACTTCCCTAGATCCATAAGAAGTATAATTATGAAAAACAGTAAGGAGAATTTGCATTTCCATATCAGGACTTAAAGGGTTAACAGTGATGTGGGATCTTGAACATCCTTGAATACTTAAAAGGATGAGAAGGTGTAGCAGAGGAGGCCAGCTTCTCAATGTCACTGCCTCATAATTATGCTGTCATCTGAACAAAGGTGATGAGCAAATCCAGGGTTATTTACTAGTGATTTTAAGACCTAGGTTGATGGTCTGGCCAGGATTCAAACCCACGACTTCCCACTCTGCAGTCTGGCATCCTACCGACTTTGGCTCACATGTTTTAGACAAGAGGCTTTCCTCCACAGATGACATTGGCCAGCACCATCAAACTGTAGGGTAAACCTAAGAAACTGCTGGGGGGTGGGGGGGGGGGGGGAACGCTGTGATGTACCCCATACAGAAGGGGGTCTAGCAGTACTGCTATCAGACACTTAATGCTGTAGAAACCAGTGCCAAGCCACCCATCTCATTCAATCCGTTGGAGTATAGACATTCACATTCTGACCCCTTAGAGTCAAACAGGAGAAGTGTTCTCTTTAAAAATATAATGTGGAGTAGATTACTGCAACATTGATTTCATTAATCATTTTAGTAGTCCACTTTACAAGTGAAAAGTTCATCATTAAAAATGAAACAGGGCTTCAAATAAATGAAAGGACATATTTTTTATCAAATCACCATTTTGGTCAGACAAAAACATTATATTAACATAAATTTTTATTCGTTTACAAAATAGCAGTCACTGGAATTTAGAACATTTGTGGGATGTAACATCCTTCCTTGAAACTGGAATTTGACCTCACACCTGGGCTACTTTTTGGTTAGACATTGCCCAGTGACTGAAGTCATTTCCAGCTCTACATAAGCAGACTTAGCAAGACTTTCTTCCTTCTACATGTACTTTTAGAAAGAAGAGTAGGTGAGGTTGCAGTATCACAAAGGAATGAAACAAGCTTTATTTATCACTTGGTATGTTAACTGAACAGATAATGTAAATAGAATATATACCTGCAACTGCAAAAATTCATACAGTACATGGGTACTTCCGGATAACTGTGAAACGAAAAGAGAGATGACAAATAATTGGTCATTTTCTTCATGACATCATTTTACGACAACTATCAGTAGCTCGGATTAAAAGGTTTAAATACAAGAAGGTCTTGGTAGCAGAAAACAAGTAAGTAATTTAAGGAAAAACACCACACTTTTTAGTTTAAAACAAGACATGTTTCGACATACCTAATGCCATCTTCAGTTAGATGAGAATTCTAATATATTATAAAATTAAATAATAAACTTTAACTTTAACTTTTAACTTTAATGCTGAAACAACGCTATATACATATATATATATATATATATATATATATATATCTTATTAGATGTTTCAGTGTGAAGTATCGCCGTACAGTTTTACGAGTTGTGCTGTATTTTGATGAGCTCGCAGGGCAAGTCAAAATGCACACTTTTTTCAGTAACTTGAAAGAAAACTACAAGTGTAACAGGATGAGCGCACGCACGGTACTGTATAATAACCAACTGTACAATATCGTGGGATATTTGTACTCGTTTGGCGCGCTTTCTGTACAATAACTAATACAGTTGGATGATAAATATATGTATATAGCGTTCTTGTGAAAGCTACTACACAGTACATGTACATTGCTGTAGTACTGCTTATTGTGCTGTTCAAAATGTTTCCAACTCTCTTTGAATAAAATCCTCAAGTGTTACCATTCAGATGAAAGCTAGAATGGAGTACTTTACTGTGTTTGTTTGTTTTAAAATTATTTATTTAAATCAAATTTGGGATTTTTGTCTTGTTTTGAACAGTCGCTGTTTTGAGAGACAAGGAATTAATCAAGGTATTCCTCTCTCTTTCTTTGCTTGCAGGTAACAAGACAAAATTGGTGGGATTCTGCTACACCTTCATCAATGCGCTCCTGTTTGCAGCATTTAAAGGAACATTGCCAAGAAAATGGTGTCCAATTGTTAACAATTCCCCGTCTAGGGTCGGGAGAGGACAGACTTGACTGGCCTTTTGTGAAAGAAATTATTGAAGGTGTTTTCCGAGGGACTGACATAACTATTACGGCTTACACAACGCGATGATTGTTTGGAGTGAAAAAATTGTCTCTTTGATGTGTCGAAAAGTTTCGGGGCTCTGGAGAAACGCACACCTGCTCCAACTTTTCTTGAGATGAGCAGGCGGTTGTATATAAGGTACTTTAGAATGATTTGGCACGAACAGTCAGAGTTTTAGTTTGGTTTTCTAAGTACAGGGTCTTCCCCAAAAGTAACTGAGTGCATGTTTGTTCACAGAATCTCATATTAGGATATACCAAACCATTGAACAGTGTTTTTCGCAGGCTCTGATTGGCTACTCATACTCGGGTTAGTATTTGCTTTGCACCTTCGGGAGAAGCAGCGACCGCTCCGCTCCATCCCCCCCCCCCCCCCGGGGACTCTAGTATGAGAGGGACGGGAATGCTCGTTGGAAAATTAGAATTAAACCCCGAAAGGAGACAAATCTGGGCGAGGCTCAGGCTTTATTTGACCCCTAAAGGAGACCATACACCAACACTGAATGACGGTGTTTGGTTTTTAATATAGATATTTCTTTACACGCAACCCTAAGCGATAGCTGTATGAGTGAAAATATTGGCGCTCCGTCCTGAACACCATAAATGAGACCAAAATCTGCAATTTACACCCCTAAGCGAGACAACAAGCATCCCCGTCCCTTTCATATAGGAGTTCCCCCCCCCCCCCCCCAGGGTTTCCCCATTTATCAGAAACGAACTTCTCGGGGCTGGCTTTTCCACTGTGTGGTATATACTCTAAACACTTATTCACCTCCGTTTTTGTGTGCTGCTCACCCAGCTACTTTGGTGAAAAATTCTAAGTTACTCAACAACCAACAGTAAAGCCTTCCATAGAGGCTTGGAGGCCATACTTGGTAATGCTCGCGAAATAAAGCTTATTAAACGAAACGGTTTCTAAGGTCAGGAACTTCGATATACATGCTTGTTCTGTTGCTCAGTTGTGTCTTTCTATAAACATGTACGTCTACGTTTGCCATATCTCTGGAAACAGAAAAGTTTTTTTCCAGTGTTTACTTCACTACGAAAAAACAATTATTTTAGTTGTCAAAACATTGCTACGGAACCACTCGCCTGCCCTCTTAAGCTTTACGTTTTGTCTTCAACACCCAGTTGTCTTTATACCGCTGCTGCACGGAACATGCATGGAAAACGTTTTCTATCGTCTGATTTTCATTTCCCGGCTAATTAATACGCCATCCAGGCCATACACGAAACGCTCGACGAGAAAATAGACCATAATCGGTTTTCACTGTTTTAAGCGATTTTTCAAAATACAATTTTAAAAAAATGGAAAAAATGGCCTTACAAGCTGTCTTCAGCTGTAGGCCTTGCACTTTTCTTAGTTTTGTATCTGACTCGTTGAACATCGCGAACATTTTGCGGGCCAATTGTAGTGATTTTCACTAACTCTTTCTATTTTTTCCGCGCTTCCCAGTTGTTGCTTTGTGTCACTTTTGTGTCGTTTTTTTTTTTTTTGTTTCCACCCTCCCACTCTCATCTGCTTTCTTCTTTCCCATCGGAAAGTGACAGCTTAGTCTTACATTCCTCGTTCAATTTTGAGCACTGCTGAGGCGAAAAGAACCTGGGTATCAGGGTCCTAAAGGAGGTACGGGACGGGGGAGGTGGTTTTTTGGAGCCCGAAATTTTCGTCGTGGAGCGCGGAGCTGAAAGCGTTTCTTTAGTTGGAACCCGAACAAAAATGCTAATTCTGACCAAATAGAGCCCTGGGGTGAAGCGAGGAAGCCCTCGAGTCCGATTTTTCGGCTTGAAGCCACGACTGCTACGTATACATTTTAAAATCGAGTCTTAGCCCACCCTAAACCTCTTTGGGTCTCTGACAAACAGATTACTACTCAAACTGTCCTACTAAAACATTCAGAGAAGAAATCAGTTCAGTGATGTTGATATGAGCATGGCTTAAACGTTAAACGGAACCAAAACCACCATTTTGACGGCAACAGCTAAATTTTCAATCATTGGCCATGGGTTCCCGCGTGACGGTTGAACTCATTCAGGGCAAATCGTTCACAGCTGACGGTAAAACAATCATAAAGAGGTTAGCGGTTAAAATTTCATCAATCAGGCTTTCCCCTCATTTAACGATGGACACTTGAATCCCCCAGTAGAAATGCAGAAGAAAAAAAAACCGAACTCGCAGGCGGCTCCGGCGACACGTGATGGCGGATCTTTTCAGCGAGGTTTCCTTAAGCTACGTCGAGAGGTCGTCGTCGCACGATAACGGAAGTTAGAATAATTCGCCAATCATCAATTTCTGCACCGATTTGAACCGCTGTGCGGTGTTAATTAGACATTGAGATCCCGGTTTTCAGTTTGTTTGCTATTGCGTTGTAAAGAAGCACTGCTTAATATCGATGTTGCACAGGTTCTTGGATAAGACGCCAGCCAGGCATCGCAGGGTAAGCCTTATCATATCGAATATCCTAATGTATGTCTAATACATTTTTCATTTATCTCTCCCCGAAACTAATTATATAAGGCTAGATTTAGGTGTTTTCCGTTACCGTCAGCTGACGGTAAAACAATCATAAACAGGTTAGCGGTTAAAATTTAATCAATCAGGCTTTACCCTCATTTAACGATGGACAGTTGAATCCCCCAGTAGAAATGCAAAAGAAAAAAAAACCGAACTCGCAGGCGGCTCCGGCAACACGTGATGGCGGATCTTTTCAGCGAGGTTTCCTTAAGCTACGTCGAGAGGTCGTCGTTGCACGATAACGGAAGATAGAATAATTCGCCAATCATCAATTTCTGCACCGATTTGAACGGCTGTGCAGTGTTAATTAGACAGTGAGATCCCGGTTTTCAGTTTATTTGCTATTGCGTTGTAAAGAAGCACTGCTTAATATCGATGTTGCACAGGTTCTTGGATAAGACGCCAGCCACGTATCGCAGGGTAAGCCTTATCATATCGAATATCCTAATGTATGTCTAATACATTTTTCATTTATCTTTCCCCGAAACTAATTATATAAGGCTAGATTTATGTGTAAACAGGGGTAACAAAAGCAAAAACGTGGTCAATCTTACCAGATCGAGTTTATAAAACATGCTTATGAGTAAACAGGTTTATAATTATCGTATTTTTATCGTTTAACATTATATAACTAATTAGACACATGCCTAGGGCTAACCTAAGAGTTGACGTTTTCCTTCAGTTTTTTATTTTACTTCATTTTACGGTTGTTTTTAATGGAAAAGAAACAATATCTCTGGAAACCAAGAGAAAGTCTTCCAATTTTTTCACCATAAAATAAAACACTTATTTTAGAAATGAAACAATCTAGAAAGTTTATGATGTAAAGATCAGCCCTGAGGTTTTCTTCACTTGTTTTTCTGCAAAGAAAACTGCCCACCATTTGCCGTAACCCTGGAAACAGAAAAAATATTTTTGAGTGTCTTTCACAACACGAAAACGTGATTTTAGTGTCAAAACGTGACCTTTTGAAAGTTAAGAATAACTAAAAACTTTTGTGGAAACACTTGACTTTGTACTGTTTCTACAGCTTCTTACCTTGTATCAAACGTCCACCTGGTTTCCCATCGCTGCATGGAAACGGGCACGGAAAACGTTTTCTGAGCTAGGGACAGTTTTCTAATCTCTGCTATGGCCTTAAGCACTGGACAAGAGAAAATAAAAGGGAAACTTAAAAGTTTGATACTGCCTGTTTGATTCCCTGCCAATTGTAGGAAAAAAGGAACGGATTGAAGTTGGGCCCCTCTTGGCGTAGTATAAACCATACATCATTGTCATTTTATCTTGTTATACATCAGTAAATTAAATTCGAAATTGTTACAGACGTTCGTACGGAGGTAAGGATTTCCTGCGTGTAGGGAATATACAAGATTTGTGTACCTCCATACAAAGATCTGTAATAATGTCAAAATTCTCTAACACTATCTTCTCATCTAGGAGAGATATCAGGTTTTCCAGCCGGATATCGATGGTTTTTCTGTTTCGAGGGGAGATACAAACTTCTGAAAAAAAAAAAAAAAAAAACGGGGAGGGGGGATTTCGCAGCTCGGACGCGAGTCGTCATTTTATTTTTCTTAAATATTATGAAATGTCTGCAGCTGTTCAACCTTAGGTGTTTTCCGTTATCATTCCTTTTCTTGATATTTGTTTTTGATCTTCTACCTCCCTTGCCAGCGGCCCTCAGTCTCACAAACGTCAGAGTTCAAATTACGCCATTGGTCAAGTTATTTTTGTTCTCTAAAACAACAACATATCTTACCAAATATATCTCGTTTACTAGAAGGAATTCCCGAGGCCTTGACATATAACTTTGCTCATTGCAAAAACATGAATACCCGCATGTTTTGAATAAAAGCACCTTCCCTGTAAACTTCCTCGGGAATCTTCTAATGTGTTCGTTTGCTCTGCCTGTTCTAGTATTTCCCGCAAAAATTTGCAAAGATGTGACACAAAAAAGAGAATAAGAAAAATGTCGGTGTCTGGATTTGTGCCTTTATTGAGTGGCCACATTACGTTGTCACAACGGGGTGGCCGGATTAAACCGGGGCTTCTACCCCGGGAGGGGGGCACTTCCTTATTTAGCCTAAATGGGTATATGTCGCTCAACACGGTATGGTATTCAGGGTCTTGCGTCTTATACAGGGTATACAATTTTACTATTTAACGTCTTGTCGGAACAGGGTGTCTGTTTGGACTAGAAGCCTTGAATTTTTTTAAATTCTAACTAAAGAGATTTTTAAAAATTGTTGGTACCCACATGTAGGGTTCAAGGTTTCCAGCTGTTCCTTTCTTAGCTGTTCCTTTTCACATTCGTTCTGGTCAGAGGTTAGGCACAAAATTTTAAAGAACTCAGCAGTTGCCAATGTCTCTTACTACGTGATGTTATGATAGGAATCTTGAAAGAGGAGATGGATCTAGTAAACTACGTAATAATTTAAGGGAAAAATTATTTATGGACCTGTAGGCAAAAAGTAATTAACCTTCTTTCAGCCATTTTTAAAGAATTTAATAAACAAATATGAAACAGAAAAACATATTGCTTGTAAGTTAAGCAAAACTAACCTGTTTCGGAAGAAATGGAAACTTTATGAGAAATTCTTTTCAAGTTACTTGTAATTAATTTAATTTGTAATGTAGCTACTTGTAATTAATTTATTATCAATTGATATCTTTCTTGTAGCATATGCAAATTGTAGTGGACAAATATGAAACAGAAAAACATATTGCTTGTAAGTTAAACAAAACAAACCTGTTTCGGAAGAAATGGAAAATTTATGAGAAATTCTTTTCAAGTGGTTAATGTAGCTGCTTGTAATTAATTTATTATCAATTGATATCTTATTATTAGCATATGCAAATATCTTTAATAAGAGAAAAGGACTCAATGTTGTAATGCATTATGAAATAGGCTATGTATTTGTACACACATAACAAAAAATATCTCTGTAAAAAATATTTAAATATTTGGTTACAAAAAAAAAGTTACAATAAATGTTGGCAGAGACGCTAGGATGTCATTTATAAAAACATAGGCACGCATAGCGTGCGTGAGCTATTTTGTAGCTGTCAATGAGATAATTTTACGGAAATGGTTATTGAATGAACGTGCGAGTACGAAGGTACACTATTGTGATGTTGTTTATGTGAGTAGCGTTGTGCATTCGAAAAATGTTGGTTTTTAGATAGAGTTAACCTTATAAGTGGAGCTGTGTCCGATATTGTGCAAACACGTTCCCAGGGCTTTCCCAGATTTGAGGGTGATCAAAGATCAATGTTTCAGTCAGCCAATGGGGTTTATGTTAGTGATTGCGTATACGCGATTGACCAATAAATGGTACGCTACTGCGTACAAGTGTGACTTCAAATTACGATAAAACAAGAAGAAAAAGAGATAAAATCTGTAAAATATCTGACGACAGTCGAAAAATAACGTTGTTACCTAGTTACCAGAGCGAAGTTGCAGACTTTAGGGGAAGCGTACCCGTGAGCATGGCTTGGATTAGTCCCTTCATGTTGACGGCAATATAACAAGTGTTTGGAAAGCAGACTTTAGGGGTCTCAGCACTTTGGCTGATTTAGCAAATTTACGTAAGAAGAAATGTGAATGTTCTCATATTACTCGCGTGCTGACGCCTATAACTAAGAAATGGGACAAACAAAATAGTACAAAACAGTCCCTTCTGAAGCCCATTCTAAGATGTTCTTCGCAAGCTCAACGGATTGAAATTTAATTTTGTGGCTTTCTATTATAAAGATTTTTTTCCATGGAGAAATATTTCAGATCTAGTAGGAAGGGTAACTTGTCGCAAAAATTAGTTCTGTAATGTTTAATTTGAACTAGAAGAAAATAGCCGATCTTGAAAGTCACGTCTTGCGTCATTGCTACTAACTTCTTCACTTCTTGCGTAACATCATGCTTGGCGTATCCAGACAAATATATAAATAAGTTCTGTTTTATTTTCCACATTATTTCACACGGACTTACATTTTGGATCACGGGGCTAAAATCGGGTAATAAGCGTGCCTTGTTAGAAAAGATCATGCCATTGTGTAACTTGTGCAAGTCTTGCGTAACTAGTGACGGAGCAAACTCAAAAAAAGCCAGAAACAGCGCACGTGCTGACATAGTGGTCTCAGCTTCGCTGAAGCCACACAAAAATCAGTAGTTGTGTTCAGCGAATAAATTTTGTTTTGAGGAGCGTTTTGATGTGAAAATAAGATGCGAAATTGGGTCAAAACAATATAAGGGGATGTTTTGTTATGTAGACAGGTGGGAAAGGGAAACGTATCATTGGAATTTTAAATGAGCGAATTTGAGAATCTTGGAGGAGTTCGCCTGTGTGCTAAACAACGTAAATTTTATCACGTGGGGTATATGTGGTCAGGTAAAGGTCAAATTTGCCTTAACAGCCTTATTGTATACATGTATTTGGTTGTTTAGCGGTGAAACGGAAGTGAAACTCTGATACTTACAAGGTTATATTAGTTTGGTTAAAATATAGATAGTAGTTCAGAGTTGTTGTAAAAAGGAATTATTTTGGGAGATGGAAGAAAACATTTAGCTTGTGGTAAACAATTAAAATTTTACCTCCCGGGATTTCACCACACGGGAAGGCAGTCGTGATAATGTTTAGGGTGGGTCGTTTCACGTGTAAAGAACGTGTTACGTTGACTGAGCGCGAGATCAGGTTACTGTTTTGTGTAAACAAGTGGTGTTTTTGTCACGTGCAAACATGTGATGAGACAAAGTGAGTGGTGAGTCACGAGACTTTCATGAGACTGTCATAAGTTTGTTTTCGGTGATTTTTATTGGCTTTCGTGGCAGCTGCAGTTGTGGGTTACAGAAAGGGAGAAACTTAACTAAGGAAGCGGGCAATGAGTAATTTTATGCGTTTTTTGTAATCTGAAAAATGATAACCGGTTTTTGTGTCTATAAACTGTAAAACGAGTCTTGCTTGGAGCTATTGTTTGTTAGTCTTCGTATTGGAAGTGATAATTGTTTTGATTTGCTCCTTGTCGTGCTGCTCTTTCTGCACAAACAACACCGCTACCTCCACGCAGCCTAACCAGAACCCCATTTCTCTGGTAAGTCGCCTCTAACTTTGCGCTAGCTAGTCGCACATACGAGCAACGTTTATGCCACCCAGGGACACACTCTTTTTCCTTGTCGACCTTGTGCCTTAGACTGACCTAGCGAACGAGTGGGCATTAATTTTAAAACTTCCCTGCTAGCAGAGGCCCCTTTTCCTTTGTATTCGCTGAGCTGACGGGCGGGACGAAAAGGGACCTCTGCCATGGGTCGAAACTCCCTTTGATCCAACCGCCGTCCATGGTCGTGGACGGCGGTTTCCGAAACGCATGCTCCCTGTATTGTTTGCTGACCGGGACTTGAGCCCACCGTATCTCGCGCATTCCTTTACAGTTATTCCGCTGTCATTTAGTGAGCCTGCATAGTAACTTGCCGTGGAAGTGCCGTGGAAAGAGAACTATTAAAACTCGTGAAGAGTTACAACGTTTACTTTCTCTTGTTTTTGTTAACATGGACGACGGAAAGATAAACAATCGAAAGAAGAAGCTCTAAGAAACACTCGACAAGTCAAGGAATGGAATTTAGAGCGAAGAAAACGTCTGTCAAGGCGAAGGACAACCTTCCACCTCCAAAGATTTTTCGAGCTGCGAACTTTCTGTGAGATGCGCCAGCACTTCTACGAGTCTACGGTGGAGTAAATTACACATTTGATTGTAAATTTGTATCGAAATCGCTTTTTAATTGAGGGATTCTTCATATTCCTTACAGTTTTCGTAATAGTTTTGAAAAATGTGCACAGTTCGCATCACCAAATGCTCTTCAAAATAACTTGCACATCGAGCGAAATCGTTTGCGCGTAGCTTCTCTCGAAGAAAGAATTGAACGCGTTTGGTCTTCAGAAACAAGTAAAGGCGTGTTTTAATAAATGTATTATTAAGAAAAGCTTACTGTCTCTTCTTCTGTGTACCTTCATTAAAAAAATTCGAAAAGTAGTAATCTGACCTAAACAGACACAAATGCTCTGTTGTGGTTTGATTTCACGCGCGAGACAACATGAGAAATCTCTTCACGGCGGAAATTTTCAAAATTTTGACTTTGAGAATGTATTTTTGGCTAATTCTTAATTGACAACTGGTGTAATTTATTTAAAAGTAAGAAATTGTAACTATTCTAGATCAAGTGAGTTCTGTTTTTTCGAACCTATAAATTGTCCTTTCGCAATGCAACTGCTAATTTAGTGAAGCGATCATAAAACACGCAGCCTTCAATGGGTTAAATTCTCTTTGATTCCTGGAGTTGTGGTCATGTTAAAAAAGCTTCCTTGTCCAGATAACTTGAAATTAATACCGTAGATTAGACAACAACTATCTCTAGACGAACTGTCTACCTTTTTTAGGGTTTTGGTGAACTCGCCATTCACGACAACAAAACTGTGCAGCTGTTTTTTGGCGCGCTAGTTGAGAAAGGTGGGAATCGTCAGCTGATCACGTGCTAAAAGCATCACGTGACGTTTCGGTCGCTAAGTAACCGTGGCGCATGCTCAACACAGTTCATTTCGACCCATGGCAGAGGTCCCTTTTCGTCCCGTCCGTCAGCTCAGCGAATACAAAGGAAAAAAGGGGCCTCTGCTAGCAGGGAATTTTAAAACCTACCAAAAGGTGCGAACAATAATTCGTTTTAGTTCGAAATTCACAATTCTGCCCTTTTTATACCTTCAAGCTGTCTACCATCTATTTACCATCATTTACTATGGGACAAGTCACGTTATTTCTCACACTCTAAAGTTGAACCATATAACATCAAACGTACGTTATACGCATGCGTACGAAGGATTTGTTCCAGTTCTCATCTACCAAAACAAACGAAGCTGACAAATATTTCCTAGACCGAACACGTTTAAAACATTAAACATGCGTGCTTGACGATGTGACCAATTTTAGTTTTGAGTCTTATTAACATTGATTCACTGGAACACTTTTAGATTTAAAGTTAAAGACTGGATGTATGAACCGATGGAAAGGCTTGCGTTACACATAAACAGCTGGCAAGTAAATCAGTGCTAATATATTTAAAGTAATGCGCAATGCATTCCTCCGTGATTTTTACTTTTCGTTGTAATCTACAGTGCAACAAAAAACAAAGAAACCGGATAAAAATCACGAAGCAATGGATAACGCATTACTTTAACTATATTACCATCTACTTGCCAACTGTGAATTTGTAACGCAACCTTCTCCGTCGGTTCATACATCCTCTTTAACGTTAAATCTAAAAGTGTTCCAGTGAATCAATGTTAATAAGACTCAAAACTAAAATTGGTCACATCGTCAAGCACGCATGCTTAATGTTTTAAAAAAATCTATCGAGCCGTTCTTAACATTTTCGCAAAAGCGCTCAAATTAAAAAATTACCACAAAATTATTACGCGAATGATCTTAGAAAAACAAGTCGTTCTCGGGTTCGCGAACACCAGTTTCAACAAAACTTTCTAGGCGTAAAATAGTAAGTGAAAGACACATTTTGACAGTATTTTCCAGCCATTTCATCAAAGTGTTGATTATTTTTCGGTGCATTTACTATTACTAGGCAAAAACTAAGGTTGAAAATGTTTTTGCGATTTATTTCAAAACAAACATACAGAATTTTTTTGTTCTCGTATATTTTGTTTGCCATACACGAGAGTTTAAGATGCTGGTATTTGCTTTTCGAAACGAAATCTGGATCGTGCAAAATTTCAATTTTACCGTTTTCGAGGATTTTTGTTTATCGTTGTCATGGAAATATCGACTTTTACAAAATGTAAACGACGCTAAAGTTCAATCCAAAACCAACAAGTATTGCAAATTTCACGTTGATCTGACAAGGAGAAGACTGTCTAAGAGCCGATTCAAAAAGTTAGGTATGGTCCCAAAAAAACTGTATCGAAACACCTTAATCCGGTCACACGATACACAGGTTAAACAACTGACATAGGCGTACTCCATAGATGTTATGTACTCGTCGTTTTTGGCTATAGAAAATGAAAATTTAGTAATGGCAAACAGTAATTAAACTTTGGACAGCATTTAAAGTGGTATGGAAACTTAAAGGGTTGTTAGCTGTTGTTCATTATCTTCAAACGCCAAAAAGATTTACGAGTGCACGGGTACTTCTTGTGTAAACGTGAGAGAGCTGTTCAGTCAACAAAAAACGTGAGTCCGGCTATACCCCCTGAGTAATAGTCTTACGCCAGAAACTTTCATTTTTCACACAAAAATACATTTTGCTGGTTAAGGCAATTTACTTTAAAAGCCAGCGCAAATAAAATTCAAAAACGTAGTTTTAATTTACTGCTTCCCTTATCCCAAAACATTGAAAAACAAAAATAAATGCCCCAAGGCTAAAAAAAATCGAACAAATTATTTTCTCTCTTACACACCGTCAGATTTCACATCGCTTTAGAATGTCAGTGAAAATTTGAACAACATACATCTAAGAAAGCATTGCGCTACTTTGAAAAAGATTCGCCACTAGCTTGCTACTTCATATTGCAGTATTACACCGTATCCAGATTTGTGTCAAATTTATTCGCAAGAGTAAACACGTGCAAACGAAGGTCACGAGTGGACGTCGTTTCCAGTGAGGAGATTGGGCACCACAACAATCGTCAATTTAACACGAGATTTTCGATCACGCACACCGGAACCCGAAGCTGTTGAAGGAGAAACTCCCATTTTGAACTTATAGTTTGGTCTTCATATCGAAAATTCAACCCAACCAACTCGTGTTAAGTATTATTTTTTATCTCCAAACGAAATTAACCCGTAAAAATTGCAGCGATCTGAGGAAACGATGTCTTTATTACGCGGTTTGCTCTCTTTTGTAATGACAATGCTTTTTGTTATATAACATAAATGTCCTCGGCTCGCGTGCAAGTTTTCAAGTCTCGTGTTCTTACGAGACGAACTAAAACATCTCCCATATGTTCCAAGGAGTGGAAGTGTTGGTTTTTTCCCTTTTAAATTGGCGATTATGTCTTGAAATCTCCTGTAATTCAACAAGAATACTGTGGGAAAATATTCTGGAAATATACAAGATATTATCCAGCTCGGTCAATAGTGGTTGAATACTAAATAGACGCGTGTCTTCGGAACTGAAAGCGGGAATGCAAAAATCCACTTCAGTGGACAGTTGCCCAGATTCCAATGTCTCGAAGGACTTCTCGCAGGGGAAATTTGGTCCCCCGACACCTCAGAAAAGCGGTGAAGTAAACATCCTAAAAGCTGACTCCAAGTTGAAACGATCTGAAGTTGTTGTCATGGATGATGGGGACCAGTCGCTATGTTCTGGTGAAGGTAGCGAGTCGTTAAGCTTATCTACGAAGAAGAAAGATCGAGGGGTAAGCTTTCAGTAAAGTTTGTAAAGTTTGGAGTTCATAAACGAAACAAAAATCCCAGATTTCAGTCAGAACTAATGTAAAATAATTGTCACAGTTTTTATATGAGGAAACACTGTTGAAACAATGATCAAAATTGTTGCTTCGACCTTTGGGATCTTGTGAGAACGAACTTCATCAGATCGAAGCTTTAATCTTCCGCCGTCTTTCTGTAGCTGGGTAGTAAATTATAACATAGTATGAAGTGAAGAAATTAAAGGAATTGTATCTTTTAAAATCGTAAGAGTCGAGTTATTTATTCTTTGCAAGAGCTGTTTATTAGCAAGTATTGCAGAATTTGCTGATCCTGGTGAAATAAAAATTGGAGGAAAATTTTGCAGGGGAAGGAACACAAAATTAGGAATGCTTAATGTTTTTTGAAACATCTGGCAAACCGTAAGAGACCAATTTTGTTTACAATTTTTGAAACTTAGGGAGTGTTTTTTATCACCTACTCGGTATGTTTTCACATCAATAGTAATAAATAGTAATTAATGGATTAATATTGTTTGGTTCAACCAATCAATAAAAATCAATACCCGCTCACTGAAATTTGTTGATTGCTATTGATTATTATCGATTTTCATAGATAATCAGTAACATATTATTCAAGAGGAAAAACCTGAGCTTTCTGACCTGTAGTAACATGGACATGTTATATAACATGGACATACCGTATGTACTCTGTGGTGATCTGATTGCATACAAATGCGCCTTTGAATTGGATTCCTACAACATATTCATACACAGACCTCACTTGTAACATCTATTATGTTGAACTAAGATCCAGTGAAAATATCCATATTCTGCGTCATCTAAGCCTACCACAAATGTCCTGTTAAAGTATGTTGAGAAAACGTTTTTCACATTCGAGAAGACAGGAGAATGTGGGATTGGGGGCTGTTTGGCCACCTTTAAGCCAAGCTTTTTTTTTACTACCAGATAAGTTTAAAAAGCCCAGGGAAATAGATGATTGAAATTTACTATGAGTAGTTATAGTATATAATAAATATATTATCAGAAGAAATAAACTTTATCAAATGATTTGGCAATTTATATGATGCATTGTTATGGGAATAAACCAAGATTTATGTATTTAATCAATAAAAATGGTAGTCAATAACAATAAAAATCGATACTCAACTTTCAGGCTTTGATTTTTATTGATTTCCAATACCAATCAATTAATTGGTATTGATAATCATTGATTATAATGATAATTAGGTTTCATTGATTGATATACCGTGGGTTCGTTGAATTTTGCAATCACTCCACAAAAGATTTTTTTGTTGCAAGTATTCAAATTACTATGATGGAGTGTCAAAACTGATGTAAAATCAACTAAAAACTCTTTAAAAACAAAACTAACCTAATGCAATGTTTGGGTTTGTATTTGAGTGAATTGTTCTCCTGACTGTGTCTATGCTCCTAAAGTGTTCTCTGTTGCAATTGCTAGAAATGCTTTGGGAAAGTGTCAAAACTGGTGTAAAATTAACTAAGTAAAAAATCTTCGAAAACAAACTAATGTAATGCAATGTTTGGGTTTGTGTCATTGGTATTTTTGTACTGTTTTGTTTCATTTGTTATTTAATGACTGAATAGTTTGGTTAAAAGGAAAGGCATTTAACAAATATCAATGTACACAGACTGGGTTTATATCAGTTACAGACACTGGAAAATTTGGTAAGTTTTGCAAAAAAAAATCATTTTTGCAAGAGCTTACTTTTGTAAGGAAGAGTGTGTGTAAAAAATATTATTGTTCTTGTCAGACTCTTGCAAATGTAATTATAGCAACAGCTGTTTATTGTTATGCCTTCTGTATGTACCATTTATGGTATTAAATTCTAGCCTTCAGGTTTGAAAAAAGGAGGTCAAATGCATGCATGAAACTGATTCATGTGCTGTGAGTCGTCCCACAAAACAAATGCCAGGAAAAATATTGTGATCAAACAGAAGATGGTAATTACATTGTAAGTCAGAAGAACTCATTCAAGATAAAACGAAAAATTTAAAAGTTTGTTGTTGAAGTCTTTGATATTAATGGACCTGTTTCTTGTTGCAGTCTGAATGCTCCCATAAAGTGATAGAAAAGAGGCGTCGTGATCGTATCAACACGTCGTTGGGAGAACTGTCACAACTGCTACCGGCACAATCTAATGGAAAGCAGGTAATTTAACATCTCATTGTTTTATGCAGTTTCAGAAGAAGCAGAGAAAGTTTTGTGAACGTCATCAATGCGTGATCACTCACGTGCAACTGCATTTATTTAATAATTATAATGACGGAAATTTTTTGTTCTTGAAAGGCTGGTCAGCGAGCTTATAAGTTGGTGAAATGTTGACATAAATTTTTTTCCTTCTATGTTGACATAAATTTGTTTTTCAACTCATAGAAGGGTTAAGGTGAACCACTATTTTTCATAATTGTGCTGATGCCTTAGGGCCTCACTGAGTTGAAAAACAAAAAAAAAACAAAAAAAAGACCTAAATTTGTTTTTCAACTCAGTGAGGCCCTAAGGCATGATCAGCACAATTATGAAAAATAGTGGTTCACCTTAACCCTTCTGTGTGACTCAGAATGACACTACAAGTAGCTTTACTTTAAGGCTTTTTGTTACAGTGAAGTGGTATGGTATAGGTGTACAATGTTACAGGCCATAAACATGGCCTAAGAATTCCTCAAACTTCAGCGATACAGCGAAGCAATGTAGCAATACAGTGAGCTTCAGCAAAGCAATGTTGCATTAGATGGTGTGAACACTGGTTCAGTGTTTACAGATAATTACTGAAATTTGCTAAATTCCAGGTTAGACACCTGTTCAGTTGAATCACTGGCCATACAACATCTGTGCAGCTGACTGCTTAGATGCCCACTTCATAGCCATAATTTATAATGGAAAAGGTTGTCTAAATTGTAAACATTTCATGGAAAATTTCACTATCACAAACCTTTCAGTTAATCAGTCATAAAATTTTGTTTGATGACAACAAAATCACAGCTCATGACAAATAGAAAACTGAATTCCTAGTTTTACACTGTGCATAATGGCAATGGCCACTTGTAGCTACTTGTCACTCATATTTTACATGAGTGAACCCCTCCCCCCCCCCCCCCCCAGCCACTTCATGTTTCACATCAGGAGAATTCATGTACTGCAATCTTTCACAGGTCATGAAATTATGCCTTACTTACTTCACATCTCAGCAGCAATAACTTCTTTCCAGGCTCTTTCTGCTCTTTGTACCCTCCCCACTATGCACTCTACTGTGCTGAGAGTAAAGCAACCATGCTTGGTTCTCTAGCTGTAGGGATGGATCCAGGGGGGGGGGGGGTGGATTGGGTGGCTGGCCACCCCCCTCTTTGGGGTCGTTTAAGCTTGAAATTATGAAAGGGAAAAATGCTATCAATGAGGTGATTTTGTCTCTGATTGTACCAATATTGTTCTGTCAGGTCAGCCCCCCCCCCCTCCCTCCCCTTTCAAAAATCCTGGATCCACCACTGGACTGTTCCTCAATCTTGAACCCAGAGTCAGTGGCTATCCTGTCAGTGGATGGTCAAAAGGCATCAGAGACTCTGGGGTAGTCAAAAAATTGTAGTCTTTTGATTGGCTTAACAAGCAACACACAGCCAAGGAACAGCCACTAACAACTGTTTACCGTGGAACCCGCAGACTCTAGGTGCAAGACCGGTTCATCTTCATCCATGAACATCAGTCTATTTCAGTGCCACTGTACTTTTAGGCTTTTTTGCTTTAGACGTCACTTTCTTTCACGTGTAGAGTCTGCATTTATAGCTTTAAATTGAGTATTACATAAAAATTTCGGTCAAACCTTCTATTTCTGCGACAGGGATCTGGAAAGCTTGAAAAAGCAGAGATCCTGGAGTTAACAGTGGAGTATTTGAAGTCCCTTCAGAGTCGCCTCACAGAACAACAAGAGAACGACTTGAAAACGGGTCAGTAAGTGGATTCTAACAATTTATTATTTTGAGTCTTTGTCATGTAAATGGCCAATCAAAAGGTTAACTAATCATGTGGATTCTGTGTCATTTCAATGTTACTCATTGGCTAATTGCCATAGCATTTGGAGGGCACACTGATTACTTAAAAAGATGGAATTCTGGAAATTTTGAAGTTCAAGGTGCAATCTACAGTTGGATTTTTCACTGCATTGCTGTAATATATCCTTAGAAGTCCATGCAGCTCAATAGAATCAAAATGGTCATGGACACCACACTTGCGGACCATGATCCACTTTTTTGATATCTGTTTTCCAATAGTTCATTGGTTTTTCAATGTAATTTTGATTGACAGTAGTAAAAAAATGAAATTACCAGTTAGGTTTTAAGTTCAGAATTTTGCATGTGGTTTTCAAGGGCAAAATAGTGAAAGTAAACAGTCACACCTGGAAAATGTGGCAACAGGCAACATACATGTATGGTATTTTAAAATTCAGTGGGATCACGATTTTAAGAAAAGGGTACCTTAAAGCTTTTTAATAGCTGCACTGACCAATACTGTGGGAATCAGTCTAAAGACTGAGGTTATTTAATATGCCTGTGTTGAACTTTCAGAAGAGACAGCAGAACCCGATTCAGCTGAAAAGAACAATGACGATGCAGAAGTCAAGACAGTGAATCACTTTGGAGGGTACAAGGACTGTGTGGAAGAAGTTTTCCGTTTCCTGGTCAATGTGGAAGCAATGGACATGCAACAGCCATGTTTCCAGAGGCTTATGGCTCACTTACGGCATCAGATACAGCTGAAGGCCGAGTCTGGTTCAGAAGTCTCTTCCAAAGGCAAGGCCAGTGCAGAGAGCATAAAACGTACTGCATCAAAACGAAGCTTCCAAGGCACCACATCATCATCGTCATCAACATCCTCCAGCACAGGAGAGCGGAGTGGGAGCGGAGGGAAGGTCAAGAGACCTCGAATCCATGGTCATCACAGTAGCAGCAGCAGCAAGACACCCCAGAGCAGCAATGGTAATGGAAACTCAAGCTCCAACAGCAGTGATAATGAAAACAGCTCTGACAATTCAAGAGAAAACCAAAGTGATTCGGCAATATGCCTGGACGATGATTTGTCAGAAATCCCAGGCAATTCTGGAAAGGAAGCTGAAAATGGAAAAGGAGCAAATGGCAGTAATGGAAATACTAACAGGGGTGGAGACTCAAATAGTTCTTCTACACCTCCATTCCCTTTTATGCTACCACAAGGGAGCAATATTCCTCTGCGTGCCCCCTTCTTGCCTTCTCCTTATGGCATGCCGACGTATGCACTCCATCCTGCAGGCACTCACTACATTCCAGTTGTTTTGCACCCCAATATACCATTACCGGTACCGCCCGCTCCAACATTTAATGGCACTGGACAGCTGCCATTTCCAATGATGCCACCTGGCATTGGAGCCTGTGGTCTGCCACCTCAAGTACCAAACAGCTTTGGTTTGCCGTTCCCATATGTTCATCCAGGAATACCACCCTATGGATACCAGGCACCTGCCGTGGGGTTTCCATTGTTTAACGGTCTGCGTAAGGATCTTGCGGGGCAGGGTAATGCAAACCCTTATAATAATGGAGACAGTGGGTCCAATGGTGATGATTGTAGCATTGAATCACGGAACTCATCAGAGAGTATTGCAATTCAGACAGATACCTCTTCTGGCAATGAGAGTTCAAATGCTGATGACGGAGCAAGTTGATTGAACTGCGGTTGTCATTAAATATTAAAATATTATATTGAACTTCATTTTTGGAGTATTGACTGAATGATGGGACATTCATAGCATTACAACATAAACCGTGTGGAATATGCACTGCATGTTAATGGACTGCATTACTCCTCGGTACTACTTTTCAGGTGTGAAAGTGGTGATTAGATTTCTGTTCCAAAAAAAAACTGGGTTGGTTCCTTTTTCGAGTTTTTTTTTTACTCCTGAACAATGCTGAATTCTTTACTGTTAGAATTTAACTTTTGAATTTTTTGTAGCTGAGTTGAAACTTAAATGAGCCTTAATTTAAGTTTTGAATTTTCGTAGCTGAAGTGAAACTTTAATAGGCAGTGGGAGAAGTGTGTGTGTGTGGGGGGGGGGGGGGTGGATACAGGAGGGGTAGTCTGCTTGCATTGGAAAAGAAATCAAAGTAAGGAGATGAGAGGTCTTCATACAGGATATGGCAGCAGAGAGGGAGGAAGACTACATTAATTTTAGAGTTGGCAACAAAATGCTCATATTTAAATGTTTTTGTAAATCACCCCTGAAAGGTGGCAGAAGCTCAAAACTCTGAAAGCAATCTGATATTTGGATATAATTAAATGGTGGAAAAGGTGGTTGATCTGCATCAAACACTTTCTACTAATACAGGTGTTTAGAAAGCACTGTGGAGGCACTGTACTACAAGTTTGCCTCAACTCTACTCCAAAATTGGTACTGCTCCTACCCCTCCCCTAAACCAACTAATTGACTAACTGGTTGATTGAATTAATCTGCATGGATTCCACAGACTTGAAAAAGGTAAATTATTTCTTGTTCCATTAACAAAAACCTCTTAAAACAATGTTAATTCTTCATCTTGGGTCATCAAATTTACTTGATGTAAAATAAACATAACTGCACAGTACATAAAATTGTGTAGATTTGTACAATATTAAACCAGAGGTGGCATCATTCGCATTCCTCGTTGTTAAGCAAGAGAAGATAATGTGTAGTTTCTACTCAAACAAAGTTGCCTCATTTTACGAAGCCTATACTGAGAAAAATGGAAAAAATTGAAAATAAGTTTACAATAACTGGGAAAACTAAATTATTACCACAGATAGTTACATATATGTTAACTATTAGAACATAGTCTGGAACATTTTATCGTCCATGTTAATTTTGTATTGTTGATTTCTTTTAATGTTAGTTTTTCTCTATACATGTAGTTTACGAAAGCCATCTTTGGTGAATAAAAAACCTTAATATAGATTGAGGACTTGGACATTCCTGAAAGGTCAATTATAAAGTCTTGGCTTCTCCAAGCTTAAGACTGCTGAATAAAAAAAATCTAAGGTCACACTTGGAAAGCATCTCAATCTGAAGTCAAAAACTCACAAATACTGACTCTAAATCTGAATCCTATACAAAACAATACACAGATGTGAACACTAAATTTAACTTTCTCACTGGAATTTGAGATTTTATTTAAAAGTGAGATTCAACCTGGACTGTAGTCTTTTTAATCATTAGTCTTGGCAAACTCAAACCTCAACTATTTTGTATGGGTACTTCATATTCATAATGGCCCCTTAGAGTTGCATAGTCACAAAAGTGAGAATAGTCGCCTTTGTTATGCAAATAATATTTTTAACTCGAAAGTACAATCCGGCAGCTAGAGATTAAAACATATGCCAACAGAAATAGCTTTTATTTTTAAGTTCATCACTGTTAACTAACTCCTTGTCCATATGCAACAACTGTTAGACACGACACGTCACTACTTTTCATGGGATAGTTACTGACAAATCTTGCAACGGGTGAGATTTTTGAGCTCAGAAAATTGGACTCACTGGTGACAATAAATGTGTGAAAACGTGAAGAGAAAGCAGAGTTATTTACCGAAGTTAATTAAAACAAGCTCCAAAGCATTTTGATGTAATGTGTTTAATACCCTTGATATGACTGGCAGTAGGATTCTCAAATTATAATGGCAATGAAGTCCTGACCCTAGCAAGTAACAGACCATTGATTTTTCCAAGAATGTTAGTTATTATGCAAATGTCAAATTTCAATTTACAGAATACCTCACTTTTTTAAGACACCGGTTGCTGGATTTTTCTGAAAACTAGTAAGAAAAAAATTAAAATGTGATATTTAGTCTTCCCTTCAAAAACCAAACAGAATTTCTGGTTAAGCGTCTTTTCCATTCTCACAACTTAAACCAAGCCAATTGAGCTATACATAATTTTTATTAACAAGTTACAATAATTTAATGAGATAAATTATACATGTAAATCTGAAGATGCTTCCCTTAACATTGTGCATTTTTGTGCAAATGTGGTGCAAAACTAGAATTGATTGTCAGGTATCTTAAGCAAAATTTAAGAGCTTGAGGAAAATATTGTAATATGAAAATAGGTGAGCAAAAATCAAACAGCTGTCCTTTGTACATTTTGAAACTTGACAATGTAATCATGAAGATGTTGAAACATCGTTTGATTTTGTCACTTGTTTTCATATTAAAAACACCTTCAATAGCACTGATTTTAAAAAATCGAGTGAATTGTAAACTTAAGAAACTGGGCAAAAAAGTTTGAAGAGTGCAACCGTGCTACTGAAAGCCAGCAGTTGCAAATTTAATTTGAGGCCTTAAGTTCAAACACTGTACTTTTCATGCGCCAAACCTAGTGCAAATTAGCAAAAAAAATTTCTTTGCTCATTTGCATTGTGCAATCCAGAAAATATCCATTCCCACCCATGGATGGTCATTTTTGGAAATTCCAAGGAAGTGAGGGTTCAAATTTTTTCAGGAATGTAAGAAGCTAAACTGGAATTTATGGAGAGGTGGGGGTCCAAACTAAAAAGCCATCTGTGGGGGTGATATGGCTATTTTCGGGAACCACACATTACGTATGCCACCTAAAGAGCTTGGCATTTGAACAAGGCCTATAACCCATCAATGTGCCCAGAAACATCGATTTTTACAAAATAATGTATATTCAAACATAAAAATGCAACTGCTTGCTTTCTAAAGCTGGATCAGCTACAGCCCTCATACTTGATAAGCCATTTCATTTAACGTTCTAGAACTGAAACTTTTAGGTACTTATTTGTCACTCAGCATGTCTGCACCCCAGTATACATTTTGTGCCATGTTTGCACCTAAAGGTCTATATTTGGCAAGTTTCTCTGGAGTACAATACAGTTGAAAATCTTGGTTAAATGACAACGGATGAGATCAGCAAAGATGGTTGCTACCAAGACTAATTTTTCAAATACACTTTCCCTGGGAACTGATTCAAAAGAATTTCACACATCTGAATATTTAACGGAGAAAACAGTTTACAACTTGTAAGAGCTACCTAGAATAAGAAAAAAAAAATTTTTTTTTTCAGTGTTTAACTCCACTTGTACCCACAATCAAATCAAACTTCTGTACTACTACATGTCTAAAAGAGCATTTTTGTCATATAACTTTACAATAAATTAATATATATATATATAATGTACTCTTTTTAACAGGCATATTTAACACACACTTTGCTTCAGGAAAGTGAAAAACTTTTAGAGACTGAGGCACTTAGCCACGTCATCCTCTTCATCATTAGATTCCAGGCAGCGCTAACATGCTAACAAGATGATCACTACTCTACAAACTAAGCAAATTAGGAATATTTTCATGCAGCCCTTTCCAGTGGTGTGTCCTGCACCCAGCTGACACAGACATAAGTTTCTGACATAACTCATATGACTTGTGCATTGTCATACATGTGTGAAAGTCAGATGAACGAACAGGAAACCGCACAGTGTAACATTTAATTGCAATCACTGTGAACATTATATGTAGAACGAATAACAAATTTTTATACAAGTTATCAGTTATCAGATTAAACCTATGCACTCAAACGTGAAAGCACCAGTGGCCAAAATCAGATACTACACTATGTAAATTATGTCAGACAATTACCAGTAAATGCCATAAAATCCTGATAATAAGCCCTGGGCTTATACAAATTTGTAAAGGGTATTGGGTGGGCTTAAATCGGGGGGCTTATAATTGGAATATAATTTTTGTTAACAGGTAGACAGGCCCATAAACAGGGGGAAGGGGTGTAAATGGGGGGGGGGGGGCTTGAAATCGGGATTTTACGGTATTAATACATGTACATTGACTTATCAAAGAAATCCGTCAGCAAACTAGTACTCACCAAGCATGTGAGAGCTAAGTTATGCATGTGAGAGCTAAGTTATGCTAATAAATAATAGCACTGTTCAGTATATTATTAGAAGTTAGTGAAGCACCTATAGTCACCTTGTCCCAAACAAATAACTGACATTTTCCAGCATCAGTCGTGTGAAAGAGTTGATCTGCGCCATTGCATCAAGAGAAGCAGCTTGAGACTTTGACCACAAAAGGTTTGGTCCAAAAACGATTGCCAGATTTGATGCAGTCATTTTATTCACTTCAGAATAAGTCAGCACCTGGCAAGAAATAAAAGTGAAATTGCATGGTGTGCATATTCAAGGTTAGTTTACGGTGCAGCTAACCAGCTAGTAAAACTGTCAACACTAAAAATATCTCCGGAAATGTTGACTGTGTTGTCATCAATCAAATTCGAGTTCCTGTTGTTTTGTGACAGATGTTAGACCTATTAGTGCTCCGTGGTCCATTGCCATTACAAAATATTGCATGTCAACGGTTACAGTGAATATTCCAAAAATATTTCAATGGTGATAACAGTCTTACTAGCTGCCTGAAGCAATGGCCTGTGTATCTTTGGAAAGGAACGCTTGGAGCACAAAGAGAAGAAACAATGGAATGAACAGGGATCAACGACAGTTTCTGCAGCAGTAAACGTCATTTAACCAAAGATTGGTTTTTATCACGTTTAGCCATGAATCAACCATATAGTACCTCATCTAAGAACTCCATCAAGAATTTTAACAGCACAAAGTTCTCTTCTGGCAATTCATTGTTTAAAATGCACCATACAACTTTTAACTTGTTCATCTCATCAGGAATTACTAAAAACAAAAAGAAATAAAACTAGTGTTGATTCTAAAGCTTCAAGCCCATTTATAATAACTTCAAACTGTTTTATTCTTCTTACACGGTAACAAAAGAACTATCAGACTTTACTTACAGTGAAAAAAGAACAGCATACTGCTAGAAGTAGCCAAAGTGGAAAAAGCATTCAAGTTGGGTATTAAACAAAAGATATTTTAAAAGGAATATCTCAACCAAATGTTAAGGGGGGGGGGGGGTATAGAAGAAGCCACAAATGACTTTATATGGTGAAAAAGGCAGAAGAGTACTTAATGTATAAGCTTAAAGGAACTGTGTCACGGTATTTTCATCAACTTTTCTGATCTGACAAAATTATTTTTGCATTGAGGGAAACCTCACAATAATAGTCACCCAAGGTAGAAAAACACCAAAGAAGTAAGAATAAACCAAAACTAAACAAGGATGGTTACGACTAAGGGAGATTAAGATGGATTACGAATGGCAAACTTGAAAAAACTGATGCGTTATCCGTGACGTAGCTCCTTTAAAATTGATAGATGAAGATGAGATTTACGAATTACATTTTGCTTATAACAGTAAGGCTGCCGAGATAATAACATACAGCCTACTGCTTTTAATTTATATAAAATGATCACTTGTTCTAGAACTGTCACAATAAAACAAAATGAAGTCAGTAGCTGTTGCCATAGTTACAACACTTGCAGCACCTTGCTTGCATAACAGAATACTGAAATCCTGTTTTAACAGAGCAGACACTGTTAGGCTCCTGCCAACTGGATTCAACATTTCCATGAAACACTGTAATTCTTCAAGTTATTGCATTTGGCCACCTAGCTAGTTGACTGTTCTCCATACACTTCTTGTGGAAACTAGTAAGGAGAACTTGTCTACCAGTAAATATCAAGACATCTTATCCTTGGTGATCACTTTCTTTATTCTCATCACTAGAATGTTTGAACAAGTAGTAATAATGTAAAGAGAAATTTGATTTTCATCATTGTTAAAGGTGCTCAACAAAGTTTGACTGCCATCACATTAGTGTTACCGTACCACAGTTAAAGAGGCGATATCTGATGTGACACTTACATGTGCTGGTAACAATTTTATCATAAAGGTTAAATGTCAGTATGGGTTCGGGAAGTTCTCTCAGGAATCTCTTGATAATAACTGCAGCACAGTGAATGTCTTCTGGGTTACTGTAGCTCACCGTATGACCTGAAATTAAATAACGTACTTTCCATGTACGTAATCAATAGAAAACGTTTTCCATGTTTGTATAGCCTGATATAAACACGGGAGGGGTTGGGAGAATTCGAGACAGTTATGCAAGCCCTCGACTTCGTCTCTGGTTTGCATAACTTTCAAGAATTCTCCCAACCCCTCAAGTGTTTATATCAGGTTATACAAACACAGGAAAAAGTTTTCTATCACTTTTATAAAATAACTTTAGTTCCTCTCAAAGACCATGACATCACAACTGTGTTTACATACTCTCATGCAAACACACCTGCTCAGCCAATCAGAGTGCGCGTAGTATCTTAGTTATTTTATAAAATTAAGTAGATACTTGTGTAACTTTGACCATCTGCAGTGTAAGTGAGTGTAATGCTGCATGTGTGTAATGAAGTTGATTAGACCAATCATAATTCCCTCATTTTTTTAAATGTCACATGAGGTTAAAATTAATGTAATGTGGTTGTCAAGCGTTAGTGGTCAGTGGTTGTTCAGTTGCCATCAAGCTCACTATATGTACTTTTACTGCAAATGGCCATTCTTGACTCCAGAAAACTTCTCATCTGCATAACTGAGGGTGATGTGAACTGCTTGTATGGTGTAGGTGTTTTTGCGACATTCTGCATGTTTTTCTACCCCAGCCCTCCCTCCCTCTTGTTATTTTTTTTTTCTCTCCACTGACTGACTACATCAGTGTGATGGGTGCCGGAACATGTGGGGCTCATGGCTAGGTTGCGGGGATTCTCAGTCGGCAATGGAGTAGTCTATCTGACCAAAGTGGAGGCCCCTGGACATCCCGGGCATCCAACATCCATTATGTTATGTAAGGCAGTTGTTCAGTCTGGCATTTGAAATTAATGTAATGGCAGTGTTTGCAAACAGTCAAACCCCTTGTCATGGACACCTCTAGATGCCTCTTTATTACGGACAATTTTCTTTATCCAAAGGTGACCAAAATTCATACAGCTATTCCAATTAACCTTGTCGGACAATCTTCGCAACAAGACTGCAAGGTGACATGGGTAATTTATTAATAAATTTACCAAACTTAGGCTTTTGCTCACCCCTACTGAAAATAGATCACACAGACAAGTGTTTATGGTACTTTTACCCATCCCGTGGCAGTGACAGCCATAAAATTACAGCCAAATCACACAAGATGTACAGCTACCCATACTTCGGTCTTGTCACGTGTGCTAAAGTCTTTCAAATCCGACATTAATTGAACTAGCTGTATACGATCTACCTCTATAACACACACCTCTAGACCTATAGCTACATGTATAATACAGACATCTTTCTATTATGGACAGTTCTCAATACATTATTTATTTTACAAGTTGACTCAGCTAAAAAAAAATTGATAATTGAACAGGCCAAACTAATTTGGTCCTAAAAGAATCAAGAATATGAATTGTATAGCATCAGCCCCCCAAAACAACACATGTTTTTATGGAAACAACAGCAGGTACAGACCAGTTTAAAACTTGTGCTGCAAGTACACTGTAAGTTAGCTGGCAACATCATTACTCAAGATGGTAATTAAACATAATATTGGTCATACCGTCATTAAACATTCCACAGAAATCTTTAACAGTTTTCATGTTGGCAGATCTTCTGAAAATTCCTTCAACTTCTAAAGCTGCAAATATATAGACACATAATTTCAAAATAAGCTCCCACTTAATTTGAAAGGGAGCTACTAACTAAAGTTACTTCGCAGGTTTCACTTGAGATTTATGTGACGTAATGAACCCTTGTTCATAAAATGAAAAACCTCGGATAAAAATAGCCTGTCCCAGGCATAGACACTCATGTCATGCAAATGATAAATATTGAGAGTGGGCCTTTGTGTTGCATTTTACAAGCACGTGGATGGTTGGAGGTTTGACGGTACATGAACATGTACATACACAAGTTAATCTTTTCCTTACCATTTTCTCGTAAAAACTTTACTGATGTTGACATCACAGGTGGGATGCACTCCCCATCATTGTTTTCTTTCATCCTGGAAATAAAATAAGGCCATAACTTACTATACAAAAATTATTCGCCTTAGCTTTCCATCCATCCTTTTGATGGCGCAGTGGTGAGCACATCCTCTTTCAATCTTTACCAAGAGTATAACATCAGTGGATTATCAGGTAAAATGCATCAGAAAACAGTGTGAACTACTCTATCCTTCAGGAGTATTAAATTTAATGCTCCTAGTCACTTCATGTTACAGCCATTGAAGTGTCAACCCAGATGACCTAAATGCTCTTTCAATCTGTTGGGTTGTTTGATGTGAACATTACCATCATCTTATACCTTTTGTGCACAAAAGTTAGTTCAGTCTTCAAAAGTCACTTTTTTACACCAAAGACAAGAAGACATAATTGTCTACAACAACAGATATCTCTGCAATTTTTTTAGATCTTGAGGTAAAATTATCAAATGAATCCAATTGCACCAAGATGTATTTACTTATTTATTATCAATGTTATTTAGCTAGTCTACTAAATATCCAAACTCTACAGATCATACCATGATAATGACACTCCAAATTGCTGTGTTTTTGGAATTTCTGTGGGAGTAGCATAAAACACTGATGGTGCTTTGGATGCAACATTCTTGCCTTGGCTGGGGATTTGGACATCATGTCTAAAGAAGGAATAATCAGAGGGAACAATCTGACTTATGATGCCTTTGAACAGCACCTAACAATAATATACAATGTTTACAAACTAGCTCAGTTCTTAAGTACTGAATAAGACGCAGTTTTTGATGACTAACAAATTAACAGACAATTTGACAACACAGAAGACATTGGGCGAGCCAAGTAAATAATGTAAAATTATATGAAGATCATCGCAGTGAAAGCGTTTCAACTTAAGCAGTTGAAAAGAAGAAACCTGAAAAAATTTTTTCAGGTTTCTTCTTTTCAACTGCTTAAGTTGAAACGCTTTCACTGCGATGATCTTCATATAATTCTATCTTTATCAACAGTTCAAATATATGATTATTTCATATATTCATATTTAAATAATGTAAGTTGTAAATTACAATTCTAAGTTACAAATGTATGATCAACAGAAGAGTCTTTTCTGAATGGTCAACCAGTGCTGTTCAAACAGAAGAGAAATTGTCCCTAGCTGATTTTTTATGTTATTAAAATAGACATACATTAGAGAATGCTGAGCTTGAAATGACACTTACTTTGCAGCATTGCTACCATAAAAGTTATTGATGCACATATGTGAAAAAACTTACTCCATGACTTCTTTTGGAATATCTATCTGATCAAGATGAACATATTCTGCCAGATCATGAAGGCGAGTTATATAAAACAGCTTCCTTGAAAACTTAGGGCTAAAACAAACAAGACAATAAATGAATAAATACACTTGCTTAATTAGGCAGCAGTAAAAGAGCACCTGGACAGGGTGGGATAAAAAGAAGGAGGAGGAGAAAGAGGGAGAGGAGGAGGAGGAGGAGGAGGAGGAGGAGGAGAAGGAGGAGGAGAAGAAGCAGAAGGTGGAGGAGCAAGAGGGAGAGGAAGCAGGAGGAGGAGAAGGAGAAGGAAGAGGAGAAAGAGGGAGAGGAAGGAGGAGGATGAGGAGGAGGAGGAGGAGAAAGAGGGAGAGGAGGAGGAGGAGGAGAGGAAGGAGAAAGAGGAGGAGAAAGAGGGAGAGGAGGAGGAGGAGGAGAGGAAGGAGAAGGAGGAGGAGGAGGAGAGGAAGGAGAAGGAGAAGGAGGAGGAGGATAGGAAGGAGATGGAGGAACAGGAGGAGGAGAAGACAATAAATGAATAAATACACTTGCTTAATTAGGCAGCAGTAAAAGAGCACCTGGACAGGGTGGCATAAAAAGAAGGAGGAGGAGAAAGAGGGAGAGGAGGAGGAGGAGGAGGAGAAGGAGGAGGAGGAGAGGAAGGAGAAGGAGAAGGAGGAGGAGGAGGAGAAAGAGGGAGAGGAGGAGAAAGAGGGAGAGGAGGAGGAGGAGGAGAGGGAGGAGAAGGAGAAGGAGGAGGAGGATAGGAAGGAGATGGAGGAACAGGAGGAGGAGAAGGAGGAGGAGGAGAAAGAGAAGGAGGAGGAGGAGGAGGAGGAGGAGAAGGAGGAGGAGGAGAAGGAGAAGGAGGAGGAGAAGGAGGAGGAGAAGGAGACGGAGGAAGAGGAGGAGAAAGGAGGAGGAGAAGGAGGAAGAGGAGAAGGAGAAGGAGGAGGAGGAGGAGAAGGAAAAAGAGGAGGAGGATAAGGAGAAGGAGGCGGAGGAGGAGAGGAAGGAGAAGGAGAGGAAGGAGAAGGAGGAGGAGGAGGATAGGAAGGAGATGGAGGAACAGGAGGAGGAGAAGGAGGAGGAGGAGGAGAAGGAGAAGGAGAAGGAGGAGAAGGAGAAGGAGGAGGAGGAGGAGGAGGAAGAGGAGGAGGAGAAGGAGAAGGAGGAGGAGGAGAAGGAGAAGGAGGAGGAGGAGAAGGAGAAGGAGGAGAAGGAGAAGGAGGAGGAGGAGGAGGAGGAGAAGGAGAAGGAAAAAGAGGAGGAGGAGGAGGAGGAGGGGGAAGAGAAGGAGGAGGAGGAGGATAAGGAGGAGGAGGGGGAGAGAAGGAGGAGGGGGAGAGGAGGATAAGGAGGAGGAGGAGGAGGAGGATAAGGCGGAGGAGAGGGGAAGAGAAGGAGGAGGAGGAGGAGGAGGAGGAGGAGAAGGAGGAGAAATAGAAAAAATATGTTGACTTGGTGTGTTATTTGGGAAAAAACTGTTCAAAACAGGATACTCTACATGCATGTGCAACAAATACTTTTATTTATTTGGAAAGAATGGGGCTTGATAAGGTCCACAATCAGCCAAGTCAGATCACGTAGATAGACAATCCTGCACTCAAACCTTGAAAATTAAGAACAGAAATAATTCTCTGCTATTAGCAAGCTACAGCCTGTACGGTACCTTAAAACTTTAGCCAACGTTGCCCATATCAACTTAATAGTACTTGATGGGTGAACTACAAAGAGAGCTTTGATATTCTTGCGGTACCTACAAGAAGGCAAACAAGATTCACATGAAATTGAATATAATTTTGACAAGTCCAGGGAATTTGCAGGTACAGCTGTTTAAGATGCATATGTTGAGTTCAAAATTGACTTGTCCTTTCAAGGTCTCTGCAAGTTAAGTTCCTGTTCACATTTCGAAAAAAATTTTAATTTTACAGCACAGTAGGCAAGTGCTAATTAATACGATGTATGTACTAAGTAGGTGTGGTAGGCACATTGAACTTTCAATACATTGGAAATGTTAGTAGTTTGACGCTGGTCACCGTAAAATGTCAGGGCTGTCATTAAGTTTTAAGTCATCTATTGCCTTGATCACACTTGCTGCTTTTTTAGCAAATTATACTGACAAGAGGCCAAGTTCACCTGTAAAATTAAGGTCCTGTCAAGCACACTCTCAGGCATAACAGGTGTTATGGGTTTCCACCCTTAATGACAGCCCTGGTTGTTGTTGTTTACTCAGACAAAAAATTATTCCCTATTAGTCAGATCTCTCTCTCTATGCAGGTGTACCATAGACCTTTCACAGTCCCTTATTTTCCCATGAGGTAGTCTAACAATGAACCAGCAATCCATCCAGGGAGGAGGAGGGAGTGATAATAGTCTTAAGGCTATGTTTTTCATGGGACTGGTTCCAAATGGATCCAAATGGATCTGGTCAGAAAATTTAGGGTGAAATGTGCGAAAAACCTATGGATACGCTGGCAATGCAGGCTATTAATATTTAAGTATTAATTTTTTGCAGCACTTCTTGGCTGCAACATTTTCTTCACGTATAATCGCATAGTATAAGATGTGTGACACTCGTCAAGCAACTTTCACTAACAACGTACAACTCATATGCATATCACAACCAAATTGCGAGACAAGTTGAGGAAAAAATGCCTATTGTAACAACACCTTCAGTAAGTGGAAATTATTAAGCAAAAAATTTAAAGTTGCAAATGATACCTGTATAATTATACAAATCAGATCAAAATAAAAGTTGAAGAACTGAAAAAAAAATATGCTGACTTCTTACTTTCTGTCCAGTTCACGATACAGTTGAATGACTTTTGACATTGTTGGTTTGTTCTTGCTGGTCAGTCCAAAGTGAAAGTACACGATAGTGTAGTCATTCTCCACATACTGATCTAGTGTGCACAACAGGTACCTAAAGCAAACAACAATAGTGAAAGGATACTAATGAACAAGGTAGCTCAGATAACGAGATTTCTCAATCGTGAACAGATCGCTCTGATTTCTGATTGATCTATGTTCTGTTAAGATAGAAAAAAAGAAGAAGAAAAGATCAGACAATTTGGAGAGTAATTGTTGGTCACTGACTGATCATCTTAGACCAACAAGGGGGTTAGTTTCTAAAGAAACTGTGGTGCTGCGTCGGTGGGGAAGTGAAACACAAAACTTTGGATTTATCACCTGAGTAGCCTGACAAAACGGCCGACGTTTTGCGAGGTCGCCACTTGAGCCCTCACAAAACGACGTCTGAGTAACGAGAGCAGAAATTCCATACTGATGAGGTGCACTACCCAGATCTTGGTAGTGCTTTGGATTGGTTGAAAGAAAATTCCCTCACAGCACAACCAATCAGAAGCACTATCAAGATCTGGGTAGTGCACATCATCATTATGGAATTTCTGTGCTTGTTACTCAGACGTCGTTTTCTGAGGGCTCAAGTGGCAACCTCACGAAACACCGGCTGTTTTCTCAGGCTATCAACTGAGTTGAAGAGGTAAATTGGCCACCGTAAAGAAATTGAAAGCTCTTTACGGTGGCCAATTTACCTCATCAACTCAGTTGATAAATCCAAAGTTTTGCATCTTAGACAAGTACATGTACATCAATGACTAAATTGTCTGACTAATCTTAAAACATGCTTAGTTGACATTTTCATACTTCAATGTGTGGTTCCAGAAAATATCCATACCCCCCCACGGAAGGGATTTTTCATATGATCCCCCCACCCCTCTGGATTTTCCAAAAACGGCCCACAAACTATACCCCTCCCCCCCTCCGGAAATTCCAATTTTTTCCTACACCCCCTGGAAATATTTCTATTTCTTGTTTAAAGCGAAAAATTAGCTAAACTATAGTTTAAGAATCCAAATTTCGAGGGTTACTGGCATTTTCTGGTAAATTCGCGTATATGAGCAGAAGTTACGTCGCATGTCAAATGCTATTGTGCATGCATATCGTCATAAATTTTATTTACGACCAATTCTGCTTCATTATCTTGACGAAACAGCAACACTTCAATTTATAATCCGAGTATTTGACGAAATACAAGTTCTCTTGAGAAATAAATGTTGAGTAAGAATCGCCAAGTTACGCTGCCAAGGTAAAAAAATGAGCACTGTAATCAAAACAACATATTTTTTGCGGGCATATTCAAACCTAAATTTTATTGAACGCTTGCCAGATATATAAAACCCGCATGCAAATCAATAAGACAGCTAGCAGTTTTGCTGTAAACCATTTTTTTCTCAGTAATTTTGGAAGATGACTGCGATTGCCTTCCGGTTTCCATCGTGCAGTGTAATTCAATCTTCTCCACGACAATTAGCATCCCGTTGTCTCGACTGGCGGTGAAAGTTTGACATGCCGCCGATTTCGCAATTTGCATAATTCTGCTTTTATTTATGCTGATGTCTTAAAGGCTGTGGTAAACCGCCTTCTCTGGAGACCTGGCAAAGCTAGAAAACTTTTGCACAACCAGATTTATCTAATGAAAAGTTAAGCCGAAACGACGTTGCAAGCAGCATGAATGTATTCGAAAACATTTCAGCGCACACGCGGGAATGTTCTGTAAACAAACTTATCTGGACAATGGTTCATGTTACGCGCTCCCATCAAACACTTCCCTTTTAATACTTGGGATGCCTTTTACTTTATTTTATACTTGCTTTATGCAATTGTAATGACGCCTGTGTGATTTTCCACTGCTACCGAAGAAATTTTGCCCGTTTCTTTCATGCCGAAATATTATAAATGTTTGAGTCAAAACCCGTGAAACGGGCATGTTTTTATTTTTGATTTATATAACGCGCCTAAGTCGTAAATTTCTTACAGATAATATTTGTCTGCCGAACTATAATTATTACAGTGTTTTTACGTAGTTTTCGATCAAGAATTTCTCTTAGCGGAATCAAGAACTGTTTTGTGTCGATTCCGAATTTCTACTGTGCTCAATGTTGACGCAATAATTCAGTTCAAACGATAGTTTTCACGCCGGCGAACAACAACGAAGAAATGCGACGTAAATGTCTGCTCTGCTACTAGCAGAGACGGATACAGTTCGAAATCAAATGACAGACGTATCTGCTTAAATATGTGACAGAGATTCTTGGTGTAATTTACGGGATTTACTCGTCTTCCACAGCATGAACTGTTCGCTAATCCGCCGCTGTTTGGTAAAATGACCGGACTCTCGCAGCACCAGAAATCGAGCCTGACCACCTTGAAAATATTAGTTTTGTGCAGTTAACAAGATCAATGTTTGCGTCTGCGGATTGGTAAGCAAAATGCAAACAGAATATTTAACATATGGGAATAATGGAACCGGTCTGGAAAAAATAATAGAAATTGATACCACAGCCCCCCCCCCCCCTCTCAGGATTTTCCTGGGCCTTTGACCCCCCCACCCCCCCTGGAAATTCCAATCCCTTCCGTGGGGGGGGTATGGATATTTTCTGGAACCACACAATTGAGGTCATACCATAACACTTTCTTTTGACTCTGAAATGGTCTAACAAGAAATCCTCCAAAAAAGTACTCAGGGCATGTGGTAAATTAAAACCTAATGTAATTCAATTCGACTGACTGGCACTGCAAGTTGATTGATGGTTTACCTGGGTTCTTGTGTGCAAGTCGAGTGAGCCTAAAATGCTGCTTGTCCAACTTCAAAATTTACTGGATAAGACTTATGTACTGTTTATAGTTATTACCTAAACAGCCGTGTGTGATCAATAGCATTTATTGGTGGCATCCTACAAGAAGAGAAAACAATCACAGGCCTACCACTCTTATCATCGCCTGCAATGAAAAACGTTTAGGTTATACGTCAATTTTGTGTTTTTGCTACTTTTATGAAGTAGAAAACACTTGTTAATTAAGAATTAGTTGTTAAGATTAATTTAATGTCTGAAGTTGTTTTGTTGTTTTGTAACTAACAGGAGCCTTGTAAGACAGGCTACCCAAGAGGTGGACACGCCCAGGGTGCCCAAGAGGTGGACACGCCCAGGGTGCCCAAGAGATGGACATGCCCAGGGTCGCCAAGAGAAGGACATGCCCAGGGTCGCCAAGAGAAGGACATGCCCAGGGTCGCCAAGAGATGGACATGCCCAGGGTACCCAAGAGATGGACATGCCCTGGGTACCCAAGAGATGGACATGCCCAGGGTACCCAAGAGATGGACATGCCCAGGGTACCCAAGAGGTGGACATGCCCAGGGTACCCAAGAGATGGACATGCCCTGGGTACCCAAGAGATGGACATGCCCAGGGTACCCAAGAGATGGACATGCCCAGGGTACCCAAGAGATGGACATGCCCTGGGTACCCAAGAGATGGACATGCCCAGGGTACCCAAGAGGTGGACATGCCCAGGGTACCCAAGAGATGGACACGCCCTGGGTACCCAAGAGAGAGACATGCCCAGGGTACTACGTCCAGATGGAAATACTACTTCGCAGTATTTTGCAGGAGTTGGTCAGCGTATGTGACTTGTTTTTTCTTTTGAAATATGCTTTCATTTGCTCGTTTTGTGGCCATTCATTTGGTCACATGTGCTTGTGCGTTCATCCATTACCTTTAGCCTTGAGCTTCCCTCCATGTGACTGTTTACTTGTTAACTCATAAAATAATAATAAGCTCGCTCCTTAAGTCCAAAATATACTAAAACCCAGAAGAGATTAGTATCTCTTGGGTTTTAATATTAGAGATAGCATACTACCTATTTCAAAACCAAAAAAGGTTTGTTGTGCAGTATCAATATCATCAAGTGTTTCTGACCATCCACGGTCTCATCCAAGACTCAACACTCTTGACAACTGTAAAATACAGTTAACTTGACATAATCGCACTGTCGTTTCTTAACTTGGAGTCAGGTCCCATCACCTCTGCCATACCCCTTAGATTTGCCATATAGCATATGCACCTCCCCCCAACTAAATAATTACTGCTTACCAGCCACTGAAAGTATGTGATGTCGAGCAATGTCATGGAAGTTGTCATCCAACGTACTCAAGTTCTGCCGAAGGTTGGTAGGCTTTCCATCGCCTGAATCAACTTCTGCTGCATCTGTCGAAACTTCAAGGTACAATGTACATTGTATTGTTAAGGATGGTGTTTCCTATTGTTACTGCGCATACGTTCTGTGCATTTCGGGATATTCAGGTTTCTATAAGAATTTGACAAATAATACAACAATACTTTTGTGCAGTTTATGACTATGTGGAAAAAGCAGATCTTATCATCCAGAAAGAAAATTGGGGGTAAGGATGCATTTTTCAGAGATAATTGAGCTTAAATTTGGAAAGAAATTGCCGTACATTCTTTGTATTTTAACGCTTATTTAGAACTATGGTTGCTTAATTATCTTTGGAAAATGCATGCAGTTTTCTTTTTGGATTCCAATAACCCTTGCTAAGATCTACTTTTTCCTCATAGTCATAACCTTTGCAAAAATACATCTGTATTAGGAGGCACCATCCTTAAGGTAACAAAAGTAGCATTATTTCAGGGTTGTCCACAACTTCTCAAGTAGCTGGCAAAATTTTCTAAGTAGCTGGATAGTGATTATCGAGCGCTGAATGCGATTCCTTCTTGGGGGGTCTGGGGGCATGCCCCCCCCAGGAAATGTTTAAATTTTAAGTCCCCAGAAACAGAATTTCCTTGATTCTGAGCACAAATTTCCAGTAATGTAAGTTCCAAAAGTAATTGTAACTTTTCAATTTTATTTGTAGAAACTCATGCCTTCAGTGGTTTTCTACATCTAATTCCCAGAACTCAATGTAATGAACTAATAATCGTGTATCTCTCTGCCAACCAGATTATTTTTAAGTCAATAAACTGCAATGGGAAATAAGTTTTATTTTCGTATATCTGTGCCAAATAAGTTTTATTTTCATATATCTGTGCCAAATAATTTGTCTTCAAAAAAATATATATATCCCAAAAGTAGCCAGCACAAACGACCCAAGTAGCCAGTTAATGCTGCTGGCTGCCGGCTGTTAGGGACAAGCCTGTATTTCATGATACAGAAATAAGAAAAAGTTTGTGGAATGAACAAAGCGCAGTAGTATGTGTCTAGGGCAGGGTCAGCTGAGTTCCCCAGTGGATATCACACTTTATCCTGGCCAGGTCCCAAAGTGTGCAGTCCCAGTACAATGTACATAAAATCTCAACTTTAAATGCCTACAGGCAACCTGGTATGTGTACAGAGGAAGAATTCATATAAAAATTCGGCTGTCTGAGACCAAAGCAAACTTTTCATTGTAACGTAGGCATCCACAATGAGCAGTTTGACTCCACTATAATTACAGAACTTGTCAGAAAAACAAGGAGAAATCCAGAAACTACTTTTAGCTGAGACATCTGTTTTCCTAGCCATGATAATAGTTGGCTTAAAATGGTATGGTTGTGGGGACAAGATTAGAACTTACTTATACTAGGATTAAATTCAGACCAAGCTGTCTGCATTCTGCAAATGTCACACCAAGAATAGGAACTTTAAAGAATAAAGAGGGCCATGCCAAGGAAAACCTCTGCGATAAAGAAACTAATTCATATCATTTTAAACTACTTCTTGATTTTTTCCTATCTTGTGATTTGTCTAATGTGACCGAACTATTCAGGAGCTGAATTTATTGGGATGGTAATCACATTCAGATACAGAAAGAGAGACTCAAGATTGAATGTTCTCCTTCTCCACAAAACTTTAGCAAAGGATGACAAAGAAATGTGTAATACAGATGCATAGGCATTGTTTTGTTAATCAAATCATCTCTTTTAGGATGCTCTTGTTGCCATCACCGTTGTTGCCTATGACCCCCAATATGGGGTGAGTGGGTGACGAAGGAGGGCACGTGGTAGTCTGATTCAACAACAAATTCTCCGAAATTAGATTTAAACACTACTGCATTTTTTGTGGTGGTTTGTTCTGGAACTCACCATACAGAACAGCCCAAAAGTAAGTTACCGGTCGTGGTCAATTTTGGCATAAATTAAGACTGATTTACATGTAGCATACTTTAAACCGATTCATCTTGCAAGCAGCTTCCATGGGTTAGCAAATGCACTTCGGACACTTCGGTGTTTTGCTGCAACACAATAAGCAATCAAAATTGTACGAGAATTTTAAGCTACGATACAGTTCTTAGGGCTTCATGCACGACGTGAATCGCATCATGGGCTACTAGAATCGATGGCGTGGGATGTGATTCACATCTCACGAGAGGGTGGTAATTTGCTTTTGAGTGGCACTGTAGTTTGGACAGCCAACCAACATCAAAAAGATTTCAGTCCAATATATATGCACTCTACGTGAATTAAAAATAGCAGGTTATGCTGAAAATTCTTTCCTATGGAAATTTATGCAGATCAAAACAAACTTTTTGTCCCTATATATCTTGGTGGCCAGCGACCTGGGTAAACATGGGAATTCTCACCTTCATTGGCAAGTTCAGCATTTTCATCAAAGTCGTTACTATCCTTACAACTTTCGAATGTGCCGCCATTTTCTTGAGTGAGATAACCAGATTTGGTTTCCATCAAGAAACCGCTCGAAGCCCCCTCATCATCAGAATTTTCCGTTGCATTTCCCAAGCTCATTTCTGCCATACGGCCTACCACAAGCCCAGATGCTCGATGCAATTCCATATTCTCTCTCGAGTCCAATCGTGTGATGACTGTGTTTGTTTTCTTTGACAGGTCTTCGTCAATTTCATTGTGAACGGAATGGGAAGACAGGGGGTCGAATTCTTGAAGCAAGTCTTGTTGTACATTTATATCGTCAAATTCCGTCATGCCATATCTCTTGGTTCCAACAGACGTCAAATGCCCTGACCTTCTGTTTGTGACATGTTGTTCTACGTCCAAGAGTAAATCAGTTTTCTTCTGAGACGGGTTTGTCGACATTTCCTGCTCCTCTCCTGAAGGGCTTCCGAAAGCGGGAAATGTCTCGTCCATGTCCGCCAAAATTTATACTTGACAACGAAAAGATGACAAAGAAACAGTTCGAACTGTCTTAACTAAGTCATGACGAATCTTGTGTTTAGAAACCTCGTGACAACCGTGGCATTGCTCCGCTCGTAAAAACTAAAATTCGAGATTGAAAAAACTGTGTTTGATTCCCCCTCGTATTGGCGCTACACCTGTCCCTACCCGGGTGACAGAACCAAAATTGACAAGAAAAGACCATCTGGGAAGGAGAGAGTTAAGCAATATCTCTTTTCAGTAAAATTCATTTTACGTTAAACTTAGCTTTAGATTATTTAAAAACTAAAATTCTACGTGAATAACATTTTAAACCAAAATTGGTTCGTTTTGTATGAATTTTTTTCTGACTTAAGCTCTTGCTTCATTACATGTATACCCCTGGGGAGGCTCCCAGGTTGACCTTACCAGGCCACCTCATACTTATTCACAGGGAACGCCTGGTAGAATTCAGTATCAGCGGCCATCTTGAAGAACACAGACATTTTCGCATGCATACATATATACGAACGTATTTACGAACTTCCGCGAAACGTCTCTGAAAAAAGATCTAAAAATGGGCAGGTTAAGAAGGAAGCGAATGCATAAGAATGATAAACATCTGAAAAAGAAGTATCGTACCAGGAGACGAACAAAGGACTTGGATCAAATTCACGTGGACATACAGCCACAGAACGCGGCTAAACTGAAATCACAGGAGCTTGATGTGGATCTACCAGGTGCTGGACAGTATTACTGCATACAGTGCGCGTAAGTTTTATTTTTCGTTACGGCCAAAATGAAACGTTTTATGCGATAAACTTCCCATTTTTGGTTTGCATCTCCCACCACAGGTAAACAGCGTTATAGAACAACTGGTAATTTTTATGAGAGTTTGTATGGAGCTGAAATTCGATCGAAAATAATCGGCGGTTTTCCGTGTAAAAAACCTAAAAAACGAAATAAGTTTGGAAGACCTTGCCTGTTGTGTGTTTTCTGTATTTTACCGCTTTTCCAAGCTTCTGGACGCGTTTTGGGTGAAATTTTTTTGGGGGGATTTTTATCCTTGCATTACGGTCGATCAACATCATGTCACGTACTAAAGAGAAGCCAAGGTAGGAAAGTGGGGCTCAAATTTGCTGAGTCATGGCCAACTGACATTCAAAGTCCCGATCGAAATCCTTACCACAAAGCCTCTCATGGGGCAATAGGATTTGTTCAAAGAGGATGGCATGCTATGAGCAAATCTTTCCTGTGGAGCTGTCCGGTTGGGCAAAGTTTGAAACTCAGACCATTAGTTTTGACCCCCTTTTTGGCTGTTTCAAGAAGTTAGCTTGTTTTTAATGCAAGACTGTACTTCAACAGATCAACCCTTTAAGAATTGAATTGCACAGAAAGGTAGGGAATTTATTTTTTTTTGAAATGTGTTGTGGTTTGAAAGCACTGAACAGGGATTAAATCGATTTTTGACAAGCATTTTGATCGGGACCTCCAATGTCAGTCGGCCATGGTTCAGCAAATTCAAATTTCCACTTTCTTTTCTTGGCTTCTTTTTATTGTCTGTCCTGGGGCTTGGGTATTAGTATGCACTGGGGCATTTGACGGGCTCATGATTTTCACATCCCAACACTGTCACTCCTTTCAGTGATAAGTTCATTGGGCAAGGACTATAAATTTGGACAGTGCTGGAAATGACTAATGCATTACCCTCAACAAAGTCTCTCGTGCTTTGTTTTGTGGTTCCAAAAAATGTCCATACCCCTTCCCCACGAAAGGGTTTTTGGTTTGAACCTCCCACCCCACCTGCCAGAATTCCCAGTTTAGTTTCATATTTTCCTTTTAAAATTTTGGATTTTGAAACCCCTCACCCCCCCCCCCCCCCCCACCAGTTAAAAATTAATGGACCTTCAACATGTTACATTCTTTTTATAGCAAGAAGTTACATCATTCACCTTATGAAACAATGGACTGTGTAAAAGACATATTCACCCCTAATATTTTACAAATTTGAATAGAGTTGCCAAGTCTCAAAGTTGATTAAAAATCCCAGACAATATTGCTGCACCTCAATTTCCTATCCAACTCTTCTATTCTGAGAATGAAAAATTTAGAGAATTATTTTTTTTAGGTACTTAATCGCTTTAAGTGACTGATTATAAAGATTTTTTGTCATTACAGGAGATACTTTGTTGATGATAAGTCACTAAAAGACCACATAAAATCAAGAGTTCACAAGAAGAAGTAAGTTTTTCTATCATTCTGTCAATGTGTGTACAGTTTCTTTTGATATATTTGTTTACTGTCTTACTGTCTGAAAGTAACAGTTTTAATTGGGCATTACCTTCACCAAAAGTTTGAAAAGTCCTACTGCTGTAAAGGATCTAATATATAAGAAATGACTATTATCCACTAGATGCCCCTATTAATAAAAAAAGAAAAGCATTTAGGGATGAATGTCTCTCTCTTATTTGTGCCTCTTATCTAAAAAGAAACCCTATCTAGTGAATGTCTTTTCAGTAATCATAATTAGCAGTCCTGGTTATATTGTAATTTATTATAAATTCTTCCATTCAAGTGTCCTTGAAGTAGCCTTAGTAGAAGGATGGTGTTTTCGTTTTAGTAAAGCCTTTTCTTGTTCCAGCAAGGTTCAAGTTAAAAGTACATGTAAATGAGGGATGTCATTGTAAGTGATCACAGTAAAGAGACAAAATAAAAAAATCAAGAGTATCTCTAACATAATTTAACTCTTATATACATATCTCTACAAAAAAATCTATACTGATAATAACACCTCAATATAATATTATCTCTAATAATACTGGGCTAATGAAACTGAGACTTGGCACCAGTACTTCACCCTGTTAAAGACACAGTAATGCATATTCAGGGTTTTAGGTAACATTGTAAAGTACCGGATTCACAGGTGAAACAAGCAGATGTGAGTGCTGTAGGCACAAACATGAGTGCCAAAGGCACGAACTTCAAGGGGGGTCCAGGGGCATGCCCCCCTGGGAAATTTTTGAAATTGGACTTTTTGAAATGGCATTTCCTGCCTTCTCTGAGCCCATATTGTGCTAAGTCCCCTCATTAACCTTAAAAGATAGAGTTGAGCAAAATGAGGTTCAACTCTATATGTATCTTTGAGATACAAAGACATCCAATTTGTTTACACTTCAGAAAGTAAGTATTTCATGTAAAAGTACCAGACCTTAAGTGTCAAACGACTGGACCTTACATCCAGCCTCTGGCCTCAAATGAACCCCTGCCTATTGTGCTGTTGCCATGGCACCAGGTTTGTTTCCAAATCCCTTTTTTGTAGGACTGACATAATTATTTCCCCTTTTTGGGCAATACAACCATCATGCACTCAACTCCTTAATGATTAATGAGGAGATTTAGCACCATACGGGCACAGTGTGTGTTTCTGACAAGACCATGTCTTTCTCATTATAGCCACAAATGGTAACTTTTGGCTCAAAGCAGAAAGAGACTAGAGCCAAGAGTGTTGTGACGGCAATGTTATGATATGGACCTTCTCGTGTCTTTCTCTTTGCACAATACTTTTGTTAAGTTTTAATTGCTTTTATAAACCCATCCTTTTTCATAGATATTCTTGATTTTGTGATTTGTCTCCATACTTTAACAACCCATAACACCACCAATTTTCTAATTTGTATAATAAAAAATTGCAATATATCTGGAACAAGAAAAGATATGCCAAACAAAGACACCATCCTTCCTCATTTTACAGTGTCTTTCAAGTGAGCATTTCAGAAGCTGTTTAAAATTTAAGTACAAGCAATTTTCGGTGTGGTGTAGTTTGTGATGGTGCCTAGCCAAGAAGCTGATGTTACCAATGTAAAGATTTCTAAGCTCCTAGTGACACTATGTCCCTAAAAAAACTTTCTTTTTCGCCAGAGTTAAAATGTTAAAGGAAGTACCATACACACCAGAGGAAGCTGAAAGAGCAGCAGGAATGGGATCATACACACTCACATCAACAAAGCCTCTATTACCTGTTGATCAGGATGAAGAAATGAAGAGTGAGGAAAATGTAGAAGAAGACCTTGGCACCTGACATAATTGAATGTTATAATAAATCTTTAAAACTCTTTCTCCTGATAAATTATTCTTTATTTCACCTTTTCTTTTTTTCTGTGGTTTTAAATGGTCTGTGGTCTGGTCTTATGCAAAACGCCAACCTGAAATTGGCTTTCAATTTTACCAACTGACTCTATTATGATAAATAGATAAATAAATAAATAATAAATAGGTGTCAATGGTATTTTGTACAGAAGGCTAATTGGAGACACCACCAAGATTGAACTGGAATTTGGAAATGTTGGGTTTTGAGAAGAGGAGAAAACTGAACAAGGACGAGAACCAACAACAAACTCAACCCACATATGATGCTGAGTCCTGAATCGGTCAAACTAGGGCCACGTTGGTGGGAAGCAAGACTAGTGCTCTCACCACTGTGCCATCCCTGCTCCCCTAATATTTCACATTTCCATATAAATGGTTTACCAAGCAACCTGAAAATACTCATTGTGACTCTCATTGTGACTTTCAATAACACGTGAACTCTAAAATTCAAGACTGAATTATTGGTTACGTCTCTCAGCATAGGGGTATAACAAGTTCATCTCAGTGGAGTCAAAAGGTCAGGTTTGTGCCGTATGATTGGCTGATTTTGATCCACTCTGTTGGTTGCTGTTTGTCAAGGCTAGTTGATTGTCAAAATTATGTCACATAATTGGTGGTAACAAAATTTGCAATTGTTGTGAGAGTTTTCATATTTAGAAACTGTTATTGAAGGGCACAGCCACTCAACTCTGTCTCTCTACGTTAGGTGCATTAACCCTTTGAGCCCTGATATGAAACCCTGCTGTTCTCTATACATTTCTTACAGAACTAGCAACAAGAATTTGTCTCAATATCAAGATATCTCATCCTTGGTGATCACTTCCTTTATTCTCATCACTTGAGTGTATGAACAAGTAATGATGATGTAATGAGAGATTCCATTTTTGTCACCGTTAGCCCTGAAAGGGTTAAATGGTTTTGGAATTACAATGTGCTGCAGGGTAGGTGCAGAGGGGGGGGGGGAGAGAATTCAGGTATGTTAGTGACTGTACCCCTGAAAAAAGGTCCAGCAGTTCAGAGTGAAACCTAAATATGTCCTTTTCAACCGCATAAAAACAAGAGAGGCCAAGACAGTTTATGCTTCCACCTTTCTTTCTTTAGTCTGTAAGTGAAAGTAAGTGATAAAATTGTTAAATTGAATTGAATTACCCGAATAAGTCCACCAGAAAATTTCTAATCCAAAAAGGCCTCGAACACTAATTTCAAACACAAAAAAGGCCTTGGCATCTCTCCATCACTAACATACCTGAGTAACCCCCTTCCCCTGGGAGGATAACCACCCCACTTAAGTGACCACACCATGATTGTGACTGCTTATTTTCAGCCTGAGAAAAGCAGAATGCTGTCATTTTCTTAATTGAAGGCCCCGTTTATCTCGCCACACCGTTAATACAATCAGATTTTTATGGCCTGTTTGTTCCACTGTAACCACTTGTGTGTTTACTTCTAAAGGGTCCTTACGGAGAAAATTGAGACTGTTTTCCTGTCAAAGGTCAAGAAAAGCTAGTTACAGAACAGGCAATTTCAGCCGTTGACCTTCATTAGACCTCTTTTCTTTCTTATTTCCTCGACTATAGCGTATTTCATAAGGCAATAAAATTACAAGTAAAATGATTTTTGTCACGCGATATTTCCTCGTTGCGTTACAGAATATACCTCTTGTAATTTGGCACCATACCAGGAAGCCTCGATTTGAAGCTTTATTTATATTCATGAACCTTGGACCACGACTTGATAAATACGACACGGCTTGTCCGAGTTCAAAGGAAATTTTTTAAGAGCGCAAAGTCCAGCCGATCTTCAATGCTTGCTTGAGTTATTGCTCGTTAAAAGGTATGTATCCTAAAAATATTGATATGCGATTTACTCCTACCCTAACCAGCTGTGAAAATGTATTCGAGTGGATCGTATTACGTAACACAGCCGGTTGAAAGTTTTGCCGAGAGTGAATTTTGCAGCAGTTTATCGGGTTCCACGCGTTGTCCCAACCTACTTTACAGTATAAAAAGGGGACAATAAAGTTCATTTGACATATTTCACGGCTACGGGCTGCGATTGTCGTGAGGTCTTTGCAAGTTGCGTACGTTAAAATTATAGCATGACAATTTTGTCTGAGTAAACGTACAGTCCAATCTAGAGCCTTATATTCTGGAATCTGTTCATTCACATGTAGGCACGTGCTTTCTTTATTGCATCATCATGATGAGGTGATTCTTAAACTAAAGCTGTCACCGCAATACTCCGGTCACGTGCGCATACGATCGCCAAAAAAATTATAAAGAAAAAAGAGTGTGTTCAGTACCGGCTTACCCTCAGTTCAAGAAACGAAACAACCTCACAATAACAAAACATAGGCCCGCAATGCGTGCAGAACCGACGAAGTGTTGGTTCATCTCCAAAAGAAAGCAAGCGAGGCGTGCGTGACTGCAGGTTCAATAACATTCAAGCATCTGTAACAGCACGTTGCAGTAAAAGTGTGTAACTGTAACTAACGCTGAAATTTGACCAACTGAAAAGGCGATCAATACCCTGGAAAGGAGGTCAACTGAATTATTCACTCTCTCCTCACCAAACATAGCTCCACAGACTATGCCCATGACCTCATCCATTCTTCGCTCAAGACCATTTTTCGCTGTCTTTTGGTCGGTCTTCCTCAAAACCCTGAACAAAAAGGCCATCACAATTCTCAAAACAGACGCATTTCAAAAAATGGGCGATAATTTTCCCAATATAAAAGTAACCACATCTTTAAGATTGATCAGTATGGGCACCGTAACAGCCCAAAAGAATTGAACTTTTCCCCACACCTGGGAACCACGCTTTGTGCACAGTTTCCTTTAATCATGTCAAGGGCTCCTTAAGCCAAATTGTGAATGCAAATACGAAATAAATCATTGCTATGCTCTATCGTACAGGTTACAAGAAAGCGCATTATAGGCATTTACCAGTCGTTTTGACCCACTCCACCCTCGATTAATGTTTTTACTTGGCTCAACGTGCCATGCTAACTGGCGTAACGAAAATTGTTACAGTATTTTGCCCTTTGCGTTACCGAATGACGTTATGTTTAAAATCTGATGACTCAGCTCATCTGTCTTATCGCTTGAATATTTAATTTTGTTGAATTAAACTAAAAAATTAAATGTTGATATATATTTGTCCACAACTGAACATGCTTTTACCAAGAGTTGTAAGCAATGTATTTATATACTGTTGTGAATAGGGCACTGTAAGAACATGATCATCGATAAAGATAAACACATCGTCAGAATCTCAACATGCTAACCGGCGTGACGAAAATTGTGACAGCATTTTGTCTTTTGCGTTACCGAATGACGTAATATTTAAAATCGGATGACACAGCTCATCTGTCTTATCGCTTTGAATATTTTGTTAAATTAAAATAAAAATTTAAAGATATATTTGGCCACAACTGAACATGCCGTTATCGAGAGTTGTGAGCGAAGCATTTATATACTGTTGTGAAATGGCACTATAAAAACATGATTTTCGATCTGGAGAAATTGGTAAAAAGCGAAGTCGTCACTTTATCTCAAACACGTTAAAGCATGTCTTATGACGTAATCGTTAAATCCGGTTTGCTCTTCCGGAGTCAGCAAGTCAGTGTCTCGAACTCTAAAATCGAATAAAAAGGGTTTAAAATCAAAAGTAAAGCAGAAAAATTAAAAAGAGTAACTGGTATATAATTCCGGGCCGCTTATACTATCCAAGAAGATCCAGCCTCGTGTAGTAATTCATTTCCCACCTGCGAATAACCTTTCTTAACGTTGGCAGCTGGATACTTTCCAAGTATTAAACAGGTAAACATAACCACAACAACATACACCAGAATTTTCCTCTCATAACATTTACTGAGAACGATTCTATGCTTACGATGTCTCAGCAACACTTTGGTCCCACCAGCATCAACAGTGCCACTGGACATCACCTCCTGTTATTATCAGTCGACCTTGCTTTCTTTCACTAGTATTGCACAGATATTTCAGTCCGGCCAAAGCCAACACTGCTCGGCGGACGTGTGTTTCTACACCTACGATACTTTTTATGTGGCCCTTGTCCTATCGTGCGTGCGTGTGTGTACTAATCGATGTCTGTGTACAACTTCTTCTCTATATGTTCAGAGGTCAGCACAAAATTATACCACAACACAGTCGAAGCAAATCTTCCACCAAGCCTCCGTCACCTTTCTTGACCTGCCAATTTAAAATGGCGACTCCGCTCTTGTTCTCACGTCATCCCATCCCGTGGGCCATAGCGAAACACACACCTTGTGAACCTTACACGACATATTTTGACCGACCAAACCAGTCGACCCTCTTGTCACGACTGCTCTAACTCGACTTCGTCGGTTAAACATAGGCCCGCAATGCGTGCAGAACCGACGAAGTGTTGGTTCGTCTCAAAAAGAAAGCAAGCGAGGCGTGCGTGACTGCAGGTTCAATATCATTCAAGCATCTGTAACAGCAAGTTGCAGCAAAAGTGCGTAACTGTAACTAACGCTGAAATTTGACCAACTGAAAAAGCGAACAATACCTTGGAAAGGAGGTCAACTGAATTATTCACCCTCTCCTCACCAAACATAGCCCCACAGACTACGCCCATGACCTCATGCATTCTTCACACAAGATCATTTTTCGCTGTCTTTTGGTCGGCCTTCCTCAAAACCCTGGTCAAAAAAGCCATCACAATTCTCAAAACAGACGCATTTCAAAAAACGGGTGATAAATTTCCCAATATAAAAGTAACCACATCTTTACGATTGATCAGCAGGGGCACTGTAACAGCCCAAAAGAATTGAACTTTTTCCCACGCCTGGGAACCACGCTTTGTGCACAGTTTCCTTTAATCGTGCCATCTCCTTAAGCCAAATTGTGAATGCAAATACGAAGTAAATCATTGCTACGTACAGGATACAAGAAAGCGCATTATAGGCATTTACCAGTCGTTTTGACCCACTCCACCCTCGATAAACGTTTTTACTTGGCTCAACGTGCCTTGCTAACTGGCGTAACGAAAACTGTTAGAGTATTTTGCCCTTTGCGTTACCGAATGACGCAATGTTTAAAATCTGATGACTCAGCTCATCTCTCTTATCGCTTTGTATATTTAATTGTGTTGAATGAAACTAAAAAATTAAATGTCGATACAAATTTATCCACAACTAAACATGCTTTTACCGAGAGTTGTGAGAGATATATTTATATACTGTTGTGAAAAGGGCACCATAAAAACGTGATTATCGTTAAAGACAAACACATCGTCAGAATCTCAACGTGCTAACCGGCGTGACGAAAATTGTGACAGTATTTTGTCTTTTGCGTTACCGAATGACGTAATGTTTAAAATCTGATGACTCAGCTCATCTGTCTTATCACTTTGAATAATTTGTTGAATTAAAATTAAAATTTAAAGATAAATTTTGTCCACAACTGAACATGCCGTTACCGAGAGTTGTGAGCTATGTATTTATATACTGTTGTGAATCTGGCACTATGAAAACAGATTATCGATTAAGACAAACACACCGTCAGAATCAGGAGAAATTAGTAAAAAGGCAAAGTCGTCGGTTTATCTCAAACACGTTAAAGCATGTCTTATGACGTAATCGTTAAATCCGGTTTGCTCTTCCGGATTCAGCAAGTCAGTGTCTCGAACTCTAAAATCAAAAAATCGGTTCAAAATCAAAACTAAAGCGGAAAAATTAAAAAGACTAACTGGTATATCCTTCTGTACCGCTTATACTATCCAAGAAGATCCAGCCCCGTGTAGTAATTCATTTCCCACCTGCCAATAACCTTTCTTAACGTTGGCAGCTAGATACTTTCCAAGTATTAAACATAACCACAACAACATACACCAGAATTTTCCTCTCATAACATTTACTGTGAAAGATTCTATCCTCACGATGTCTCAGCAACACTTTGGTCCCACCAGCATCAACAGTGCCACTGGACTTCACCTCCTGTTATTATCAGTCCTCCTTGCTTTCTTTCACTAGTATTGCACAGATATTCCAGTCCGGCCAAAGCCAACACTGCTCGACGGACGTGTGCTTCTATACCTACGATACTTTTTATGTGGACCCTTGTCCTATCGTGCGTGTGTGTGTCTGTACTAATCGATGTTTGTGTACAACTTCTTCTCTATGTGTTCAGCGGTCAGCACAAAATTATACTACAACACAGTCGAAGCAAATCTTCCACCAAGCCTCCGTCACCTTTCTTGACCTGCCAATTCAAAATGGCGACTCGTCCGCTCTTGTTCTCTCGTCATCCCATCCCATCGGCCATAGCGAAATACACACCTTGTGAGCCTTACATGACGTATTTTGACCGACCAAACCAGTCGACCCTCTTGTCACGACTGCTCTAACTCGACTTCGTCGGTTAATAATTTGTGGGAGCAAACTGCCTGGAAGAGGAAAGCTAATTTGTCACGGTTATTTTTGGACTTGGACCATGGCTATTGTGTTACGTAACTGGTGTTTACAAAGGTGATAGGTCTCATAGGTCAGTGGCATGTGCATACGAAAAGGTCGAACAACTTAGTTAAATGTCGTTTTAGTAGCATGATAAACTGAAAGAAAACATTTTCCAATATATACATTTTTCAATTTGGCGTACAAGCGCGCAAACTTGCGATGATCCCTGGCCTCCGCGGACGGAATATTGTTGCCGAGGGTCACATTCCGTAGACGATCCCGTGCTTGCATTGAATCAGGTGATGTCCGAAAAGAAATATTTTGGGATTCCGAGACCACAGACCACAAAGAGTTTGGCACACGAGAGTTAGTTGTCACGGAGTAGAGAAACGCAAGATTGACAATAGAAGTTAGACACGCCCAAACCTAAACAGTGAAGTGGTTGTTGTTAAATGCGCAGAAGGCAAGGAAGTTTCGAGATAAGCTGAGGTATCAAACGAAAAAGTAATAAAACTAGTAGTAATCGCAGATTAGTAGAGTGAGTTCGACTGCAACCCTTGTCGACACCGAGATTAGGGAAAGAAAGAGTCTCTAAGGTGCGGGATTGCAGAAAAACGCCTCACACTCATTTGCATCTCATTGGATAACAAAAGAATAACAAAATAGCACATTTGTTGTATGCCTCGTTCTTTTAAACTCTGAATTAATTTTCCGCAATCCCGCACCTCACTCGAAAGAGTCTGCTCAGCTTTCTGATCTTTCTCGACCCTCGGTTGTTATCAGTTGATATATTTTCAATAGAAAATCGAACACTGTCAGATACGAAATACATGTAAATCTTAAAATAACAAAGTTGTGTGACATATGTTATTTTTCAGGCGGACATATTTAGTTACAATTGACCGCTTGTATGTACTCATCGAAAGTTTCACATGTAAATACAGAATTAACCTGAAATGTTACAACTACTGTTGAACTCTTTACCTTTGATAACCTCCAAAAATATTAGCGCAATGGTCCTCTCAACCTCTTTTAGTTCGCTGCTTCGTTGATAAACGTCGATTTCCGAAATAAGCAGACAACGCGATTTCTAAATTTAAAAGTGGTAGCATGAACATTACACAAAACTTCGAGAGTGACTCGCCAAGGCATTGTTCGAGAGAGAAATGATTTAAGTATCAAGTAAATTTAAATAGCGTGTTTCTTTCACGGACATATAAATTTGAATGTTGTATGCCGAGTGGTTCTTCATCGAAGGCGAGAAGGTTACAGGGTCGTAACGAGGTATATTTTTCCATCACTGATCCCATTTTTTGACCAAAAATTCCCTGATCCCAAAAACGTAGCAAAGTCTGATCCCTGATCCCACAAAAATTTTGCGATCCCAGGACGCCATTTGATATCAGGCTGATCAAGGTTATCGTCAGTGATAGTAACTTAGTATTAGCAAGTTCTAACTTTAAGAGGGGCGGATCCAGGAAAAATCGAGGCCGTTTTTCTATAACATGAGCGCTGCGAGCGTCTAGGGGTGGGGGGGGTCCGGGGCCATGCTCCCTCTGAAAAAATTTGGATTTTAACTCCCTAAAGTACCATTTCCTGGGTCTCCGAGTCACTCAGACAGAAAATTGGCCCGTTCCATTTTCCTCAGTTAATAAGCCTCGCAAATCGGTGGTCTTATTCCGGCTCCTGATCAACGTCAGTTTTGAGTACCATAATGAATATGAGGAAGGCAAGTTCTGTCAATTGCGTTCATGACAAAATGCTTCACATGTGTGTTCTGAGTCATGTAGTGCGACTAACACTTGGGGAGGGGGGGTGTACTCCTATAGTGTTCTATATGGAGAGGCTCCATCTGAAAAGGGTGCCTTTTTTTTAACTCGCAGTATGATAAGAAAAAGGGTAGAGAAAAATCGTCATTTTAAAAAAATGAATGGGTCCCAAAATCTGCTGCAAAGTGAAAGAGATGGCGGCTAAAGCTGACCATATAAAGTGGTGCCAAATTTTGGCAGAATTAACAACGTGAAACACATAAAAATTGAGCCAGAAGGACGTAAAGTCCGGGAAAAATGTGGCGATCATAGGAAATTCCATTGTTTTGGTTTATCCTTGAGGTATAACAAAGGGGTGCAATTTTGCTCTAGGTATATGAATGCGGCGACATTTTGGTAAATATTAGTATACTTAAGGGTAAGGGTTTGAGCCCCGGGAGGAGCCTCCCCATATAGAACTTTATTGAGTACCCTCCATTCCCAGTGAGGCTAACACTGCGTCTTCGAGAGTGCCGCACTGATCGTTCCGGAGACCAGGAATACGAAAGTGACCAGCATTAAAACAACATGACATTACATTTGCCAAACAAAAAACACAATCAACTTAAAGCTGAGCAAATGCAAATTGGGGTCAAAAAGCGGTAAAATCACCAAACCGTTGATCGCAACTTCTCTTCTTCCGTTTCCTCATGCCTCAAGAGAGTAATGTTGAAACTATTGACCACATCTAAGAAAGTACACTGTCTGGTCAAACCGACAACAACACGCAGGTATCCGATTTCTCAAAGAGTCGAACGGCAGAAACCGCAAACAGTGAGCTGCATTGTATTACGTAATATGTAATTCGAGTGGAAGAAGCAGAGAAAAATTAAAACTCATAAGCAGTTATATCCTTGCAAACTGTGCCTTTTTATTTTTTTTAGAGGGCCTTAAACGCGCTAAAAGCATAGAGAAGCCCGATTCCTGATCCCCTAAAACATGTTCAAATATTGTTGATCCTGATTCCATGACTTGTGATCCCAGATCCCGAGGCTGTGATCCCTGATCCCGGGGCTGTGATCCCAGATCCCGGGGCTGTGATCCCTGATCCCGAGGCTGTGATCCCTGATCCCGGGGCTGTGATCCCAGATCCCATATACCTCGTTACGACCCTGAGGTTAGAATGCCAACTGAACAGTGAACTGCAGGTTGACATATGTACCAAGTCTACCAAGGAGTCGTGCATACTTCTCTAAGACTTCGATCAAGGATTTACAATAACTCCTCGGGCGAAAGGTTGCTTTTTCGAGCCTGCAACTTCCCTCATTCGAAACAAGCTTCTTTGCAACAAAGACGCCTTTGGATGTGAAAGCGAGGTCATTTGGTTCCATGAAAACGAGTCAAAGTATACACCAGTTCCCGGGCGACGTTATGCACCTGCAAAAATCTTCGGGGGGGCTAAATTGGTGTCCGTCCATCCATCCATCCACTACAGAGAAAATCTCGATTTCACTCCGGCCGGGATTAGGGGTGCGTTCTCCTATCGTCAAACGCAATAAAAGTGAAAATCAACTTAAAGTAAATTTGGAAAATTTGAACTGCTGTATTCTAGAAGCCATGGAGTTAAGAGTCAGCCGTTTTTGTCTGGGACACATCTCTAGATAAACTAAGTATGCATCACTACACCAGTGTCCTTGAAACTTTATACGAGGTTCGGCAGGCACACGGCATTCAAAAGCAAAAGTCCCCCCCCCCCCTTTCCCCCTCTACAGAAACTGCCAGGCAAAGAAGGGTATAAGGAATCAGAAGTCGAGACAGAAAACAAAAAATTGGATGAACTTGGAATGCGAGGGTAAGTTTGCAATTTTTTCCCTAAACTGGTGGTCAATAAAAGAAAAAGATTGATGACGTGTATTGCATTAGTTTTCGCTCTCCGCGCGCGTTAATGTATGTCAGGAGGCCACAGTGCGTAGGGCTCAACGATACACCGATGCATCGGTGACCACATACTTTTTTCCAACCATAGGAATATCGATATTTAAACAAGATATCGCGATATTACGATACAATAAAATATGCTTCATCAACAAATTTGGGAAATCACTGTCTTTAATATTCCTTGCCGCCAAACTCTACATTTTAACCCTTGTAGGGCGATTTGATGTTGTTTTATCACTGTGTTAAATTTATTATTCTGGAAATAAATTAGTTAAAAGTATAGTGTAAGTCGTAGGGCTGCAACGATACATTTTCCCACGATACGATACATACACGATACGATACATAGGAGTAGGGATGGCGCAGTGGTGAGAGCTCTCGCCTTCCACCAATGTGGCCCAGGTTCGACTCCCGGTCCCAGTATCATATGTGGGTTGAGTTTGTTGTTGGTTCTCGTCCTTGCTCCGAGGGTCTTTTCTCCGGGTACTCCGGTTTTCCGCCCTCCATAAAAACTATCATTTCCAAATTCCAATTCCACCTTCTTGTAAAGCACGTTTGATTATATTCATATAGAAAATGCACTATATAACTTCTAAATTATTATTATTAATATTCGTAGTTAGTTTTGTCCTGCACAGTAATGTATCGTATCACATATCGTATCGTGGCTCTTGTATCAAGATATGTATCGTATCGTGGGAAAATGTATCGTTGCAGCCCTATACGTGTGCGGTCTTATGTAAACTGGTCTTTATACCTTAGCAATTGGTCTCAATTTGCTGTTCACCATTCATATAATTTTGTGTGAAGAAAATATCATAATGGAAGGAAGGCCAGCCGCTTTCTGATCTCTGAAAGTCCGATGCGCAAACTTCGGGACTTCAGCTTCGTATAGACCTGTGCTTTGATTAGGGCAGGGTTGTGCTAGGTCCAATTTAGAGGGGCCTGGAGATCGCGCTGGCAGGTATGGTATGCTCTAGGGTTAGTTATTACCAGAAACTCATAAGGACTCCTTATGAGTTTCTGTTATTGCTCAATTAACAATTATCCTGCGAAATCGCGCCGAATATTTAACAATTATCCTGCGAAATCGCGCGGAATATCACCTGATACTTAGCCGACGAGGCCGTAGGCCGAGTTGGCAAAATCAGGGGATATTCCGCAAGATTGAGCAGGACAATTGTTTTATTATTCAACAAATTCTCATCGACTACCATTTTCATAACGAGAAAAACTATGGTTCTATGATGAAAACGCTAAAAGCTAGCAACACGTAAAAATCAAAACAGAACTTCAAGAAATCGAAGTTTACTACTGTTCACTTAAAAAAGACTTAATTACAAACTCGTGTTTGGAAATGAGAAGACAGAGTAAAAAAAATACTGCTACCTTACCGAGAATAAGTCCTCTTCCTGTGAATTAAGACGGAATCCATTAGGAAATTGAGTAATTTTAATTTTCAGTGGACAAAAATCTTGTACCAGAATAATTTAAAGCATATCGCATTCTTTTTTACATTTTTTGAGAGCTATGGATGTAATTTGTTATCTGTAATAACCCCAAAGACAATTTCTTATGGGAGCCCGAGAAAATAAATTTCAAATTTCACAAAATGAAATCTTACGCATAAAAATTTACCTATCTTACCTGTGTTTACACAATTCCTGTGAAATTTGAAATTTAATTTCACGGGCTCCCATAAGAAATTGTCTTTGGGGTTATTACAGATAACAAATTACATCTATAGCTCTTAAAAAGTGTAAAAAAGAATGCGATATACTTTAAATTATTCTGGTACAAGGTTTTTGTCCACTAATTACTCAATTTCCTGATGGATTCCATCTTAAGACGGAATCCATCAGGGAATTGAGTAATCAGTGGACAAAAACCTTGTACCAGAATAATTTAACGTATATCGCATTATTTTTTACACTTTTTAAGAGCTATAGATGTAATTTGTTATCTGTAATAACCCCAAAGACAATTTCTTATGGGAGCCCGTGAAATTAAATTTCAAATTTCACAGGAATTGTGTAAACACAGGTAAGATAGGTAAATTTTTATGCGTAAGATTTCATTTTGTGAAATTTGAAATTTATTTTCTCGGGCTCCCATAAGAAATTGTCTTTGGGGTTATTACAGATAACAAATTACATCCATAGCTCTCAAAAAATGTAAAAAAGAATGCGATATGCTTTAAATTATTCTGGTACAAGATTTTTGTCCACTGAAAATTAAAATTACTCAATTTCCTAATGGATTCCGTCTTAACTCCCTGGAAGAAACCTTCACGACTAAATGCTCTTAAAAAGTCAACAAGTATTTGCTTCAGCTCACAAAGACATCCAGAGGTTGACTTAAAATTTTCATAATGGGAACTCAACCAAGAAAATGCTATTGCGAACGAACAGCACACTCGCTCACGGAAAGTTGTAAAGACTAAAGTTGAAAAGATTTTAATTCACAGGAAGAGGACTTATTCTCGGTAAGGTAGCAATATTTTTTTTTTACTTTGTCTTGTCATTTCCAAACATGAGTTTGTAAATAAGTCTTTTTAAGTGAACGGTAGTAAACTTCGATTTCTTGAAGTTCTGTTTTGATTTTTATTAAGCTTAAGCTTATGTGTTGCTAGCTTTTAGCGTTTTCATCATAGAGCCGTAGTTTTTCTCGTTCTGAAAATGGTAGTCGATGGGAATTTGTTGAATAATAACACAATTATCCTGCTCAATCTGGCGGAATATCCCCTGATTTAGCCAACTCGGCCTACGGCCTCGTCGGCTAAGTATCAGGTGATATTCTGCGCGATTTCGCAGGATAATTGTTAAAGATTGAGCAGGATAATTGTTTTATTATTCAACAATTTCCCATCGCCTACCATTTTCAGAACGAGAAAAACTACGGCTCTATGATGAAAACGCTAAAAGCTAGCAACACATAAGCTTAATAAAAATCAAAACAGAACTTCAAGAAATCGAAGTTTACTACCGTTCACTTAAAAAGACTTATTTACAAACTCATGTTTGGAAATGACAAGACAAAGGAAAAAAAATATTGCTACCTTACCGAGAATAAGTCTTCTTTCTGTGAATTAAAATCTTTTCAACTTTAGTCTTTACAACTTTCCGTGAGCAAGTGTGCTGCTTCGTTCGCAATACCATTTTCTTGGTTGAGTTCTCACTATGAAAATTCCAAGTCAACCTCTGGATATCTTTGTGAGCTGAAGCAAATACTTGCTGACTTTTTGAGAGCATTTAATCGTGGAAAGTTTCTTCCAGAGAGTTAAAATTTACGGAGAACACTGCTAAAACTGCCTCGCTTTTCAAAATGGCCGCCAAACAAGCAATGAAAGAAAATCTGCAGTGCACTTCCAAATATGGTCATTTATGTATATCGCAGGATATCTGTCATGTAGGATGACAGATATTGAGGGCTTCCTTACCATATATGGGCATAGTGACAATTTGTTGAATAATAAATATGCGTCTTTTCCATTCTTCGCAGGTTTAATCATGAAACGTTTCGATGGGTATACTTCTGTTAATTTCTCCAGCAGCGAGGAGGACCCTCCAGCTGAAAATGAGTCAAACAATTCGGAAGCTACTCCCTTAATCGAATTCTCCCCCAGTGGGGCGTCAGTGTGGAAGGCAACACTCAACATAATCAACTTCATCGAAGGAGTTGGTTTCTTGGCTTTGCCGTTCGCTGTGGCTAAAGGCGGAATAGCAGCCATTACGGGCTTTCTCTTCATGCCTCTGATCTACTGGTTCACTGCAAGGGTTCTAATTGACTGCCTTTACCAATCAGATTTTTATCATGGTAAAAAACGTGTGCGGTCATCCTGGAATGAGATCGGAGAGGCCATGTGGCCTCGTTATGGTGGGACTATGGTAGCCGCTGTCCAGTGTTTTGACTTGACCATCATCGCTACTTCGTACCTAATTGTTTGTGGCTCGCTAATGGTAACAGCTTTCCCGTCCCTAGCCCTTACAGCACAACTCTGGACGTGTATTGCCGCTGCTGTCGTGCTTCCAACGACGTTCCTGAAATCGTTGTCGAAAATCGCCTGGCTTAGCGTCATTGGTATTGCAGCTTTACTTGGGACCGCAGTGGTTATCCTGTGGTATGGAGCTACTCATGCCTCGCAGTGGAACGCAAAAGAACTGTTATTCTGGGACACGGAAGGCTTCCTCATTTCCCTGGGGATCATTATGTTTAGCTACGGCTCAGCCCCAATTGTGCCTTCTGTCGAAGAAAGCATGGCCGATAAATCCAAGTTTGGAAGGGCCTTAGCGCTGGCTTACATCGCTGCAGTCGTGTTTAAATTAACGTTCTCCACATTCGGGTATCTTTCGTTTTCTTCTCACACGGATGAAATTGTTATTAATAATCTTCCCCACAGTGTCCCCCAAGTAATTGTTAGCACTGTGTTTGTCTTAAGTTGTTTATTTTCCTACGCACTGCCCCTCCATGCAATTTTCGAGTACATTGAAGACTCTTTCCTTTATCTTCGTTTGCAATCAAAGTTAAGGCTACCGAAGTTTGTTTATTTTTCAATGATTCGTGTTTTACTGGTTTCTGTCACTCTCTTAGGAGCAGTATTTGTTCCCCATTTCGGTTTTTTAACTTCCTTTTTTGGTAATTTGTCGCTTCCCTTGTTCAACTGTATTTTACCTTGCGTCGCACATCTGATTCTGAGAAAAAAGGATCTGAACTGGTGGCAAATCACTCTGGATTATGTCATGATCGTGTTTGGCTTGGTTGTGTCAGTTTATGGAACATTCGTCTCCAGTAAAGCCTTGCACAAAGTACTTTCTGAATAATTATTAAGCAAAACACACCAGGAGAGAACTGCGCGCATTGATTAGTTCCCTTCTATTTGCGCTATCGGCGCATATTCGAAAAGTAGAGAGAGCATTCGTACTAAAATTATGGCGAACAAAATGCTTCTTTTAGAAGAGAACATAGTTGCTCGGTATTTAAAAATATTTTATTGTAAACAGGCAAATAAAATGTAACAGTCACTGTACTTATCAGCTGTAAAAAGTAAGAAACAAATTAATAGATGAATAAATGTTATACTAGATTAGGCTGCTAAATAGTATGGATCACTCACCTTTGGGAGGAGTATTTTTGTTCCCCTACTTTTTATTTATAAAACCAAAAAATCCATCTTTTTCGATAACTATACGTTTGTTTTTTTGGTTGTGGCAGCGAAGAGCATGCGCAGACGGATCGAAGGCTCCAGACTATTTCAGTACGAATTGTTTAAGGTAATAGAAGGATACATCTTGGACGAGCGACAGACCCTTTCTCTGTACGTACTACTCCTTCAAATCTGAACGATCTATGCGCAATACATCAAAAAAGCCTTGAAAGAAAGGCGCTGGGATCGAGAATGCCTATGGAGTGCTTGTACGTCTGAGGGTTAAACCAACAATGTTGAACGATGCTATATCGGGATGCAGAATTCTTTTGACAACCTCGTTCAACAACCTGCAACAAAGTTCATTCAAAAACTGAATAAAGGGGTTTGTTTGTAACGAAACTGTGGTGTTGTGTCGGTGGGGAAGAGAAACACAAAAATTTGGACTCATGAGCTGAGTTGATTCTGTAACTTAGCCATAAATGAATTCAAAAGCTGACGCTTGGAGCTTTTCGTACTCGAAGTCCTTCAGATTCGCTATGACGAAGGGCTAACCCGAGAAACGTCAGCTTTTGAATACCTTTAAGGCCGCGGGTGAGAAACTAAGTCATCAGCATTTATTTATTTAAAGCGTATGCACGAAGTGCGACGAATGATAGCGACATTGCGCGAAATATTCGTGAAGAGGCTCTTGAGTAAAACTTTCAGTTTCTGAATCAATAATTGCACGTGCGTTAAATCGTGTGCTACGGAGTTGTGACTTTTAAGCATTTTTAAACAAAAAATATTGTCAAGTCCAGCTTTTTTACGTACAAACGTTAATAGATACTTTTCAGAAGTTTTCCAAAAAACAAAGCAAAAACTAAAATAATACTTCTTATAGCTAACATAGAGCTTCGGAAACGCTTATATTATTCAATCCAAATATTTGCGATCTCTAAATTGCAACGTATTGTTCTTTTCTGGGCAGTGAACAATAGCTGCTAGAATTTAATTTCCATAATTAGCATAATCTTACCTAAACATTCGTGTTTATTCGGTAAGCCTTCGGAAGCCCTAAAACCACCAATTTTGTGTCCAAGAATACAGCGCCGATATAGAATTTCCTGAACTGACACAACAGAGAGGTAAAATAGGTGTGTTGTAGGTTGTCACAACAGAAGCACTTTTTTAAAACAGGCTTTTTAACAGAATTTCGAAGAAGGACGATTTTACTGATTTAAAGGCTTATAACTTTCAGTGGAACTTGAAATCACAAAATCGGCTTCTGTTGTGACACAATAGAGGTTTTAACTGATCAATGAGTGGTAAAATCAAGAAGTGTTGTCCTCTCCACGAGGAGAAAACTTGGACACGGAGTCGCGTTTTACAAAATCTTAACTTTGGGAGCTCATAGCATCGCAAAGAAGCGCAATCTATCAAACCAAAAGCAATTTGTTGCACTTCCACCATTGTCCAAGCTCTCTGTTAAGTTTGAACGGAATCGGCTCCCAAACGTTCAAGATAGAACGTTTTTTAGCATAAGACCTCCACCAAACGTTTGCCTTATAAATTTATTCATGAGCAGCTTGTCACCCGCGGCCTTAAGCTGGCCAATTCATCTTACCAATTCAGTTGAAAAATCAATTTTTTGCTTTCAACAGTGTTGGTTAACAATGTGTTTTTCTTGGATGATGTTGAAACTGTTTGACCTAAGCCTTACCCGCCCAGAGCTTTTGGTGGGAAACAGTAGTTTTATTGTTCACCATGAACGAACCAATGAATGCGTCCCCAGCATCTAGAAGAACTGAAAATAAAGGATATTTCCCGGCGGGGCGATGATGTGAATTTTACTGACTTTCGAGTGCATTCTATCACCAATATTTAAGAAAAGAGCGTAGCGAGAGAGTAAAACGTTTTTAGTACGAGAAATTCAAATTCATATCTTCAAGCTGACGTGTAATTTTCTTTGAGTCGGTATAGAAAAAACATGAATAAACGTAAAGTCAAAGTTTTTTTCCTCATCATAGAGTAATCTCGACGACTAATATTACAACTCAGCTATACGTCACACAGTCTACAACAATAATTGTCCTGTAGTTCATGTAGTTGCCATTGTACTTATTAACCTTCTGGTAACCTTCTGTAAATCCCTTGATCCCTAATCCCTCGGGCAAGAAGTGAATTTTTCTTCCTTAACACTGTAAGCCCCAGTATCAACATGCATATTCTCCTCACTGTTGTCCATGCATTTCTTATGGTACCAGTTGGGAGAACAAACATCGAGACATTCTATGTTTGGTGATCATTTCCTTTATTCTCATGACCTGTATGTTTGATCAAGTAGGGATATTGTAAGGAGAAATTAGATGCTTGTCACTACTGGGGCTTTAAGGGTTAAGAGCGGACGTAAAGTTCCTTATCACTTATCATATTTTTTTTCCAGGAAGGTGATGCGTTACCTAAATCTCAATCTCCTGCTTCACTGGTGGTTTTCGCTTTTTGCGGGAAAAACCTAGAATTTTTCAATACATGTATTCAGAATTTCCGTAGTTTTACATAACAAAATTGGAGCCCAAAAAAGATCAAATTAATACAATCTTTTTATGATGTTTTCACGATCTCCTGAGCAAACCTGTTACTTGTAGCAATGAATACGAACTTCAAAAACAAGATTATACCGAAACCGCCCATCCAATTCACAGAAACTCTTGGGGGATTGGGAGGGGGGCTGACACGCACACTGACCCTCCCCCTGCTACAGAATTGCACTGACTAGTTCAAGCATAAAGAAAAACATTTCTTCTGCTTATGCGTAAGCTCTTGAGTGATAACACAACTGGAAGATGCAACTTTAGGATGATTTTAATTAATATGCCTGAGTTCGACTAGGATGACGTGGAGATTATTCACGGCAATTTGAGTTCCTAGTCTCATGATATCTTTCGTGACTTCCCGTGAGGTAACCGAAAATAGCGTGATCTAACGGCTTAGATCCGAAACGAAACGAAACCGAAACGCATCAAGGATCAAGGAATAACAGCCGGTTTAAAAAAATTAGAGAAAGGTGCGCTGATAAAATTGCAAGGCGCAGGCCGTGCAGACCTCATTTGCTTCACTACTAAGAGGTTATAAATATAGGTAAGAACATTCAGTTTTACTTAAATAAACCTGGATATATTTAAGGCCGAGCTGGAAATGTGAGTGTAATCGCGAAGCCGATTACGAAATCAACAACAGCTTGCTTGGCAGCTACAATTGTAGCTCTGCCAACGTAGTTTGGGACCAATATTTATACGTTGATGAAAGCTTCTAAAGGCCTGCTATTTAATCGGTGATAGGATGCGAACCAGGCTTTGCCCCTTAAAAATGGGTTCTTTTGGCACATGACGAACTGGGCACTGACAAAAGATTTATTTGTTTTTCTCATCTTCTGATTACAACTGCCTTTTGCACCCTAACGACATGTAGCTGTTTGTAGCTGTTTGCACCCAACTATGTAGCTGCTCTGTAGCTGAGGGCATAATTTGCAAAAGAAAAGAAACACTTTGAAATATCTTGATTGCAATGTAAGACAGGCGGGTCCAAAACGGCCGACGCAAGTAAACACCAGCATATCTAATAGAACAAAATCGAATAAACTTTCAATCGAACACAATCAAACTTAATGGAACACAATCGTTCGATTGAATTTGATTGTGTTCGGTTGTCGAACAAAATAGATCACGGAACTTTCTTTGTGAGTTCGAACACAATTTTGCTCGAAAACCGAGATAAAACTGACTAAACCCAAATCAGTAGCTCGATTGCGTCTGGGAATGACCGACTGATACGCGTGAGAGAACACAATGGGTCTTTCACTGAACAGAACGGAAAATTATTTATTCCTTATGTTATTAGGTAACAACTGAAAGTAAGAGGCCAACACAAGCGACAACTGCAAAAACTTTCCACCTGGTTTCTTGTTGTTCACTAGTGCATATGCGTGAAGACATACATGTATATTTTTTCAGCGCAGTCACATCATCGCTCTCATATGCAAACAAAAATGCTAAACCGTACAAACAAAGTTATGGTTCAACCCCCCCGGGGGTTCAACTAAATATAACTTTTATCATGTAGTTGTAAAATAACAATGTTTTTAGTGGTCCTCAGGGTCCTGTCTTGCTCTATGCGTTTTCTACATGACGGCTTTAGTTGATAACTAGTCCTAACTACGTTAATATTGGGTTAACTTTTGACTGGGGTTCAGTTCATAAAAGACCCGTTGAATAATAATCACATATGAGCGGACTAATTAATGCACGAGACATGCCCATTCCTCCGTAGCACTAGGCAACAAGCATACCATACAAAGTTGATTCAAAATGAAAGAAGAGTGGATAAAGATTGAATAAACAGTGGTTTGGAAAATTTCAGTTCTCGACGAAAAAAAAAACGAATTTTAAATGTAAGACCACCTCAACCTGGGCACCTCAAGCACCCAAAGCTTTGCCATTCGGGACATCACAGGCGGCTTAGACTACGGCGAATTTGCCTGCCGCATCTTACTCGTCCTTTGTCACTCTTAAATGTTAACGAGGGAAGCGCGTAGCAGATGCGCAGGAGAGACATCGTCCCCTTCGCCGAGTGCCGTACTAGTCTCACGCGACCTATCCCCAACCGCGTACAAATGATTAGAGACGACTGGGGACGAGTCAGCTGCCGAATTGTTACGTGACGCGCGCGAAAATCGCCTGCCGCGTTGACATGTGAGTGTAGCAGGCGATTTTCGCGCGCGCGCTCGCTGGCTTGTTCGTTTCCCTCGACTCCAGCCCCAACTCCAGCTATTTTACTACTGGGGAAATCATGTTTATATGGTTCTGGTAGAGCGACAAGAAAATAACAAGCTTCGAGCGTTCTATGTTGAATTTGAGAAATGGCGTAAACGAGACGTTGTTTTATCAAGGTCCCCTCGTTTATTTTGATTTTTCATTTTCTCAGCGATCGCAGCGAACATGTGAAAACCGCTCAGGGATCAAAGTCGCAACGATCGCTCAACCTTTTTTGTGACGATCGTAACGATCGTAGCGATCATAACGAAACCAGCCTTAACACGTTGCAAATCCCCTAAATTCGGAACACATCTTGGGTCTCTGGTGTCTTGCCCACTACACCACCGCCTCTTATGGACGCAATAACATTTTATAATAAAGCATCATTATTATTATTATATCAAGATTGTTAGCTCCTTTTTTTTGCATTTAACTTTTTTACCCTTTTTTAGCCGTTTCACTTTAATCATTGTACTTATAATACCTGAAAAGCCCTTTTGGGAGGTATTAATAAGTTTATTATTATTATTATTATTATTATTATTATTATTATTATTATTATTATTATTATTATTATTATTATTATTATTATTATTATTATTATTGTTAAAGTTAACTTCAAGAGAACAAACATGGCCGAAAACCAAACCCAGGACAGGTAGAGAGCCCAAGATATGACGGTTAGGAGACGCATAGTAACCCTTTTGTGGCGCCTTTTCATAGCTAGGGTTCTCCCCGCTTAAGTGGATAATTGAAATGTTATAATTTGTTTTCAGATTGGCGGTATTGCAATTGGAGGGCAGAAGAACCGTATATGAAGGAGGATCGTGAAATAATTTTTGAGTGAGTACCATGTTGAGTAGTTCTCATCATGTCAATTAACTATACGTGTTCCCAAGAGTACTGAGTTGTTAGATCTTTTTTGTCACTACGTTACGCCCGCAAATTTGACACACTGATTACAAAAAATCTGACGAGAGCGCAAGAGAGGCACGTGAATGCTTGGGTGATGACTGACATGAGTTTCGCCCTAAAAATTGAGGGGAAAAGAGAATGAACTGTTAGAAGTTTGCAGACCAGTCTTAAGTTTGATAATCATTTCCGAAAACAAGACCTTGCTTTTTTACTTGCGTTGTATACATAGCAACAGGTAACTTTCCATTTTTATCAACAAAATTTAATTTTGATAGCTAATGAACTGATTGCAAAGCCATTTGTGAAAAAAGATTACATGACTTGCTTTCAATAACTGCACCTTTGGAAATTCAAAATACAATAATTATTAGGTTGTTTAAAATCTACTACTTTACTCTATACCAGCACCTCTTCTTAGCGGAGCCAGCGGAGCTCCATTCCTAAGCAAATTTGGTAACCTATCGATCCGAGCGTACGCCCACCCGTACAGACTCTGGGGGAGGGGGAGGGGAGTCCCAAGACAACCCGAGGGGGGGTTGCTACTGCCATATCTTCTTGGCGGGAAATCGCGCGGTGCTTTTTGGCAACTGCCCGCCAACCGGCGTTTTTCTTGGAGGGAAATCGCATGGCCATCGTCGCTTTAAAAAACATCTAATATCTATAAATGGAAAGAAAAGGTTCAAAAGAATACTGGTAGAAGGCGAAAAGTTACGAAAGCTGCCTTCAAAGGACTTCATCGCTTTGTTTTCTTCACGGTGGAGAGCTTGCCCTGTTCTGAAACACAATCGAGTAAGTAAAGTTTTTAAAGGGCTTAAGGTGCATGATTTTGAGTATTACAGTAAAAAAAAAATTACAGTTTGAAATTGAAATTTAATTTATGTCATTAGAAATGTGTCATTTACTATTGACTTTAAAAAATTATTAGAAAACGCGCTCAGATTTGTGACAGATGTAATCTTGAATATTTGCCATTGCACAGCCGATTTCACTCGCGTGGACGGACCCACGATGCTGGAAGTGTAACGCGAATTGCATTGAAGTATAAACTTACGGGTCTTCGAATAAACTTTTTCAAAATTGAGTTCTCTGTTTATTATTTTATGTTAGTCTATTCATAGCAGTAGGTCAAAGCACAGTCGCAAGGCAACTGCACAAGCATCACTTCGATGAGATTACGGCGAATAATTGCTTTCAATTTTGATTGTCGATATTTTGTCCTAGAAGTTTTCAATAGTAATAATCTTTTAAGGGACGTAGTTGTCAGTTTAAAGCTATTTTATCCGAAAAGCTTCCGAAAAAAGTTTTGTCCGTTCCCCAAAGCGCCTAACTTTATATAGGCTTACTTCGCATCCGCAAAACTTATGCCCCCCAAAAAAATAATAATTTAAAGCATGTTTGGTGTTTGTTTGATTTCAATCTTGGTGGTATAAATTTTTGACCAGACTAATAGTGGCAGTTTCATGTTATTTGTTAACTGAACATCCGAACGCGATGAAGATAACCCATTTACTTCAGAATAAGTTTTATTTTGTTGTTGTAAATGAGCGTCGTTTCAAGTTTATTCAAGCGAGCAGCCAATAATCCGAGGAGATTTGACAAGCCTTGACAGTTAATGACAGGATATGGAAACATTGCAAAAACCAAGCAAGACGGCTCGTGGGTAAAATATGTGTTCAGTTTGATGCCCGAAAAAAAAATAACAACAAATAATCAAGCTGTGCTCAGTCTCTAGAATGACCTTTCGAGCTTGGTTTTACAGAACAGATCCTCAAAATATTGGACGGCAATTCGGAACACTTTCGGGCTTTTTTTCGAAACACTTTTCGAATGCAAACGAGCCAAAGAAAACCCCGAAATATATTTCAGACGGAAAAGTTTCAGGACTATTTTTGAGAAACAAGAACCAGTTTATCCCTTGGCGGCTCCGCTTTTAGGCCTGGCTAAATCTATACATTACAAGAGGTCCATCAAGACCTTTAATAGTTAATGGGAAATAATTTAGCAGAATCTCTCTGTTTTGGGGAATTGTAAACAAACTACCTATCGCAAAAATAAAAACTGCAAAATGTCACCATACCTTTGAATTCCACTATCACGTACGAATGCATAGATCATTTTAATTACGTTAGGCATTCAAAAAGTCCAAAACAGGGGATAGCTCGACCCTTCGCCTCAAGTGGTCTATGTACTGGGTTAAAAGGCAAAGACCTTATGAAGTCTCTCAAATCTCCAGGAAAACAGTGGAAGACATGAGGCTCCTCCCCCACAGAATATCATGACCTTGGGAGCCCTTGCTAAAAAATAATATTTGGAATATAAGTCTCCGCCCAGGCCCCTTCGACCTGAGTCGTCTAATAAAAACAATTTTAAAATTATACAGAGGCAAGGTTACGCCAGAAGAAGTTTCATGGAATTTCAAAGAAGCTTCTGCTTGCATCACATTTCCCTCTATGGCGGTGGCAATACCAACGCAGATCACCTGTTCACTTTTAAGTCCCAGGATCAGCTCACCACCACTTACAGAAGACATGGCCTTGGTCAGCAATATAACTGAATTATCATGTGACGCTTCAACCGGAAGCAAAGGTTTTGAGGAAAAGGTGACGGTGGCTTTGTCTCACAGTGCCATTAACCTGAGAGGATACGAGTTAGTGATCCAAGCATTGGTTGACAAAGACAGGAATGAATGGAAAGACTTGGAGACCAGAAGCCTCCGGAAAGCATCAGGTAGAATGCACCTTGTTTAACCCTCTAAAATAACAACAATTAAACCCATACCCTTGCTGTGCTACAAGGACAGGCAGAAAGGTTGCATCACTTCCGGGCTTTTTACTGTGACAATGATTTGAAAAGGCATTAAATGGGAATGTTCCTGAGGTCAAAATTTTCTTATACACAGAATAGTGCTACAATTGCAAGAGGAAGAAATCATGTGGATTCTTGAAAGGAAAACAAAACTGATTCAATTTATAATGGTTTCTGCTAGACACGAGGAAAGTGGCCCCATTTTTTCCAATTTGCAACCCATTTCCATCATGACCGTACATAGCTAAAGGCACTTATTTACAGTTTCAGTGCAGTGGAAGAGTATTTTGAAAGAAAACTTAACTGGACTGTTATTGTGGGTTTTCATCAATACAAACATGAATTTTGACATTCAATTCAATGCTTCAAATTGGTGACATTGGTGTAATCTCTAATAGATTATTATGTGTTACGGCACTGCTGGGGGCCTGCGATAGTGGTCAAGATGCCGCCATCTTGGATTCTACACCCCCTAAAAGACTATGGAAAAAATGACGAAATTAACAGAAAAAAGTGAGAAAAATGAGAAGAGAAAAAAACAAACAAACAAATGTTTATTTAAATATCAATTGACCTCAGGCTTCTATGAGGACATGTCTCGTAACTACAGCGACCGATATTTACCAAACGACCCCATAGTGTATTTAAGGGATAAAAGAACAGTGCTGATAAAAATCTTCAAGAAGGCATCCACTCTCTAACGTTACGTACGTCCGAGGGTTAGTTTGCTACAGGTATTCCTGAAGTATGGATCCCCTCTATTTTAAGGCCATAAAGTAATGAATATGATGATAACAACATTCTTTCCTAGCTACCTGAGGAGGATCTAGTTGGCTTAAGGCTTAAGTTACACACAAGGAGCTTAGGACCTTTTGGCTTTCCTACCGACTGTCACGTCTAGTGAAAAATTTCTACTTTCCTTGGCGATTGAGGGGAATCTTTTCCAGCACGAAGGAAGAAGCTACTTTAACTGAGCAGCTAACAAAACCACAGAGAAGAAAAAGAAAGAAAGAAATCGAAGAGATGAAAGCAGGGATTTTGGTTTTCGTGTCGCAAATGACGTTTTTGCCACTTTACTGCAAATTACTCAATAACGGCCGGGAAAATAACACTGATTTTATGATTTTGAAATGCAGATCGCCTAAGACCTAGGAGACAATGGAATGGAAACTCGTAGAAAGGTGAAAGGTTCTAAAGCTCCAGTTGTCATCTCCTAAGTTAGTTTTGTTGAGAGTTAAAACAAAAAGGGTGTCGTGTCTGTTTTATTGTTTTATTTTATCCTTGGCTTGTGCCGGCGTATATCAATATGTTATTAAACGACATTTCCAAACTGTCTAATTTTGCCTTTTTCCAGACGACTGAAAACAATACATTTTGAAACCCTCTATGTAAAGAGGAGACGACGACCTTAGTTAGTAGACGAATGACTTAATGTTTCAGTAGTGTTAAGACCGCGAATGTCTATCGTTTGCTAAAAGATCACTTTTGCCATGTTTGCTGCAGGTCTTTGTGACAAGTCAAGAACGAAAGACGTCCCTGATTGGCTGTTTCCCTTTGCTGAGGCTGAAGCAACTCGTTGTTACTCATTTGCTGTCATCCAGCGTCTCAAGTCCTTCACATTTTATAAGGCCTCTTCAGAAACTACTGAATTTACTTGTACAGTGGCAGAGTTCCCCAGTGTGAGTGTGACAATTCCTCAGAGCCCTGTTCCGGCGAGTGAAGAGTTCTCGTTGACGATAAAGGTAACAGGACCTTGTTATTGAAATTCCCGTTTCAATGTTTCAGATATGCAATAGTAGTTCTGTCTGCACCACGATGAGCTCCGTTTTCGTTGAGGCACGGGGAAGGTAGAGGTAATTGCGAAATACGACATTCTTAAATTCGCTTTTCTTAAATTCACAATACAATAGAAATAATCGGTCCACGTGCATGCAGACACGGAATAAGCGTGCACTTGCTTGGTTTTAAATAAGATCTGAAAATATTATGGATGCAGCTGGTAGAGTGATTGCTGAAAAAAAAAGTCACGTCTTGTGTGTCTACTAGCTTGTACTGATTTCTTCACGTCTTGCGTGACTAGTTTTGTCATGTTATTGCAGTAAAGCGTCAAAAAAACTTTCGCTTTTACGTCTTAAGGACGGTGCCTCCTTTTGTTACTGCGTATACGTTCTGCGCATCTCTGGTCTGGTCCGAGATATTCAAGTTTCTTAAGGAATTCGCCTACTAATACAAAGATATTTTTGCGCGATTTATGACCAGTGGGAAAAGTAGATCTTAGCAAGGGCTATCAGAATCCAAAAAGATAATTGAGGGTAACCGCGCATTTTTCAGAAATAATCGACCTTAAATTTGGAAAGAAATTGCCGTACATTCTATGTATTTTAACGCTTATTTAGAATTACGTTTGCTTAATTATCTCTGACAAATGCGTGGTTACCCACATTTTTCTTTTTAGATTCCAATAACCCTTCCTAAGATCTGCTTTCCCCCCATAGACAATACCCTTGCAAAAACACCTCTGTATTAGGAGGCACCGTCCTTAAGTCTTACGTTAGCACTAGTGGTTAGTTTCACTGTGGTTCTTTATTTTTATTATATTTTTGAACATTTGCAGCACATCTAATTTTTTAGAAAACATGACAGAAAACCGCTTTCTAAATACATTGTCGCCTTTAGAAAAGCTACGTTACAACAAATCTAATAGCCTGATCAAAACGTAAAGGCATGTGTGACTTGTACATTTCTGTACGTCTTGTGACTAGTTACATCATGCATAACGAATGTGCCAAACCCAGAGACAAATAAATAAACTGACAACGCGGGGGATGACAAAGGGATGATCGCCCTCATCCTAGCAAAGGGCCCTTCAAGCTTCTCTCAGCATGCCCGCTCTCTGCCAATGCTTATTGGACAGCCACAAACTTCAACTGTTCATTTTGTATACAACACGTAAATGTTAAAGCCTGGTTATTCCTTGCCCTCTGAGCTGAGAAAAGTACTTTTGGAATACCTTCAATGGATGCATGCGATTGAGAGATATTCTTCGTTCCTTAAAGTGTTGCAAACTCATCGAGAACTAAACGACACGAAAATTTCTCCTGAACAGACTACCTGTCAAATAAGACATTCCTGAAGACTAAACTACTACAATAGAATCTTTTTTGGTTCTACGTTTGTGTAATTCACCATGGCTAATTTGGATAAAACTTCTCAAAATGTCTCAGGCCAAAAAGAGAGTGAGAAAATACAGGCAATAACGAAACTTTTGCTTGCTCGTATTGAAGGAAGGAATGGTCAGCTGCTGTAGTATCCCGGCGCAAACGAGCAATGAGTTCTTCACTGTCGAATCAGTGTTGGCAGAGGGCCGGCAGGCTAAGGCAAGCTTAAAGGAACCTAAAAAAATATACGGAACGACTGATCCTTACGGCAGTTAAAGAAACGAAGACACAGAAGACGAAATACGTAAAGCAAAAAAATGTATGAAACAAAAAATTGCCCGATATTTCGGTTTGCAAAACAAACCTTCTTCAGGGGCTACAAAAGTAGAATGAGTAAATTTACAGGACCGTTAACATAAAAGTTTAAAAATGTAAAATAAATGAATATAATAGGTTGGTAGTTGAACAAGAAGTGTCATTAATGTAGCTCATCACGTCTGTTTAATCCTTGCGGCTCAAGTGTCTTGGCCTTGTCAATTAAGTGTGCCTTACGTGCTTTTCTTACGGAGTCGCGGTTAGTATGTATTAGTTCCCAGGGAATGAGACGGATGTCGTTGACGGAGTGCCCGGGTAAGTCGAAATGTTCCGAAACAGGGGTTGGGTTAGCAAGCTGTTGATGATTTTGGACGGAACGACCGCTGGCATTTACAGTTGTAAACATCCAGGTTGCCTCACGTGTCCTTTCTTACAAGATGGGCAAGACAAATATATCTTTTTTTCTACTAACGAAGAACGACGCATTAAAGACACTTTAACTTGTAAATCTAAAACCTTATTTATTTAATTGAATGTAAAAAATGCGCTACACGTAACTTGCCTTGCCAATACATTGGGGAGACTAAACGACATCTTCACGAACGCTTTGGCGAATATCGTCGTTCCGTCCAAAATCATCAACAGCTTGCCCCGGGCGGGGTACCCCCGTCAATTAAGGATAGGTGTGTGCCGCCAAGGTTCTCAAACCCTGACCCTATTTAAGGGTAGAAAATCGAGAATTGATACCCTTTTAAAGGCCCAAAACCAAGAAATGACACCCTATATAAGGGAAACGAGGTAACTGATAATTGTGTAACTGATAGGTCGTTTTACTTCTTTTCCGCTGTACACGGACGTTTAAAATCGCTTTGTTAAACTTTGTAACGTGCATTCGGGCGTGTTGTACAGTTTTAACAGACCATATCTTTCTCGTTTTGGGCGTTGAGGTGAGTACTGCAATTTAGTGACCCTATCTAAGGAATATCTAAGGATCACAATACCAAAAAATACCAAAAAGGATACCCTATTTAAGGACTGAGCACCTCAAAAACTCTACCCTATCGGGCGGCACATACCTGTATAGCGTATATAAGGGAGTACCCCCCCCCCCCGGGCAGCTTGCTAACCCAACCCCTGTTTCGGAACATTTCAACTTACCCGGGCACTCCGTCAACGACATCCGTCTCATTCCCTTGGAACTAATACATACTAACCGCGACTCCGTAAGAAAAGCACGTGAGGCACACTTAATTGACAAGGCCAAGACATTTGAGCCGCAAGGATTAAACAGACGTGATGAGCTACATGATGGCTTGCTTATGTAAACGGTAGAATTCTGTAGTCTTATGTATGGCAGGCTTGGCGACATTTCTTTCGTTTTATCATGTGGGAAATTCTTTACTTGTTCTCTAGGTACAAGAGATTCTATCTTGCGACCAAAAGGAAGGAACACCTGGGCCTGTGATTCATATTTCATGCTCTGAGGAAGTTAAGCTGTTAGAGCCTGCAACGATTACCATTCCTCTCACACTGCGAGAAGACAGTGAAGAATTATTAGATGAGAAGTCAAGTCAAGTGAGGGTGTTCTTTCTCGACACCAAAGATGCATCTTCCGGGTGGGCTGACATCACAGGTGAACTGGCATCAGTAGATCTTAAAAATGGGGTCGTGACATTTCAAGTGAGTCACTTTTCACGGTAAGTACATGTCACTGGGTGTAGACAGTTAGCTAACTTGCTAACTTATGCACTTGAGACAATTCAAGTTTTAGCTTGTGGTGTGAATCAAAAACTTCATTCTTTCTTGCGTTGTTAGATTTGCTGACGAAACGTTTATTTTGAATAAAACATATGGCAGTGGTCACTGTTCCCAGTAATTCAAGAATGGCTGTTTACTGTTGTTGTTGCTGTTAACTGATAACAATAACTTAATTTATTACGCATATCAGTCGGGGGAACAAGTACTAAGGCTTGAATAAGAATTATTAACGTAACCGAAATTATTTGGTTACGTCTTGAAATGCTTCCAAACAATATAGCATCGCTGAACAGTGTCTCCAAATTTCAAATCAATTGGCCAATAGAGAAAAAGAACCTCTTTCGTGTTCACAAACAATGAACTTATTAAACCACGTATAAATGATTATAACAAAAAAAGTTTTCTTGGAACATAAATAACTACATTGCCGAGGTGCAAATAGTAAAAAATGATAAGTAAAAATAAAACATCGTATTACAACAAAAAGACATCAAAGAAATTGAGCTTCTATTTTATTTTCAAATCTGAATACTCAAGAATCACAAACATTAACCTGCGATCAGGCCGAATTTTAGCATCGCTCTCATATTCTCTTATGTTGGTCGCTCGCTAAAATAGGGCCTGATACAATCTCTCACAAGAGTTCGTGTCGGCGGCCAAATTTTGGCCGCGGGAATCTCGCAATCTGATTGGCCCTTTAACAATAGAGCTGTCAACGGAAGTAATTTCGATCCGACCGCCATCGCCAAGGAACAACCACGGAACAAGTCTGCCGAAGTAAAATGTGTTGCTCTAATAAATTCTCGTCGTTCTAGGAGAATTGTCACCATTTCTTTCTCTCCTGAGAATGGCGTTCGGTTTGACGCAAGCTGTCTCTCACCTGGAGCAGAGAAGTACAGCAACAGTGACGTATGTATTCCGTTTTATCACATCGTGTCGCGGAATTTTCGTTTGACGGCTTTCAACTAGTATTGATAACATGAACAGAGTAGTGGCTGTTTCCGCGTTTTACGAAACAAAACAAACAGCAGACGAGCAAGTATCTTTCGCCAAGAATGATCAACAAGTCAACCGATAATTCGGTAAACTTAACGGTAAACTGATGTTTGGCGAGAACCGCAATCAAGTCGCAATAACGATTTTCAGTTTATTCATTCATTGTTTAATACTTATGTCGTTTTATTGATCTCTGACATTGACATCAAAGGATCTGATTAGTTTTATAATAAATGTTCTTCGTTTTAAAATTCGCTGCTGCTTAGAGATAAAATTCGCTGCTAATTTCAAATATATATCACTTCTCGAATTAAATTACAAAATACTCCTTTGCTTATAAACGGTTTTATTTATATCTTTATTCTAAAGAATGAAACTGAAGGTATTTCTCTTAATTGCCCAAGGTTTTTTACGCAGAAAATCGGTGACAAATGGCAAGAGAATATTTCCGGATACCACCTGAAATGCGAAATGATTCAAGCATGCAGCATATTTTGGTACATGACAACCTCGTCGTGTTTTGAATTTTCATTCAGTTTCAGCTCAGACAGAGCAACCATGTCCTACAGTACCAGAACCTTCAAGTTAGCAATCGTGTAAATTTGAGTACTTGTGCCTAGAAGATATATCGTAGCCTATGATTTTCTTATTTTGCCGACATTTACGTGACTCTCTGCGAATTGCTGTTATGTGAAATTTGCATACCGAGGATCGTGCAAGCAGAAGAAATTTTGATTGGCTGTTTTGTTGAACGTCAATCAATCAAAAAAAGTGGGCGGCAGACGTTCCGTAGAAGAATTGTATCAGGCTCTATTTTTCGTTTCGCCCGTCCCGCCTGAATGTTTCACCGAGCGAAACGAAAATAGAGCCTGATCGCAGGTTACACAAACATACAAGAGGCAGACTGTAGCCAAACTTCGATCAGGTAGTTATAATATTGGAACTGAAGCTAGACCACATTGTACTTCCAGAATTACCTGAATCCTTCATCATCATCATCATCACCATCATCATCATCATCATCATCATCATCATCATCATAATCATCATTATTATTATTTAAAAATAATAATAATAATTATTATTATTTAAAAATAATAATAATAATAATTATTATTATTATTATTATTATTATTTATGATTATTTGTATAACTTTCTTTCAAAAGAACGAAAATTATTATAGCCGACCAGGAACCCATTACCCGGAGCGTGCAATTTTCACGAGTAAATTTATGGGCTCCTGAGCCGACTTGGTTACAAAGCAAGCAACTTTAGTCTACAGGAGAAATAAATACGGTAATAAAACTATTTTAATCGTGTTATAAACGCTAGTTTCAACCAATTTCGAACGAAAATTTTGTGGACACAGGAAACGTAAATTCGATGGCAGACTCCTGTTTTGACAAACAGATAATAGTTCCAATACGAAGAATGTAGGCCGAGACATTTTAACAAAGCAACGCGAGTCGCGTGTGACGCAAATCAGGCAGAACGTCAAAAAACCCTATCGAAAGTTAACCGTCCATGAGCTCTGAACACGTATTGGATATTCACCGGTAGAAGTAGGAAATAAAAGGGTCAACATTTTATTTCTGAAGTAAAATTGTTCACTTTCCACTGATATTCGCCTAAATTATATATGCAATATATTTCGACATCGAGTTTAAGCGAGTTTAGTTGTTTTTGTTTATGTTGTCTTTGAAGAAAAGGGAAAAGAGAGCTTTTTGTACTAATTGTCTCGCAGTCACGTTGCTCGTCACCCAGGTTTGAAGGTTAAGGTGGAACCGAACGGAGGTGTAAAACCCATAGGTTGTCATGATAAATTTCACCGAATTGTAAAACAAAATATCATCGGTTCTGCGCGCATTGCGTTCCTATGTTTTTTCGTCGCAGGTACTGGCTATGGCGCTTCAGACGTTCTTGTACGCGTGGCTCCCTGGACACTGTACGTCGTGCTTACAGGCAACGCCAACCTCTGCGTGCGGGATTTTTGGCTTGCTTGTGTGATGCTTTCCCTTCTACCGATTATGGACTGATTTTGTGTTGCTTTCCACGCCACTTAAGAAAGAGAGTTAAGCAAAGGGTATTTTCTACACGTGTTGTCTGTTCTTTCGGTGAAGAACACCCCAAAAAAGTGAAATGTAACCACGGAGACGCATTTAGTTTTACACTTGTCTCCCTTGATGCGTATTATCCACTAACGGCAGAGGACAAAACGGTCCGGTAAGTCAGTAAAAATATTTAGTTGCAGTTGCAGTTTTATCAAAAATATTTATTAGGAAAGTTTTTCATTTGTACATATCTGAATGAAATTATTTATAATGAAACTTTTACGTCCTTGTTTACGGTGAACTGAACCTTGATTGCGACCATAAAATGTTTACTACTTTGCTATGTCTGGCCTACTCTGGCGCCCAAAGTGCCCTGAAGTCGCCTCAAATCATATTCCGAAAAAGCCCAACAAGTTTAAATATTTCCATAAGAGGATACAATTAATCATTCCTATCCATTTGCTCACTGGGTTACTACCGGCTTTACTGAAGAGACTCCATAGGAAGTGCTTCCTCTCTGAGAAAAATTTGAATCAACATCTTGCCTAACCAACGGGGACTCAATCATGAAAACAGTGGAAATTGCACCACTACTCTCTCAAACCTGTAGGTGAATTCGATATAGAAGCGACTGCCGTACAAAGTACCTATAACCACGCATTGGTGTGGTCCACATTAATTTCACACCCAAGAGGTACCCATTCCGCCGACGGGCAGCTGACTTTTCTGTCACTTTTTTTCATGGTGTCTACCTAAGTTAGTGTTGCTCGTTTGAGGTTCTAACACACTAAGCAGAACAAAACCGTGGGATTTTAATCCTAAAAGGTACGCAAGCACCCCTGTCGAATACTCTACACCTTGTAATTCATGCATGTCTAAATGACTTATTTTTCAATAGTTTACATTATATATTTCATTCCTATGGCCGTTCATGAACATCCAACAGCTGCGGCCGAGACAAATTCTCGGTTGCAAGTGGGCAAGTCGATGTTTTGACACAAGCCGCCTGTTGACAGCACCGACCAAGCATCTTAATCAAAAAGTTATCTTGGCTCGGAGTTGACATTCAAATGGATATTTTTAACAATTATCCCAGCATCCGTGTAAGCTCGAGTTTTTATAAAGCAGAGAAAGCAGTTGTAGTTGCACGTAACTGAGTAGCTAAAAAAATGTTTACGGGTTAACCGTTTCTATAAAAACCATCCATGTACTATTTTAGTGTGCTTTTTCCTTTTCTCATCCCGGAACTTGTTTCCAGACACTGAGCTAAGAACTCTCCTCCAGTTCAGCAGAAATAAGACTTGTTCTGTCTTCTCAACAGCTGAACAAATCAACTTCAACTGGCTCTCGGTCGGCTCCAGATCAATACGTAACGTAAGACTAAGGCTTATTTTCTGCAGCCGTTTTTCTGTCTTCGTTAAAAACTCATGGGAATTTTTCAGCAGTTCTTTTAACACATATTATTCAAAAATAGAAATACCTCGCTGGACTTCCAGCTCTGTAAAGTTTAAGCTTATTTCTTGGTTTCGCTTGTTTCACTCATAGCTACTCATGCAGCTTAGAACGCGACACCTTGCCACCGGTTTTGGCGCCTTTTTACCTTTCTTTCACCAAACCACAATCATAAGAAAGCGAGCAATAAGTATTGAAAAGAAACCCTTCAGTGCCTCTTGCTCGTTTATTTGCAGTTTTTGCCTTCATAAATAAAGCAATCGTACTCTATTCCTTCAAAACATCTCAAACCAAGTTGATCTCTAAAATTGCGAACATTGAAGGTGATTCGCACGCAAATACCCCGAAACCAATTTTAAGGGGAAAAAAAGGGCTTAAAATAACGCTTCTTATGCGCACAGTGGAAGTGATAAGGCCCTCAAAATGGCCATGCTGTCAGGGGCGTAGTCAGGATTTTTCTAGAGGTACGCACAATTTTCCAAATCCACCCCAGCACCTCAGGTCTCTCACATCGTTTCCACATTCCTTGCTTGCATTTGCTTTTCTTAACAGTATGGCGAAGTTATACGTGGATGGATGGAATGGCAACCAGGTCGTAAACCTTTATGTAGATTTTTATGTTAAACTGTGAGCATACTTGAAGGGTAACTGAGAAGGCACTGCTCCCCCGGGAAAATTTGAAATTTAGGTCTTTTCAAATGGCTGGAAATGCGTCTAAAATTAGTTTCCTTCTAACACGGTAGTGTACATTTTTAGTTAGTTTATGGAGTATAGTTTATGAAAATAAGACAGTTGTTGCTCCTGATAGTCCATGCTATTGTGTCCGTTCTTTGTTTTTACAGCACGCAGATCAGAATTTCATTTATAATTTTGCTTGGAATGAACTATTCTGTTTGCCACTTGGGAAAGTTAAACTCGGTTGGTTTTAAAGGTTTTGTTGTATGGATGTCATTACCCCCGGGCTCCATAGGTCCTTTCTCAAAATATACAATAGGATGAAAAAAAAACTGCATCCATGTTTTGAAAAAAGGCCCCGAGACATTTTTTTCCCTCGACACATTACGCCTCGTTGTCACAGTTTTGCCGCTTGAGTTTCAAACAAGAGCAACATTAAAGTGAAAACTCCGAAACTCAAGGTATTTATCCAAAAGGTAAACTATATCAACGGCTTAAGACCGGCAACATAGTGCTGTTTTGAAAAAATGTGAGATTTTTGCTCTTTTTTCCGTTGCAATACCCAGCAGCCTCCTTGATCATACATGCCTCTTTGTCTTTGTGAGAGCACGATTGAAATAAAAGCTTTCAAAATTCTTCCCTTCAAAGATATGGCAATAAGCAGCAGAAGAGCCGCCATCTCCAGTCCATGATGGCTTTTCAGTGAGAAAATTTCTCTTTCGTTTCGTGCACAACAAAACCTATCATGCAAAGATATGGCGATCCTAAGAACAGATGAATAATAGTGCATTTATATAGTGTTTCTATAGTATTTGTCTTTATATATTTTTATTTAAATTAGTTTCAAATTACTAGTGGTATTTTAAGTAATTACACTTTCTTGTAAATAATCGCATAATTCAACGTCTGGTTGCAAAGTGATTCTCGATAAACCATCTGTTTACTATTGATGTTGAAAATCATACTATCTAATTTGGGAAGCCTAAATTCGAATTAAGTTCGGCTGCTAAAACATTTCGCGTCTGAAGGGGTCCTTAGTCATCCTCAGCCCCCTAATTTTCCACCTATGCCTACACTAGTATCAACATTGAGTCCACCAATCACGTGGCTTCTCTGGAATGTACGAGAAACGGTGTCTTTTGTTTTGAAAAATTAATATTTCAAAGAAATAAAGGATGCAACGATTGTGCTTTTTTCAACCATCGCTTATTTCCCGTCTGTTTTATATTCTGCTGTTTTGTTTTGTTCGTTTCGTTTTTTAACCTTCGACATTTTTTCAGGTACATGTACGCACGTGCGTACGTGGGTACATGTAGCTACGCCCCTGGCTGTCTGAGCCAGCTCACTGCCTTTAAAGGCCTCACTGAAGAAATTTCCAAATGGTGTCCTAAGCATGAACGACATTTCAGAAATCTAGACCGTTTTTTTTTTTTGCTTTTACTCACTATCTTGACGATGTTTATACCGTGCGTTGTAGTGCTTGATAGTGGTCAATGGTGAACTAAGTTGATCACATGTTCGACTGAGATAACTGTCACTGTTTTGTTTAATTTCATTCCAATTTTTATACTTTAACGTTAGAAAACCTCGAAGGCAACCAACACGTATTTTTTCGCTCCGATTACGTAGCGAATTTCAGCCCGGGCTGAGATTTCAGCTCGGCTTCCTGAACAAACCTTCTTAAAAAGACGTTTGCGATTACATGAATACTCCACGATTCTTGGAGTATTTTAGCAGCCTTGGCCAGGGGTTTCTCCGACCGCCATTTTGAACGAGGAGAAGGCCCTGGGGACGAGGTTGCGTCTTAGTAGCACAAAATATATAGTGTTTGACGTTTCTAAAACTTCCTATAGGTGGACAACTTTGCCTGGTTTCAAAAGTGTCCGTTTACAGGAGATACTTTTCTTTCGTTAGATTTCTTGCAAATAGTTATTATGAGCCAACCACTGTGCTTGTCAAATATGTGGGTACTGACGTTCCTCAAGTATTGTTCTTCAAACAACATCCGAATGGAAAAAGGGGGCTACAAGTGTGTACAGTATCTCTCCTTGGATATCCACAAGTATGTCAAACTTTTCTTGGTGACTTCCTTTCGTTTAATTAATACAGTAATTTAGAAAAAATATTTTTATTGGTAAACGCAAAAGACTCTCTTTTTTTAGAGAAAACGCGTGAAAACAAAGCAAAAAAAAAAGGTTCTTCGGAAAGGAATTTTACAAGATGGTCTGGTCGGTAGTTAGCGATAACGTCTGTTTAAGACTATCTAAGCACTTGTCATCCCACTTGCCGCCTCTGTTACTTGTCGTTAAATCCAAACTGATTGAAGTAATTTCATTTCATCGTTTAATTTAATTTTACTTTGAATTTATCCACTTGCTTTACTTGGCAACTCTTTTGTACGGCAGATATGTTCTCAATTGTGTGTAGATAGATGCTTTCTTCGCTGAAAACCTGCAACCAAGGGCTGAATTACGTAGTGGTTGTGATTTGTGTTTCAGAGATTAAGTCTTGAGTTGCTCTGTTATAGGACTCGGTGCCAGGTTCACAAGCAGTTTTATTCAGGGAGCAAAGCAGGAAGGCAAGTTCATAACATCTTCTTCTGGAATACTCCCTGGCTATAAAAGAAAGACCTTTCTTTGAAACCACTCCCAGTTTGATAGCTGTTGAGCTTTTCCTGTACATTCTTCCGTTTTCTGTAGACATTGTCTACCAACATACCTTGTGCACGTAATCCATATGCTCTTATGTTACATCAGTATTTTAACCTGCTTCAAGTGAAAATCCACGGATATCGGTTTTTATGGAAGTCCTCCTTATGGAGAGCGTCATCGAGTTTTCTCAGTCTTTCTACTTTAATTTACCCGAAAAATTTGCCTAACGCCTCATTCTAAATCGGCAAGCAAGGTTCACTTAAACTAACATTCGCTACATTTTTCACAGTCAAATATGGTTTAAAAATATCGTTTTGGCGAGACCAATACCGTGGTGCCTTTGTCAGTGACAATAATCACTAAATTTCATTTTACGGTACTCGACTGTTTGGCTTTCAAAGAACCAGTATTGAGCCAGCAAGCTAAAAAACAATATGCGTTTTGTGTACGATAGTTCTTTTTAGAAGGAGGAGGGGGAGGCGCTATCAACAGGTTTATTGGACAGAGTGTGAGCGTTGAAAATGCGAACAATAAAGTTGTATCTCCCGAAATGTTTTCCTTTGATTTGATGTTATGCCAACTGATTTTAAAAATTATAATTTTTTGTGCTACAGATCCATTCTCCACATAGCACAAGTTTTACCTTACAGAAACTATCTGAACAGCAAAGAGGATCACACAATTCTTCCGATAGAACACTGAATCTCCTTATGCTAGGTGATGAGTGGGGTTCGTCTCGCAGTGACGTATGGACGGTAAACAGAGAACTTGCCATAAATTTTGCAAATCAGGACCAGGTCCGAGTTACTTACTTTGTCCCAGAAGATTCTTGCACTGAAGAGGAGATAAGAGATGCCCACAGTCGATATGGTATTTCCATCGTCAAAGCACAGAAACGTCCAGGCTTTGACCCCCTTGAATGGCTGAGTTATCCAACTAGAGACCTCTCAATTTCGTTTGTTGTGGGACATGGTGCCAAGTTTGGAAAGCAAGCATACCAGATTAAATTTAGTCATAGCTGTAAGTGGATGCAAGTTTTGCATACTGACCCTGAAGAGCTCAGTATGTACAGAAAGGACTCAGTGGCCATTTCCAATGGTGAAAAGGAAATTGAAAATGAAGTTGCCTTTTGTAAAGAGGCTGACTTGGTCGTGGCAGTGGGACCTAAATTGTGGGACGTTTATTCAAGGCAACTACGCCAGCTCCAGAGAGAGAAGGATGTCACTAAATTGACCCCAGCAATATTAAAGGATCTAAGGGATGTAGAGCCAGTTGCAGAAGATGCTCCCGACAGCTTTAACGTGTTACTATTTGGTCATAGTGATGCTAAAGATTTTTCATTAAAGGGTTACGACATTGCTGCTAAAGCATTTGTTCATTTAGGTAATTCGTATGTTCTTTTGTTTGTTGGGGCAGCTGATGGGGGAGAAGTAGCAGAATTCTTGTGTCAACATGACATACCTAGGTCACAGCTCAGAATTAGGGGACCTAAGACTAGGAGAGAATGGAAATCTGTGTTTCGTGAGGCAGATCTCGCTATCATGCCTTCCAGAACAGAGGGTTTCGGTATGGCTGGTCTCGAAGCATTGTCTGCTGGTTTGCCCATTCTGGTGAGTGGCAACTCAGGGCTCGCGAGAGCATTAAGAGAAGTAGAGTTTGGCACGTCATGCATTGTTGAATCGCATGATCCCAAGGTGTGGGCAGAGAAAATCACCAATGTTCTGCAGAAAAATAGAAAACAGCGACTTAAAGAGATTGAAGCACTGAGGAAATCGTATGACGAAGAATACAACACGGAGAGACAGTGTAAAACACTTGTTGAGAAAATGTGGAGCATGGCCTTTGGTATGCGTAATTTATCGAATTTATTTTTACTCTAACATTTTAATAACAAAGCTGGGAGGGATTAAGCCGGGCATGGTCGGTAACTGAAAAGTATTAGAGATTAACTATGATCATGCAGGTTTTCGAAGATTACTATAATAGCAGTATTAGTTTTGTCAACTATTTTACTCTGTTACTCAACTCGGTTTCTTTTGCTGTCACATAGAGCGTTTTTTTTTCTTTTTTTTTTTTTTCCACTGGGCTGGTTAAGTATCTTCGGCCACTTATTGATACAATTTGCCTATTTTTCCCTGCCAATAGATAAAAGCCTGCGCAAAGGTGTACCATTTGACTAAATGTTGTGTAATTTCTGTATATGATATTTTTATTCGTTACCTCACAACCACTGAGTGATTATGCTATTGTACTTACAGCTGTTTCTGTGAAAGAAAACATATTCCTTGTGACACAATCCTATGTTTGCGTCATATATGTTCCTATATTCAGTCTGGTAGACGCTTTATTATTAATTTATTTCGTTTTTGTTTGTTGTTGCTGTTGTTCTTTTGTATTTAGAAGCGCCCTCAGAATATGAAGCATATTACAGAAGTGTGTCTAAAGATTTTAAAGATGTTGAAATTGTACAGATGATAACTGAAGCCGAACTTTCCCAGAGTAAGCATTAGTCAGCACCCTGTTGAGCTCAGTTCACAATTTATTTTGTAGTATTTTTCAGAATGCTTCAGAGTTATTTGCATGCTTTTACGTTTTGCTGTTGTGGGATTTTGAATAGCTCGTGTTACAGTTGTATGCTCAGTGACTTGCCCTTTGATTGGAATCGCGAGATTGGAATTAAATTTCGTATGATACAACTGAACCTTTCTGCTTTTTATGTGAATGTTAATGAACATAAACATGTTAGCCAAAGAATAAAATATGAATAACATATGAAAAGCTAGAAAGTTTGTATCAATTTCAACTGTGTCCACACTTCCAATCAAAGACCAGGTTACTAAGCTACGACTGTCAAGCGGGCTATTTGGCTTGACTGGATTTTGCTCGACGTTGGCACTAACAGCTATGCTTTAGTGGAACTGAGTACACGGCAGTATCACGCCGTTTGAACTGTCTTAAGATAGTTTTCACCTTTGACCTTTGATGTTAGCTCTAAGGGTGAGTTCAGTGTGGAATTGGGGTGATAATCTATAGAAGCTTAGTAAGATACAGCCCTATTGGGTGACTTCTCGCTTTCTTTGGTAGATTCTCATTAGAAAGGTACATTGTCGGGTCTTAAAAGAGGGAATAATATTAATTTATTTCATTTTTATTTTGTATTTAGAAGCGCCCTTGGAATATGTTCGCAAAGCATATTTAAGAATTCAGTCTACAGATTTTGAAGATGTTGAAACTGGAAAGATGCCAAATGAAGCCGAACTTTCCCAGGATAAGCATTAGTACACCCTGTTGAGCTCAGTTCATAATTTATTTTGAAGTATTTTTCTGAATGCTTAAGAGTAATGTGGATACTTTTATGTTTTGCTGTTGTGGGATTTTGAATAGCTCATTTTACAGTTGTATGCTCAGTGACTTGCCCTTTGTTTGGAATCGCGAGATTGGAATTAAATTTCTCATGTTACAAACCTTTCCAATTTTTGTGTGTCTGATAATGAACATGATCATTTTAGTCAAAGAATACCGAAATATAGCCGTGAAAAATCGAAATATAACAAATCGGAATACCGAAAGATAGCTGTGAAAATCCACTATAGACAACCGCACCTCAAAAACCCCCGTTTACGTTTTTGAGGTACGGTCTTCTATAGAGGATTTTCACAGATATATTTCGGTATTCCAGTGCAGTGGGGTACATTAACGTAAAAGAATTCCAAAGAAGAGATATTTCATTGCTCTGGTTCAATAATATAGGGGCTCTAGTGTCACATGGCTCAAAATTCTCTCAGACTTGTTTAATGCTCAGTTTAACATAGGGAGCGTTACGTCTGTCCACACTCACAAAGTTTACGCGTTTTGAATACCCATTGCTTCAGATAGTTTTTGCCTTATAGACTCTAGTTTAATTTGTTATTGGATAAGATTTGCCATCATCTCTGTTGTTTTAATGTGTACATTTTTGACGCCTTGCTACATGACGTAATCATAGGAATTTCTCCATTCCAGCGTAAGCTGGGAAAATTTTTCATGATCTCCAACAACTGCAGGAGGATACAAACAAGGTCACCAACGAGAACTGTCTATTAAAGGAGTTAAAGGAAATTTCTTCACGCAAGGGCTTCATCGTTTCTGATAATCAAGGGTCAGGAAATTGCATGTTTTACGCATTGTCAGAACAACTAAACCTTGTTAAGGGAATCAAAAACTCACATAGAAAATTGAGACGAGACCTAGTCCAGTATCTTGAGAACAACCCTCATCAGGTAAGGTCAAATTTAGGGATGTTAACTATAATGACGTTTTGAAGCAACATTTACCTGAAAATCTATGTTTGTGCTAAGCCCTACATGAAAGGTGGTGTCAAAGGACAGGGGCGTAGCCAGGATTTTTCTAGAGGTACACACAATTTTCCAAATCCACCCCAGCACCTCAGGGCTCTCACATCGTTTCCACATTCCTTGTTTGCATTTGCTTTTCTTAACAGTATGGGGAAGTTATACGTGGATGGATGGAATGGCAACCAGGTCGTAAACCTTTATGTAGATTTCTTTGTTAAACTGTGAGCATACTTGGAGGGTAACTGAGAAGACACTGTTCCCCCGGGAAAATTTGAAATTTAGGTCTTTTCAAATGGCTGGAAATGCGTCTAAAATTAGTTTTCTTCTAACACAGTAGTGTACATTTTTAGTTTGTTTATGGAGTATAGTTTATGAAAATAAGACAGTTGTTGCTCCTGATAGTCCATGCTATTGTGTCCGTTCTTTGTTTTTACAGCACGCAGATCAGAATTTCATTTATAATTTTGCTTGGAATGAACTATTCTGTTTGCCACTTGGGAAAGTTAAACTCGGTTGGTTTTAAAGGTTTTGTTGTATGGATGTCATTACCCCCGGGCTCCATAGGTCCTTTCTCAAAATATACAATAGGATGAAAAAAAAACTGCATCCATGTTTTGAAAAAAGGCCCCGAGACATTTTTTTCCCTCGACACATTACGCCTCGTTGTCACAGTTTTGCCGCTTGAGTTTCAAACAAGAGCAACATTAAAGTGAAAACTCCGAAACTCAAGGTATTTATCCAAAAGGTAAAATACATCAACGGCTTAAAACCGGCAACATAGTGCTGTTTTGAAAAAAAATGAGATTTTTGCCCTTTTTTCCGTTGCCATAGCCAGCAGCCTCCTTGATCATACATGCCTCTTTGTCTTTGTGAGAGCACGATTGAAATAAAAGCTTTCAAAATTCTCCCCTTCAAAGACATGGCAATAAGCAGCAGAAGAGCCGCCATCTCCAGTCCATGATGGCTTTTCAGTGAGAAAATTTCTCTTTCGTTTCGTGCACAACAAAACCTATCATGCAAAGATATGGCGATCCTAAGAACAGATGAATAATAGTGCATTTATATAGTGTTTCTATAGTATTTGTCTTTATATATTTTTATTTAAATTAGTTTCAAATTACTAGTGGTATTTTACGTAATTACATTTTCTTGTAAATAATCGCATAATTCAACGTCTGGTTGCAAAGTGATTCTCGATAAACCATCTGTTTACTATTGATGTTGAAAATCATACTATCTAATTTGGGAAGCCTAAATTCGAATTAAGTTCGGCTGCTAAAACGTTTCGCGTCTGAAGGGGTCCTTAGTCATCCTCAGCCCCCTAATTTTCCACCTATGCCTACACTAGTATCAACATTGAGTCCACCAATCACGTGGCTTCTCTGAAATGTACGAAAAACGGTGTCGTTTGTTTTGAAAAATTAATATTTCAAAGAAATAAAGGATGCAACGATTGTCGTTTTTTCAACCATCGCTTATTTCCCGTCTGTTTTATATTTCTGCTGTTTTGTTTTGTTCGTTTCGTTTTTTAACTATCGACATTTTTTCAGGTACATGTACGCACGTGCGTACGTGCGTACATGTAGCTACGCCCCTGAAAAGGAGGGGGGCTAGGGGGGGAGGGAGGGAAGAAAACGGCAATTGGTACGTTTGAAATAAGTCTGTGTCCTTAAAAGAAACTTGACCTGTTCACTTTTGCTGCTAGTAGTCTAAACATCCACGCTGTCAACCTTGATGTCCTTGGATAAGCAAGTAGCTCATGATAGTGATACACAAACATTTTATTAAAGATGTTAACCAATATGTGAGCATGTATTGTTTCCTAATACGCTTTGCGTTCGCGAAATGACAAAACTTTGGGAGTGTCATTTAAGAGAAAACAAAAAAGAAATAAACAAAAATAATCTATTCATTAAACGTAAAATGGTGTTACTGCCAAAGGTGAGCTATTATTTCGCCTTTTGTTTTTTTCCAGCAAAGAACTATCGCCTGATTTGCATATAACGCCAAACGAAACTGATAAACATTGTAGCTTCTATCAGAATCAAGACTTGATAGGCCAGTGCAATGCATAGCGTACGGTGTTATGCCTGTTAAAAGTTCATTAATGGTAAGAGGCATTCTCGGGGTCTTAATATGTTTCTTCAAGTTCTTTATTGTTAGACGCCATTTTTGTTTGTTTATTTCACTTCTGGTTAGTTAACTGGTATTGATGAGTGTGCATCCAAAAAACTTGGGGAGTAAATTATCATGTGCAGACTAACTTTAGCAAAGAAGTTCCCAGAGACACCACTGTAATGAGGCTGGGGGTACATTGAGGAAGTATGATAAGACCGGGGGATTTCGGATCGATACGTCTGACCAGCGCTTGCGTTTTGTATGCTTGGGGGAAACCTTTAACTTTCTATGGGAGAGTTGGGGCGTGCAGAGTATTTTAGTGTTGTTTATTTGTTATTTGTTACGCATAATCCACCTAGGACGAAACTGGCCAAGCGTTTATTGTTCGTTTATAGCGGAGCCTGCGGGCAAAGCCCGCCAGCGGAGCTCCATTGCTAAGGAAATTTGGTAATCTATCAGGAGGGAGTGATGAACTTGGGCCTGGGCACAAGCGCCGGTATTGGCGAATGAAAAACCGAGGTGTCTGGCCATCGTGACGTCACATATAAATCTGCCCCGGAAATTCAAAGGAAAGTTAACAAATGGTTTCCTCGCAAATGTTTACAGTCCAGTTTCTCAAAAAGAACAGATCAAAGCAATAAAAGAACGAAAGGTATGCTGTATGCTATAACATAAAAAGCACTCTTAATGCAAATTGGTCCTCAAAACAAAATAACCAGTTGGCGATAAGACTCAAAAGATTTCATGGACGCTTTGGTCGATCGATTGAAATCGTGATCAAGATCACCTTTCAGAAGCTGTATCTCACAAACCCTAAGATGTGTCGCTTGGAGACAAAAACATAACTTTTATATGCATAAACTCTTTCCAATTTTAGGAAAATAAAATTGCGTAACAATTTCATTAAAATGATCAGTCGCTTTAAACATCATTAAAATGTGGAGAAGAATACTCCAATACAAAGAAATGTTTACTGTGAATTCATGTGCTTGGTTCGAAGTTAATAATGGACCACAGTAATTCCTTACTTTGCTAAACTATCTTGTAAAAAACGACAAAGATGACAACATTTGCTGGAGGCGAGGCAAAACAGCTGACACGCCGGCTTTCCGGCCAAATTTGTGCTGATCTCTTATCGAATAATTATAAAAAACCACAGTTTATCTAAAACGCCAACTTTCTCAGGTTACTGATGTTAAGGGTTAACAAGGCTCTCTCTTTACTAGAATGGTCCTCAGTTTGACTGTTTTAAAATTAATTAATCTTTGAAAATCAAATGACAGGACCAATTCAATTTATTTGCGAAACGGTCATCGTCAGTTGTGGATCAAGTAGACCGTCAAACTCTTGCTAAAACACTATGCAACCTGGGCAGCAAATGAATCTAGAGGAAACTGGAGGTATTGAGAATAAATCACTGAATCACTGATCCAAATGGTACTCAAATATATCTATTAGTTTTCATAAAAAAGTACAGAACCAGATCAGCGAAGACTTGTTTCCTCAGGCGCCCGCATAATTTGCGGGCTGATTTAGATTTTTATGTTGTTCTGCAAAAGCGTAGTTTACACGGGTTAAATGAGGTGGCACAAATTTACTAAGTTCGATTACTCTTTCCCTAGCAATTAAATATCACTATTCTTTCCTTATACAGAAGATGGAAGCAAATACTGTAAGAAAAGTTAACTTTTAAGTGCTAAACATACCCTTCTGGGTTCGCCTTCTATTATACTCAGCTAAACAAACGGACTGATCATTTTTTTGGCAAATACTATACCACTTGTTTCAACTTGAGTACTTTTGTTAAACTATAGGCTAGTCCGTAGCCAAGTTTCAAGTTTCCCTGTGGTATATAACTGAAATAAACACACTTTTTGGGACGCAGACAATAACAATTTTCCCGCATAATTCTTCGATCGCAGAGAGTAAACATGACTCTTAAAACATTATTTAAGTGTGATTTTAACGTTAAGACAAAGAGCCACTTACCTATATCGAAAAAAGGGATGACTAAAATTCCATTACCCAAGAAAACAAACTTAGCTGAAAGCTTAATAGCACAAAATATACGTTTGTAGCCCGAACTCTAACATAGTTGCCAGCGCCATTTTTGAAGACTCGGCAAACTCGCGCGCTTTTCACGTCGTGACGTCACGATGGCCAGACACCTCAAACCAGCCGAGCGGCGAGTTCATCACTCCCTCCTGGTAATCTATCGATCCGAAAAATTTTGGTTGTGACGTCAGCGTACGTCCGTCCATCCGTCCGTCCGTCCGACCGTCCGTACAGACTCTGGGGGAGGGGGAGGGAAGTCCCAAGGCAACCCGACCGGGAGTGGAGAATGCCATCTTTTCTTGGCGGGAAATCGCGCGGTGCTTTTGGGCAACCGGCGTTTTCTTGGCGGGAAATCGCATGACCATCGTCGCTTTTGAAAAAGAGGTTTCTTTAAAAAGCTTAAGTTTATTTAGCAAAACGATTGTTCGACGGTACTGTAGTTTTAAACTTGAGAAAGAAACATTTAATACCTATAAATGGAAAGAAAAAGTTCAAAAGAATACTGGTAGTAGGCGAAAACTTCAAGTTACGAAAGCTGCCTTCAAAGGACCTCATCGCTTTGTTTTCTTCACGGCGGAGAGCTTGCCTTGTTCTGAAACACAACCGAGTAAGTGAAGTTTTTAAAGGGTTTAAGGTGCATGATTTTGAGTATTTATTACGGTCAAAGAAATTACATTTTGAAATTGAATTTATGTCATTAGAAATGTGTCATTTACTTTTGACTTCAAAAAATTATTAGAAAACGAGCTCAGATTTGTGACAGATGTAGTCTTAGAATATTTTGCCATGCTGGAAGTGTAATGCGAATTGCATTTAAGTATAAACTTACGGGTTTTCGAATAAACTTTTTCAAAAATGATTTCTCTGTTTATTATTTTGTGTTTGTTTATTCATAGCAGTAGGTCAAAGCACAGTCGCAAGGCAACTGCACAAGCATCACTTACGGCGAATAATTGCTTTCAATTTTAACTGTCGGATCGGTTTGTGCAATTGTCGATTTTCTTGTCCTAGAACTTTTCAATAGTAAGCGAAGCAGTTGTCGGTTTAAGGCTATTTTATCCGAAAAGCTTCCGAAAAACAAGTTGTTTTGCGTTCCTCAAAGCGCCTAACTATAAATGGGCTTACTTCGCATCCGCAAAACTTATGCCATAATTTAAAGCGTGTTTGGTGTTTGCTCGTTTTCAATGTTGATGGTATAAATTTTGACCAGACTAATAGGGGCAGTTCATGTTATTTGTTAACTGAACATCCGAACGCGATGAAGATAACCCATTTACTTCAGAATAAGTTTTATTTTGTTGTTGTACATGAGCGCCGTTTCAAGTTCATTCGAGCCAACAGCCAATAATCCAAGGAGATTTGACAAGCCTTGACAGTTAATGACAGGATATGGAAACATTTAAAAAACCAAGCAAGACTGCTCCTGAGTAAAATATGCGTTCAGTTTGATGCCCGAAAAAAAAATTAAGCTGTGCTCAGCCTCTAGAATGACCTTTCGAGCTTGGTTTTAAAGCAGATCCTCAAAATCTTGGAGGACAATTCGGAACACTTTCGGGCTTTTTGAGAAACACTTTTCGAAAGGGAACGAGCCAAAGAAAGCCCCGAAATATATTTCAGAGCGAAAAGTTTCAGGACTATTTTTGAGAAACGAGCACCAGTTTATTCCTTGGAGGCTCCGCTTTTAGGCATGGCTAAATCTATATATTAGAATCTCGAAGTTAGACAGTAGCTACATTCAACTTCGAAGTATAGAGTAGCCGTGCCATACGAATGTTGAGATAATATGACCACCGCGTTATAAAGAGTGTTCTTTGTGGCACAAAGGAAAGCTAAGCCTTTTTTTCTTAGTCTGAAAGCTCTGTTAATTCCACCACTTCGTTTCAATTTGCAACCAATGACCACCTGTCGTATTTACAAACTGTTATTTTCTTCATAATTAACACACCCAGTTAATATAACCAAATTTTACCTACATCGGTGGTCGTGTCAAAGAGGTTTTATTGTATTGCTAAATTCAAGTTCTTTATAATACTTATTTTTTTATAGCCGGATGGGACACCTCTTTTCAATTTTCTCCATGAATATGAAACGTGGGAAGATTACCTGGTAAAAATGAGTGCTAGTGGTTCATGGGGTGATGATATTATCCTACATGCCGCAGCAAACTGCTATGAAACACCCATTCGTGTGATCAGCAGTCTGTCAGATCACCATGAAGTTTCGATCAGGCCAGATCGTCATCATCATCGTGCTAGCAACAGCACCCCGCTTGTGCTAGGGCACGTGCACGAGTTTCACTACGTCAGCCTTCGAGCTAAGACAGGTAACGTTTTTATGTCATAGCCATTTCATAGAGGCAAAGAAGATGGGCATTGAAGTCGTTAGTTAGTGTTTCGATTAATTCGGTCAATCTGACTCCCGGTCAGAGGACCGGAGGATCCGTGGTTTGAAGTTTACGCTACTCTACATTACCTCTCTCTACCAAGGTGCTTAAATCATGTTAAATGGGTAACGGAGTTACCCATGTAGTTATCCGTGCGATGAACTACAACCCGAGTTAAGCGTCGGCTGTTTGGTTTACTTGCGACCTGAGGGTGATTCTACCTCCTTCTAACCTCATGGCTCATGGCATTCGATTCTCAGTTGTACGTTATGTGTACATAAATTAAGAATCCTGGACAAATTAATTTTTGGTAAATAACCTTCCCTTATTCAGTTTAGACCCCTCTTTTATTCTGGATTATTTTCTTCGTTAATGGTATCTTTTGCATCGTCCAAGCTCATCGTACACCCTTACTAAAGGAAAATATGAGAGATCTCATTAAGGTTGTTTTATAGGATTCATAATACTCTTTCTTTAATACATTTACGTTTCTGTTTTAAGTAATTGTTTGCATCCCGAAGACGCAGACGATCTTACATTTGCTTATAAGTATTTTTATGCTTTTATACCATTGCTTCGTGTCGTTGCCTTCAACCAGAACAATTCTCGTGTGGATCATGCAGACGACAAATTGGGGATTTCTTTTGAGGAATTCCAGAGGCCAAAGTGCAAAGCCTCTTTTGTTTTCTTTGTTTTAATCTCGTGGTTGCGATAGCAACTACGAGATATTGTAGTGGAGTTAAGCGCATTCCTGAGGTTATTTCCTTGAGCTGTCGTGGAGATTCGCTGATGTTCACGAGATCCTTGGTATTCCCAAGAGATAAACTTCGCTGTATTATCGGGCTGTGTCGGAGACGCTTTCGTCATTTTTAGGCGCTGACGCGTCAGATAACTGGGGTGTTTGGGATTCCTGCTGTTTAGAGTGATAACGCCTGTCGTTTATCAATAATTTTAGGTTCGAGCTCAGTAGTATTCAATATGTTGCGGTAAAATTTTAGAGAAATGAAGTCGTTAGATCACAGCGAACAGCAATGTGTTCTTAGGATAGGTTTTTGTCAGGAACACATCATGATTTTACTTGTGTTGATTGTGAAGCATACACAGTGGGTAAGAGCAGTCGGTTTTCGGATTTGATTACATATTAATGGTGCAATGTTTGATTTTGCTGACTACGTGACTGAAAATGGCATTCTGTGTTGGAACATTCAATTTACCTTTTGCATTTTCTGTTCTTCGGCGATTGTTATCAAGATTAACAGTTTCGGAAATCTAAACACTTGCTGAAATGCGGTGGAGAGGCTTTCAGACAGTCAAGAAACAACTCAAGAACAATATTTGAGCTGGTGTGTAAACTTGATTGGCTATTTATTGTCATTTTTAGTTTCCAGACTAACCTAGCGATCAAGTTCCATACAAATCCTTATTTTTTACCACTAAAGTGGTCTGCTCGTGAACCTGGGTGTCCTGTGCATCAACCACGAGATCTCGGCCGTGGGACGGTCATTATTACAAAGTTCATTTTGTGTTGTTTTCATTGTAAAACAGGATTCCCAGTCTCGACTCCTTGAACATGCCAATGTTGGCTTTGACTCACCTTCCAGCGTCTACCTTGTGTCTTGGGTCTTCGAGAGACTCGTCTGGAGACAGTGGCAAATGTTTTTGTTAAGGAAAAGTCATCATTTATCTTCATCGCACCGGCAAGTAAGGTTGGTAACCAAATAAGTATATTTTTCTTGGATATTACAATGTATTCAGCAATGACCCTGTATTGAGTTGTAAAACGTAGCGGTAATCGACGAGCTCTTTAAGGTAGAACAGACCAGAACAGCTAAAACCGAAGCACCCAACAATTAAACGTGTAAATTTTGCCTCATGCAATGTCATCTGGACACGAAAAGACCAATCAGAGTAATCATTTTGTGACTAAGATAAGACAAGCATGAAAAGGTCCAAATTATAAAAAAAAAGTAGGAGGTCTAAACTTTAATAAAGTAATGGGTTTTGACGGATTGTTTTCCTCTGCTTCAGAAAGGAATTAATCGTGCCAAAAATAGTTTACAAAGCGTGCTTTTATTTTTACCAGGCGAGTTTATACAACTTTATTGCGCAAATTCTCCTTTTTTCATTGACCACAATGAGTAGTTCTCTACTCTCAATGAGTATTTCTCTGGTGGTTTTGTTACTCGGTTCATGGTACTACAGATATCGATGTGGAAGTCAGAGTTACCGAATAAGTAAAGCGAATAATGATGATGATGATGATGATGACGACGACAACGATGACGACGACGACGACGACGACGACGACGACGACGACGACGACGACGACGACGACGACGACGACGACGACGACGACGACGACGACGACGACGACGACGACGACGACGACGACGACGACGACGACGACGACGACGACGACGACGACGACGACGACGACGACGATGATGATGATGATGATGATGATGATGATGATGATGATGATCTGTCTTTTAGGCATAAAAATAATAAATACTGCGGCAGTTGACCTTCAAACGCATCGCTGGAGTCCTCGTAATGTTTATTTTCGAATCAATGTAGTGCACGATTCCCCCGATTGTAAATCGTCGTGTCCAAACTGAAACTGAACGAGCCAGTTGGCCCATCATGGTCCACCAAGGACGGTGCATAATGACTTCGGTTTCTGTAGCATTAAGTGACTGGGTGCATTGCTACTCCACCCCCCCTCCCCCCCCCCCCCGCTTAGACCGGTGATAGTCCATCGCAGGATTACCACCCAGCATTTTGAGAGAGAGAAAGGCTAACACAACAACCACTAAACCACCGTACCTCCAGAGGGTAATGTGCTTTTATTTCAACAGGAAAAATACTGAAGACCAGAACCCTCACCAGTGACGTCCGCTTCTGTTCCAGGCTTCTCTTCCAATTATCCTCAACATCTGCATTTATGTAATTTTCGAAAAGCGAAATAGTTGTTTTCTTTATTGTCGCAATTTCCATAAAAAATCACGTTTATAACACAGATAGAAAAATTAGAATTGCATAACGCAAACAGTATATAGACGGCTAGACCGTTTGGGATTAGACTCAAGGAGCACGACAACATTAGAAGAGCATCATGAGCTATAGGAGACATGAATCTGACATGAATTTCAAGTTCTCACGAAACGTTGTTTCAAGCAGACAGCGATGAAATATGTCAACACTTCTATAAAACTATCACCTTACCGTCAGTTTTGCTGTCCTGTGTCTTTGATTTCTACATCACCTTCTGCAAATATCCCTGTTTCTCCGCGATTCTTCGGTGAGTTCGATGGTCGATGCTTATCTGCCCGCCATTTTTTTGGTTTTATATTGGAAAATTGTCAAATCCTGTGAGATAAAGAGCTCTAGATCGTATCAGTATAGTAGCCAAACACATATCTGCATATTGGGTTTTTGGGCAATCCCCGTTATAACGAACACAGTTCAGAAGACAATAAAAACAACAAACAAACTGTATTAACTTCTTATGTTCCTTAAACGACCCCCTACGGAGATTTTAAAGCCCTTCTATTCCCTTTTAGCAAAATAATTTTCTTTATTAATATCTGAGTGGTTTTAGAACAACATATCTGACACGACGCCTAGACAGAGCCACATGAGCGCCTGTGCGACTCTCTCCCCACCCCTCCCCCTCAGTTCCACAGGGACCTCAGAGCAGCTCCGACCCTCCCTGGGTTAGCCAACCCTTCACTCGAGGGTGTCCGCCGAGCTAGATAAACTCTCTGTGCACAGAGTCAAGCGATCAGTTTGCCCTAAACAGAAAGTTCACACTTCTCTTTCAGATCTCTCGCACAGCACAGCTAAGGTTAAGCCCCACTATCCCCCCCTGAGTGAGTCCCAGACCCAACTTTCACCAGTGGTCACAAAGCTTGGTCCCCGGGGAGCATGGTGGTGTGCCGTTTGACAGTCCCCCCCCCCCCCCCCCTCACTTTTGGTCGGCCGCCGAAGGCTTGGTGACAAAGCGAAAAAGTTACGACACAGTTTTTTGAAATTTGCTCAGATATAGGTATTGAGATTTACTCTTTCCAAAGCAGTGATGTAAAAATCGTCTTTCACCGACGAGAAACAATCCTATTGGACATATCATTTTTTGTAAGAACTCAATAATATTATATAATAAACAGATTACTTCGTGGTTGGTTCGCTTGTACGATTTTTATTCATGAGTTGTGAAGAATCGCAAACTCACTCGTTCGCTGCGCTCACTCATCAATAAAAATCGTACATGCTCACCAACCATAAGGCAATCCATACATCTCGATTATGGCAGTTGACAAATGATCAAACAAAAGTCAAGCATCGTAAGTATCACTTGACATTTTTGTTGATGATGTCACAACACTTTTTTAAACGGGGAACGTTTAGACTTGACCGTTTGTGTTGACGGGGACACGATTAAAAGGCGGAATGATAAGCCCCGAATAGAAGTCATAGAACTGAAAGAAGAAAAAAGGATGAATGTAAGATAGCTTTCTGTTCCCCTTTTTGGAGAAGAATTTAACCGTTACAAGTCGTTTTCAAGTCGCGTGACTAAATCTTAGGATGAAAAAGTTTGTCGGAAATGAGTAGGAATAGCGATACCAAACTGTCTGCTAAGTTTTAGAGTTTTGATAAATCCTTCGATTTCGTCGGCTTAGCGGGAATTTTGATTGTCCCCTCAAGTGCCATCGGAGAACTCCCGCCAGTGCTACGAAATAACAAAGAAGGGAATCCGTCACAGAGCAAATCAAACTGTTCCCTTATTAACACAAAACGTTGGATTTATTGGCCAATTTACCTCAACAATTCAGTTAATAAATCCAAAGTTTTGTGTTTCACGTCCCCACCGTTTCTTTAGAAACTAACCCCCTTGTTTGAGTGTGGACACTCAATAGATTGTCCGTGGAACACAGTCAAGATTGTAACCCGAGCTCGCAGGATACTTGAAATACTGAGTTAGGAAGTAAAAAGTGGCCAAAAGTGATAAAAGCAAGGAAATATAAACTTGAGACCAAGAGACAAAATATCAGCTTCAAAATTCAAAGTTTCCTCAGAATGAAGGATTTATGGAGGCCACCTATCACGAAATCACCCAAACTCCACTTCCATGCTCGTAATCCTGAAGTTATTTATTTAGTTATTACGTCAAAATTAGGTAAGCGACATTTCTGAGCTTTGGCGCGCAGGAACTGTACCTTTAAAATAAGGTGTTCAAATAATTAGGGAGTCATAAGTTGTTTATTTCACCATAAACAGTCCTTCTCAGGACTACACTCACCCGATAATTTACCGACTTATGATATGACTCCTAGCTTAAGCCTAAAACAATGCGTTTTACGTAACCGCCATCAAGGTAATACATACGGGTCAAATGTGCTTTAAAAGGAGGGTGCATCAAAAATAGTTGTTACAGGCTTACCAGCTTAGCTCTATTCTTTCTTCGCAATTTCTAATTTGTTCAATACCTTAATTCTAATACCAAACACATGTAAAACGTCTGAAAGACTTTTGCATGCTCAGGATTTAAGTCTTTCTTTCGTTTTGTTAGTTTTCAGCTTGCATAAATGCCAATATTATTATCCATTTAAGAAAACAATAAGACAGAAGACTTCAAATAATGCAAATAATTTGGGTATTGGTGTCACGCTGACATACGGATCGGTTCTTAGACATTCCACTCGCTTTTTTTTTCACGATTAAAAAGTTGTAAAGAATCTCTTTCAAGAAATGTACCGACTGATATGATGCATTTTGTTGTACTGGGCATTTATTGTTCATGCAAAAAAGTCTCTCACTGAGTGTGTTCAGACACGATTTTGATGTTTTTGAAACGTGATACGTGTTGGGTCATTGGTCGCAAGAACTTGAATATTTCATAAAATATTCATTCAAAGCCAGGCTGTCAGTTCGGGTTGACACTTAATTTCAAGCGAACGGACAGTTAATTTCGTTGAGAAAGTTTTTGGAGCATCCATCTGTTTACCAAAGGATATTGCAGTTATAGTTTACTTATTGGATTTTATAATGTTGGTGTGATGAGAAATTTGCTTGTGTTAATTGGATGGTTGAGTGCATTTTCAGCTGGTCACGGAGGTTGCCACGAGCAAAGCCACAAGACCATAAACATTAACAGTTTTATATCATGCCTCTCGCTTTGACCGGGTCTTCTACACCAGTAAAAGATAAAAGAAGCTACAAAGAAGTACAAGAACTGTTACTGCTGCATAGACGCTATGAGGAAAAAGCTGTACGGCTGTTTAGAAAAGGATTATCCGATGAAGAGACACCAGACATGAAAAGACAACCTCATGCTCAATCGACAGCGAATACTTTGTTAAGCAATGGTTCCGCAGACACGCGTGGAAATCTCAAATATTCCTCAAAACTACATCGCAAGAACTTAACGAAACCGCTTCATCACAATGATAACGATTACTTGGAGCATCTACTTTTTAAAAACGATGCTAATGGGAATTTCGTTGACCGTACTGTGACTCAGAGTAAGTGGGAACACAATAACTCACGCGCGCAGCTACGATTGCCAAAATTGGAGGGTATTCCGCCAGAAAATAAAGAAATATTTTACACAGCGCTTCCAAAAATGCCTCCGTTGCCAAAACTCAAGGAGACCAAGGTAAAAGCGATAAAACCGCCAAGAAAAAAGAAGCGAAGCTGGCATAATTCTCGCAAGGAGTTAAGCTCGTTATCTTCAGAGACGTGTTTAACTATTCGACAGTTGCCTAGAGACCATTTTATGCTTCACGACTTTGGAAATGGAGCAAACTCTTCTTCCTCGACATCAAACGTGCCGAGATTTCCCCGTATCACACGACCGATAGAAAGGGATCTATCTTCAGAAGCAATAACCAGTGATGAAGGACGCCTTTGGCTTGTTCCAATTGTAAATATTGAAATTCCGTCCTATCGCTTAGCAAAATGGAATGAAATTGAAAACGGAAGTTTTTCTCTAGAAGAAGATAAAAGAAAAGAACTACAGCAACTTAAAGTTGGCGCTGGATCAGATAAAAGGGCAATTGAAGACTCGCAACCAAAGTATAAGAGAAATGTCCATTTTAGTGAATTTTTACATGAAATTCACCTTTATTCTCCTATCTCAACCGCGCAAAGTGCAAGATCCAGAGAAGATATATAAACGGACATAAATAATAAATAACTGTTGTCGCAAGATATTTAAATTAACAAAAATATGACATTTATTTACCGACCGCAAAAAGAACATAAATTTGAAAACTCTTGTCTAAATGGACTGTTTTTTTTCCGTGATATTTCCTATATTTACGAACGTTATCAGAGGATTATTTTGAGGAGTGTTTTTAAGTGATAAAAGTTCAATATCGATTGAAGGTGTTTTGTTTGTGAACCTGCATGGCGTCGATTCAAAACAAAAGGAAAAGCTAGTTTCCTTCATTTGATTCAACAGGAAGACAAATTTACCTGGAAATATTGTGAAGACGGTGGGCACTCTGAAATAAATTTGACTTTCATTTCTGAAACAAAGACGGTATGACTTTTTAAAACGCTGCACATTCGTCATGTAATATGATGTGATTAGAAAACTAGGATGACGAAATTCATTTAGAGTTTGACTTTGTCGCCTTGTCCGAACAAGACAGTTTTTTATCTCGCACAATAGAATCACGAATCACTGTCGAACCTAAAAGTAAACGAAACTAGCATGGCCAGTAAAAACAAAAACCAGCAAAGCAATGAACCGATAAGAACTCAACACGAACAAAAAACGAATGTCAAGCACAGAAAAAAACCAGCCTACTTGGTTTCAGTTTTGCTCTTAAGGACGGCGCCTCCTAATACAGAGCGTTTTTTTTTTTACCGTTATAACCACGAAAGGCAGATCTTAGCAAGACCTACTGGAATCCAAAAAGGAAATTGTGGGTAACCACGTAATTTCAAAGATAATCAAGTAACCATAATTGTAAAAAACCTGAAAATACAAAAAACAATGTATGGCGTTTTCTTTCCAAATTTAACCTCAGTTATCTCTGAAAAATGCCTGCTCACGCCCAATTTTCTATTAGGAATCCCAGAGCCCTTGTTAAAGGGGCATGGTCACGCCATTTTAGTTCACTTTAAAAATCAAAAATATGTCCTCACATCAATGAATGCCCACAAATAATGGTCTAGTTTTGTAACCAATGACTATATTACTTCACTGAAACTATTTTCTGTCGTCTGTTGCTACGGACGGCACGGATGGAAATGGATTGCAATTTGAAAAAATTAGGCTAAACTTTTCAAATTCTTTCAGCGTGTTGACATTAAATCGATATTTAATGGTCATGGTTTGTTTTCTCTTAATGAAATTAAAATATGTTCCTTTAAATGTTCAAACACAATTGGGCATGGAAAAAGTTAGCTACCGACAATTTTAGCACAGTTTTGACCAGAAATCTGCGAAATCCTCGTGACTATGCCCCTTTAAGATCTGCTTTTTCCGCAAAGTCATTAGCCGCGCAAAAATACCTTTGTATTAGTAGGCACCTTCCTTAAGAAACCCGAGTATCTCAGACCATGTCGGGATGCGCAGAACGTATGCACCGTAACAAAAGGAGGCACCGTCCTTTAAGGTGATTCCATTGAGTCACTGAATTACCAAGTCCAGTGAGCGGCCAAGGAGCGCACGGGCACTAGTCTGTTCGTAACCGTTAGCTGGCCTACTTTCCCGACCGATTACAGAGGTTGCAAGATACCAAACCAAACTCAACTGACCTTCATTACTTCTGACCTCCTCTTTCAGTTAACCCTTTAATTTCTAAAAGCATTACATGGCTTTTAATTTGTCCTTAAACTAGTTTTATCCTTTAATTCAAGCCAAGCAGAGAGGTACAATAAAATAACTCGTTTTTTTTTTTTTTTTTTGTAAAATAATATTGCAATCTCAATGTTCATGTGCATCTAAACAGAACACAAACAAAGGAAGTTATGGCTTTGAGTTAAAATTGAAAAACAGTTCAGGAAGTGAGTTACAGTGAGGTAACCTCAGTCTGCGACCTAGCTATGGCACCGTATTATGCAGTTCTCATAAATATAGAATGAGATATGTCATATGTCTTAGGTTGAAAAGGTGTAAGGGTGGTGAATCATATTAAATACATCAGAGAGGGTAATTATTCTTCCAGTAAATACTATTTCTGACACCATTTTCATAGCAAAAAAGAAAAAGAAAAGAAAGGGAAAATAAATAAAAACAACATGTACAATAAATATCTTTCAGCGACGTACCACAAAGGGCTGGAATATGTATAGCAATGTTTTCAGGGTTGCAATGTCAATTTGCATTTATTCGTCCTCTGACAGTTGATACTTTAACACTAATCCCTGGGGTAGTTTGATGTCAATTTGTCGAACCGGTGTGGGAGGAGGCTGGGGGATTGTTTCCCCGGTATAGTCTTTTCGTATTCTGTCATTCCTGGTTTCTAGTTTAAGCGTCTTTAAGCCCGCAGTAACATCGTTGTCGTCCTTCGTATGGCACTTTGAATAGTTATTTGCACAATTTCCCCTTGTGAAAGAATCCCTCTTAGGCCGCACACCCCATCCGTTAAAGACACAAGATCTGGGAACTTCAAGTTTGCTTTCCTTGCGCGCTGATTTGGCGTTAGCGCCACTCGGTCGAGCTGAGAAAGTAACTCGATTTATTCTTATGTTGGTGCAGTATTTCTTGGTTGATTGCTTCTTGGGTGCGTGTTCAAAGTCATTTGCAAAACATTCAGCGCATTTGTAAGGATCAACGGTGCATAACGCTGCTGAAGCTGACTTAGAACTATATCCACGTCCCGCAGGTTTTCTTGAAGTTACTACTGCGACATTACTGTTCGATTCAAACTTTTCTTTGTCCGCTGTCTGGGAAACTGGTCTTCCATATGTAGTTGCCTGTAGCGGAGCGCGCCCTGTACAAATAGCCTTCTTATTCTGTTTATACTTCGCCCCTCGACTCTTTCCCTTTTCTCTATGTTTTCGTACCGTCTTGGGTTGCAGTGAAAGAAAACACTGTTTCTCTGGAGTCTTGCGAGGAACAGTCGACCGTTCCGCCCATACTGGCTGTAAGCCTTTAGTGCATAAAAGTTTGTCGAGTTTTTGTCTATTTTGTGTTGTCTTTCCTTCGTGTGGCGCCAGCGAAGTGTGCAAATATTTAAGCCTCCTTAATGCTTGCTCAATCGTTTGCTGTTTGTGTGTTTTCTCTCCTGTAAAACTTGCAGCCATTAAATCTCAAATTAGCATAAATAACAATTTTGCCTTGCAAAACGTTCCAAGTGGAAAGGTTTACGATCTTCCTGTCCTTATGGCCTCACCAAACAGACCTCTCAGCGCGTTGCCAAATAAACAAACGTTTGTTTAACAAAGGAAATTCTTTTCTTTCTCTCTGCCAATGTGGTTCGTTCAAATGAATTTAAAAGGCCAAATATCCAGTGAGGCATTCTTAAATCATAATTAGCGGTTATTTAAATTAACACAAGAATTACTGCAATGACTTTGTTTGTTTGACAACTCTTTCTTCTGTTTACAGTTCGTTTCACAATTGTATGCGTTTACACTTGTGCGAATGAAAAGCAATTACGTTTTGTTGGATTTATTGTCTGATTGCTAAAGTGACTTTTAATAAATAAATGTTTAAATATTGCTTAGAACTAACTTAATTAAATCTGTTTAATTATAGTGAACGAACGCGTGCTTGTTATTGAAAAAAAAAATGCTTAAGATCGCCTAATGTAGCCATCGATTTTACTTTAAACGTGCTTAGGAAAACTGTTTAAACGAAAAGAAACACTGTGTCCTTTGACATCAGTTAAAGGGAACTAGCTTCACGTGATGCATTTTGACCAATTACACGAGAGCGAAAATAATATGCGGATTGTGGAAGCTGATCGTCCAGAAAAAGCTGCCCAATAAGAGTGCAAGGTTGAATTCCCACAATATTGTATAAAGAGTAAATAAATCACGGATGGCATAACCAAAAAGCTTCGAGAAGTCGTTCAGCTAAAGAGCGGTGTAAATAATACGATGGTTTTGGATTTCTTTACTCTACTCATGATTCATTAAAAAAAGCTCGTGCCCCTTCGTTATCTGCTTTCTCATCACTATGTACAAGTCAAAGGCAATTGTGACTCGCCACCTCAAACGCGTTTTCCCTCGCTTGGCCATGGCACCATTTTCATTTTTAAATGAAATTTATCTCCTGTGAGTTTTGAATGGTTCGTTGTTTTCGTTTGTTGTGATTGGTCTGGGTGATTACTTTGCAATTAAAAACCTTTCTATTGGCAATCCGGCTGACAACACACATATAAAGTTGTATTTTAAAAAAATTGTACGCAATGTAGAAGGATCACCGGATGATACAAAATCAATAATATAAAGTTAATTTTTCGGGAATCACCTTTTTTTGAAGATCGTGTTTCATAAACAAACAAACAAGTCAAGATTCAATTGTAACTCTGAATCATCAGTCTATGCAGTCCTCTTAATCCTTGATTTAATCTCATTTTCCATTGTCTAGCTTGTGCTGTCGGCTTTTGATTTCATAATCATCCAATCATTTGCAAGCTGTTTAAATCCGGCGTCTTGACTATCATTAATTAAGAACAACAGAAACTCTATTAATATCAGATTAAAAAGCTCCCCACACAAGAGTATAGGATTATCACGTCTGTGAGCACAAAGTACTCTTAGAAACAGTTTGGACGCTTCAGAGCGATTTGACCAGTAAACAAGATCTTTCCACTACTGCATACGTTCTTGGAAGTGATAAACAAGTACAGTGATAAACGCGGTTTATCTTTGTGATCAGCGCTGGAATGCTATGTCTCTAACACAAAATGCATTGCTAGAAGTGATTACAAGATCAAGGTCTTTGTTAGTACAGACCTTTTTAATCTTCGACCTGACAATTACAATTACGAAGAGGTAGAAGGTGTACTGCGAGGTAGACACGTAACAAGAACTGGCCTTGAACTCAAAGATAAGCTAAAATAGGAGACCTACCTGGTGTCAAAAGCTAGGATCCGCCTGCTGTTGTTTTTTCCAACAACTGTCCACTGAACTTACAACCCTGCATCGACGATGTCATCTTCAGCTGATATCTCGCAACGTCAGCTGCAGCAAATGTCACCCTATTTTGATGTCCACGAATTTAGATGCAGGTCACGAGAGGCGAACAGTGACTTGTTTGAGGACTTCATACCTGCCACTGAAGTGATGTCAATTTGCTCTCAGCTTTCCAGGCAGCGCAGCATCTGTGGGAGCGAGGAGAGAAGGGCACGATTAACTCTTATTCCCTCTGTGTTCGGTTTGGACGGCAGCTCTCCGCCTCACGTCGCCAGCTGGGGATATAAGCCTATTGGTTTTCCGAAGAGCAAAAAGTCATCAAAGGGAAGTCGTGTTGACGCAGCCAAGATAAAAAGTAGGGACGAATGGAGGTATGGCGAGCACACTCAGAAATGGGGCTACTCGTCGCCTGCGTTCCAGTGCAGATCTCCGCCTACGCAACTGTACAAGCTTAAAAACTCACAAAGCAAACTCAAACAAAACTCGCCGGGCAGACACTGTGTTGTTCCCGGTATGAATATCTAACGAGCGATTCTTTTTCAAAGGACGTTTAACAGCAAGTTCCTTGTGAGCAACGAAGAGATTAGAAAACACAACAACACTCCTTTTTGCAGTTTAGAAGCAGCGACACTGCAAGGTCCTTTAACAAAGTATGCCTCCATGGCTGATCTTAAGCCTAGCATGCAAACATGTCACGGAGAAAAGGAGAGAAAAGAAGGTGCGCAATACCTATTGCACAAAATAGCCAAGAATGTCAGCACGAGAGAGAACTTGGAGAACAGCACGGTAGCGGCTAAATGCCCACTGTGCAGTTCAGAGAGTCAAGAACTGACGAAGAGTTTTATTCAAGCGAAAAAGATTGACATAAAACTACCGTGTCTTGAAAACAACCTAAAAACATGAACCGCAAAGCACGTAGAAGTAGATTGGAAGCTTTCATTTCACCCGTTTGCTTTCGCGTGCCGCACGCGTTCAAATCGAGGTTAAATTTCGTCGCACTAGTCGATACAGGTGTCCTCGAGAGTACGAACATCTGCCTTGGTTTGCTGCGCATGTACTACAGATAAATAAGGTTTCACAGTGTCGTTCCTTGAGCTTGCACGTTCTTCAAAAGTGGTAATCTCATCTCTACTTTACCTGCTGCTAGTGCAGCCCTTGAGAATGTGATTAAAATTGTAAGCTAATGGCACTCCAAACAAAAAAAAAACAGTGCGCGTTTACGAGTGAATACCAGTGAACTACACTGAGCTAGAAAACCAAAACTAGACCATATCACGTCAGGGAATTTCCCCTGTTAGATTACTGTCTTTTCATCCTTTCATTAATATTCCCCGTTTTCATCTGAAACAAAACTTCTTTTAATGAATTATTATCGATTTGATTTCTATTTTTTACTCGATTAAATAAACAAGTTTCACTGCTTTTCTGTGTTGGTAGTGGGGCAAAATATACTTGAACAAATGTTCAAGCGCTTGTCTTTGTTATGACATGTGCAATTGTCGCTTAACAGTTATCATAGCGTTGCTATGGACAACGTTTCTACGGACGGCAGAGGTAAATGTCTTACATGGATGAAAAGTTAAGCCATGTAATACAAAGTGTTTATTTACGTTAAGTTTTTCTGCGTTAAGTTTTTCTTCCTGCTTGTTCTAAAAAAATCAGTTTTACTGTAAAAAACTGTCTGCGAAGAAACACGTCTCTTGTCAAAAGACGCTTTGCATGCCCGAGAGAAACATCGTTTCTGTCACATGTCAATATTCGCTGCCTACAAATAAACCGATAGCGATTGAATTGCCCCTCTATTGTTTATTTGCACTGCTTCTGAGCTAACGCAACGTTAATCCAGATAAATCACTGCACGCCGAGCTTTTGATTTTTAATTTCCAACCATTCCACTTCCCGTTCAGACGTTGGACTTTGTCATCTTTTATCCTCTTAACAGGATTATATGCGAAGGAGATGTTTACTTTAGCGAAATTAATGTACGTAATTAACACGACACGAGTTCAATTATTTTTAGTACAAATTCGCCTCGTATCTTTTTGACAATTAAGAATGGGCGTCTGCTTTGTTATGCAGATATCCGCGTATATTTATATTTCATTTGTATTTTCGATATTACAGTCAAAGGACTCCTTTTTCATGGAAACAACTTCAAAGTGTAATTTGGTGACACGTTCTCGTTAGATCCACCGCCATTTCAGTTCTGAGATTCGATTTGATGCAGCCATTTAAGAGAACCTGTCATTTTGAGCTCTGCTTGTTTGCCCAACGCAAATTTTCTTGAAGTTTTGACTTCGCAATTAATTGCTGCAGATGATTTTATCAACTCGTCTTTCCAGATTGAAATTGCATGCGGATCGCAGCGTGTTCTAACCAATACCCCATTGAGAAAATACAATGTATAACTGCATGGATAGACAACGAATTATGTCTTGGCTATCAGAAAGGTAATCAATATTCGGTATAAGTTTGGACGAACATAAATCATTCGCCGTTGCAATCAAAACATCATTATGGACAATAGCTGCTGTTACTTCTAACAACCTAGACGATGGCAACAACCTTTGGCTAGAAATACGCTCATAATTGCATCCGATAATGCAGAAGTCAAAAGAAACAAGACAGAAGTTCTTGAATCCTGAAGCCGAAGCAAGCCAATTGTTATCTCAAAGGGAGAGAACAAAACAACTGAACAGAATTCTTGGCGATTTACCGAACTTTAAGAAAGAAATCGACGAAAAGCTTAAAGGAAAACTACCGAAACCAAGCCCTCGTTTGCAAGAAACGCGAAGACTTGGCGAAGCAGGAATTTCACTCGAAATTGATGATGTTGAAACAGCCTTAGTAACCAGGGATTGCATCTGTGGTTTACAGCCGAATATAAAACAAGATAGTTCAAATTTAGAGAGCGGAGGGTCTTTTACACCGCCATCTTCAAAGGATTATCAACGTCTGAGGGAAATAGTGAAAGAAAATAAAAACTATATGGACTTTGACTTGATGAGGCAAAAAACGTTGAAGGTTGACGATATTGTGCATACAGCATCGAAGCTAGAAGCGGAATATCTTAAACGAGCGAAATCACCTGTTTACTTAAGGAGTTGCACTCGCAGGAGTCTGTATGGAAATAACAGTGTTTGTGAAGGGAGTTATAACTCTGAAAACCCACAACCAAGTTCTAAGGCTAAAAAAAGAACATTGATTGTAAAAATTCCGCGGATGTCCGACAATTTAAACGATTATAGTTGTGGACGAGATGGAAATTCAAAATTTTCGTTTCGACATAAAAAGTAAATCACAATTCTGTAAATCAAACAATCATAAGATAAAATATAAGCAGATTATGTTTTATAGTTCGACTTAAAAGTTGTAGAATACATCTCCAAAGACATACTTACAATTATGATATTTTTACGTTTTGCTGCACAATGAAAAAGACTAAATTATCAACTTTTAGTTTGATTATGCTGTATTGATTTATATTGCGTAACAAGTTGGAGTTTATTGCACGATGAAAACATCAACAAATTTTGAATCAGGTGTGTTTTTTTTTTCCTTTTTGCCGAGAAACCTACCGTGGAAGCAACATACGACATTGAAACCCGATTTACACGACAAGCGTTTTGGGCTCGGCACCCCTAAATTTTGGCTTGCGGGCCGCTAATTTACGGCACGGCACTCCTGAATTGTGTCGTGTAAATGCATATCTATGGGTACGGGTGCCAAAAACTTCAGGCGGGCCGAGCACTCCTGAAATAGGTAGTCTCGGCCCTCCTGTTTGGAGTGCCGTGCCCGAATTTGAATGGGTTCTTGACCGTTTCTCGGTGATTCTTTTGAAAGGACTGGGAATAATTTCTATCGAACATGCGCGATATTCCCAGTGCTTTCACAAATATTTTCATGGCTTAGGTAGAAACAGAGATCTTAAATCAAAGCGCTTTAAAACTGCTTGTCTGGAAAAGATTCATTGACGACATCTGCTCCCTCTAGAACAACACAAGAGAAGAGATCACACAGTTCATTGAACAAGCGAACAAACACCATCAAACTGTCAAGTTTACGGCTGAAGTATCCGAAACAGAAACAAACTTCTTGGATTGTTTACAAAGGCGAACGATTTAAAACTGGGTCGGTGCTTGATGTACGTACCCACTTTAAGGCCACTAAAACATTTCAGTACACCCATTTTTCAACCTGCCATCCACAGGAGTAAAAAAAAGATTCATCAAAGGAGAGGCTCTAAGACTACTTAGAACTAACTCTTCTGAAACATCATTTGAGCAAACATCACAAACTTCAAAACACATCTCCTTGAGAGGAGGACACCCAGAGAACTGTATTCAAACAACCCTCTCAGAAGTTACTTTTGAAGACAGAAATCAAGCCCTCCGACAAAAACAAAAACAAAACAAGAAAATCTTGCCCTTTTGTAACGAACATCACCCAGCAGTGCCTAAAAATATTTTTTCATTTAGAAAATTTCAATAACATTTGTGGAATTTCATTTTCGTGAAATAATTTTCATTTTAGGTAATCATTGCTTCATTAGTGTGGAAAAAGTGTGAAATGAAATACAGTATTGTTTAGGGATTTTCATTTTCATGTTATGCACACTCTTTAGCCTTTTCTGAAAATCATTAATGTCGTTTACGTGTAGGAAATTTCATTTATTATTACCGCAAAAAAACTGGTAAATTTGTTTTTAACATCGTGACTAATGTTGGCATGATATGTAATTCGCAGCAGTGCCGCTGGCAAACTGAACTCCTGTTTACGCTTAACTTCAGCCACGAAGTCTTCTTAGTACATTCGTGTACCGGGCCACGCCTCTCTGATCATCAAAAAACATAGTCAACAAGATCAAGGTCCTCGTCAAGAAAGCCCTCTACGAGGAGCTGAACTGTCTCTGAGGTCAACCATAAGGATAAACTCAATATCCTTGGAGACTTCGACGCCCACGTTGGTGTGGATTAAACCACCTGGCTGACTGTCCTTGGGCACTGTGACACTGTGACACATCCCAAACGGGCTGCTATTGCTGTCAATACGTGCCCAGGACAAACTCTCCGTCACCAAACCCTCTTTCTGCAGGCTGACACTGTCAAGAACATGAATGCATTCTCGCTCTAAGAATTGCTCACGGAAATTTGCAAAGTTAAAAAGATTTTAATTCACAAGGAGAGGACTTATTCTCGGTAAGGCAGCAATAGTTTTTCTACTTTAAACTTGTCATCACCAAACATGAGTTTCAAAATGAGTCTACTTGAGGTGAACGGTAGTAAACTTTGATTACTTTGATTCAGTCCTTGTCGTGTAACGTGTAATGTGACCATCACAACTGTCTTTCTGACCAGCATGTGCAATTATGCAGCCTGACACTGTCAAGAACATGGACGCATCCTCGCTCTAAGAAGCGCACATGTTGGTCTACGTCATTTGAAGTTTCTGCTTCGCTAGCGATAGCATTTTCTTGGTTGAGTTCTCACTTTGAAAATTCCAAATCAACCGCTGGATATCCTCGTAAGCTGAAGCAAATACTCGTCGACTTTCTTTGAGCATTAAATCTTGAAAAGTTTCTTTCAGGGTGTTTTTAAATTTCTGGAAAACACCGCTAAAACTCCCTCGCTTTTCAAAATGGCCGCCCTAACAAGCCGTGAAAGAAGATCTGCCGTACACTTCCAAATATGGTCACCTACGTATATCGCTGGATATCTGTTATGTACGGATGAGGGATATTTAGGTTTCCTGACCATATATGGGCATAGTGACAATTCCTTGATATACCTTCTATTAGTTTTAGGTAAAGTCCCTGCCAGAGTCATCCTCAATATGATGTCATTACGATCACACACATGCGACCGAACCGTTTAACCCCGAATCACACGTGGCTTCCGAGCCAGCAGGGTCACCAGGCAAGCTACTGAACCTCCATCGTCTCCAGGCCAAATTCAAAATGTTCCAAGTCTTTCCTCAAGAGTTTCTCTTCTCGGTGACTGTGAACTTTCTGAGTACTCCCACGAGGATATTCATTGTATGACAGACCTCTTTGCCTCCGTCTTGGCCTCAAGTCAGCCTTGGCAAGATTGGAGGGATGTTCGGGCCTTACCCATCTCAGGGCCTGACACTCCACCACCACCATCACCACCTAGTTGTATCAACAACATAGATATCAAGTCTGTTAAGACGTTCTGCAACTTTGGGGGGTCCTGTCAGTAGTAATTGGTAATGGATCTCTTGACGGAGAAGTGTCTCTGCGTATCTCCTAGGCTATAGGTCCACAACTGGCAAGCTTACCAAGCGGCTGCGGCAAGATCATGGCATCAAACTTGCCAGGAAAATAGCCTTGTACAGAGCAGTCGTTCTGAGTGCTCTACTGTGAGGCGTGGCCACGTACTGACGCCAAGTCCAAGGATTGAAACAATTCCGCCGACCAAGAAGGTAGCAAAAGGGAGTCGCGACTTTTTACCAACAAATGCACGCGTCAAGTATACGTTCATAAGAACAATTTTTAAGCAGAAGCAAAATCCTTAATCTCTCTATTGTTAAATCTTTTTCGCCCTGTGTAAAAGAAACACTGTTGATCATATTTGAAACGAAAACGTTTAGTATAAGGGCTTTATTTTGTAACCATTCCAACTTTTCGTGCCGTCATTTTGAACATTTTGAACACGGACAGAGCTCTGGGGACGAGGTTACCCCCTCTCGTATCGGATGGTATCGTATCGTATCGGATCGCATCGGAATTAACCGTTATGGTGTGTTCCATTCTCGGACATCTCTTCATACTCTTATGGGTCCACGTTTTGCTTCACACGCCTTTGCTACCAACCTTTTGTCTGCTCACGTTTTTGTTTGTTAATCGCGCCTCTGTACTCTAAAGGTGGCTAAGTATCGTAAAGAGAAATTAAATGTTGATATTAAATTGCCAGTTTTCCGCTCCATATAAACCAAGAAATATTCACATTCGTTTCATCTGCCTAGTTCGTTACCACTGGAAAACAACGGAACGCTTTGTCAATCAAAAACGCAAGAGCAAGTCCAAAAAATGAGTCTCGAATTTGCTATAGAAACTTTCTCAAATTTGTCATCAATTTTGGAGGAAATTGAAAGAGAAGGAGATGCGAAGCATGTCGCCATTCCAAAGCCTAAGGCCCCAAAAAATATCAAGGAAGAAAGCCAAGATCCTCCACAATGAATGTAGGAGAGCGAGGGGCATTCACCAGTACAGATCTTGAGGCAGCAACAGGATACAAAGAGGAAAGAAAACCAAGATCTTCCACAATGCTTGAGCCACAGAAACCAAAACGGAGCAACTTTGAACGTAGGTTCAGTCTCCAGCCGTGAGTGTCTCGATGCGCCCGCGATTCTCGCCACTTTCACGGCTGGGCGCACGGGTTTGGTTGCATGTCCGTGACGTCATTACAATTTTAATAATTATGCAGACAATCCACACGTCGATTGCATAAATTTTATCTCGTTTTTTTCTTTTTTGTATCGTCTCGAGAAAAAGCGAAATACAAAAATTATTTCCTGCAACGCCTCCTAAAAGTGTGAAATTTCAAAAGAAAGACGAAATCCCGCTAAATTATGCCGCGCATTCTGCCCCGCAAATTTCAGGGGGCTTGTCTCTGATTGGTCAGTCTAAACAATAACCAAACCCGTGCGCCCAGCCGTGAAGGTGGCGAGAATCGCGGGCGCATCGAGACACGCACGGCTGAAGACTGACTACTTTGAACGTCGAGCCAGTGTTCCAACTGGAGACACGCATTCGGAGTGCGCCACCGTGTCCAGTGATCGATCGAGCCAAGGTACAAAGTGACAGTCGATTGACTGAGGCCGCCAAGCAACTGAGTGACGAGGAACTGGCGCTGTTGTATGAGGACATTCTCAAACCTTTGGATTTCTACGCAATGTTGCACGAAAGGAGAAGTCTGGAAATGTAAGAAAAAGAACATTTCTGGTGAGAAAGAGACCCTTTCTGTTTCGAAATCATCGGCATTTATTTACCTCAATGTAATTGCAGTTATAGGGCAAATGTATTGCAAAGTTTGGAGCTTTATATTGTTGTTTCTATATGAAATAGTTTTTCGATTTCTAAGAATTTGCTGATATCTAAGTAAAACGTATTTATCGTTGTTGAAATAAACTTCTTTTTCACTCTCAAAGGCGCCAAAGTAAAATGTAAAAATACCACATAAATGTCAGCTCAATGCTTCTTCTCTTGTTAGTAACTAACTTACCGTGTGGCACTTAATATTTGCGGGTACTAATTTTTGCGATTTGCGGCAGTTTTTTTTACGATCCGCAAAAAAAGGTTCCCGCGAAAAAAAAATTTCCACAAAAATTTCCCCCCCAAAAATTTACTCCACTGTCGAAATTATAGACAAACAACGTCTTTACTTCAAAGAAAAGGATCGTCTGAAGGTACTCCGTTGATTAAATGATTAACGTGTTATACATCTGCACGTTGTTCACCTGCATTCGATCTGTTATCACTCTAATACCTTTATTAAGTAATCGGCGTAAATCACCTACTTTAACAAATAAACCATCTACTATCACTTGAATACCGTTAATTACCTATTGACGTATGCTGTTAATTAGTAAATTAACCATCTATTGTTACTTAAATACCGTTAATTAGTAATTGTCTAAAATTGCCTATTGTCACTCGTGTACCATTAATTAGTAAATTAATCATATGTTGTCACTTTACTACAGCTAATTAGTAATTGACGTGAGTCAACTATTGTCACTCAATACTGTTTGCTATAGTTAATATAACAGACAGGTGATTTACGTCAATCAATTAGTCGTTTCTTAGTAATTGACGTAAATCACCTACTGTCACTCTAACACCACTAAGTAGTAGGATTGTGAGGACGAGGATAACGTTCTCGTTCGGATCGGACAGCACTTCGAATACGATGTTCGTGTTCTCGTATGGGATCGGATATCTCGACCTTGCATGGTCACGTTTTTGTTTCACACGCTCGTGCTACTCACGTTTTGTCTGTTCACGTTTTTCACGTTATATCTATCACGCTTCCTTAATTCCTCAAATGCATAACTTACAAAAATTGTAAGTTGGTAATTGCTGATTTTCCGCGGTACATAAGCCAAGAAACACTTGAATTCAGTTCAGTAGTTTAGTGCGTGCCATTGGAGAACTACAGAACTCTTTAACAAACAAAAACCCTGGCAAAAGCACAGTACAAAAAATGAGTCTCGAATTTGATATAGAAAATTTCTCAAATTTGTCGTCAATTTTGGTGGAAATTGAAAGAGAAGGAGATGCGAAGCATGTCACCATTCCAAAGCCGAAAAACATTAAGGAAGAAAGAAAGCCAAGATCCTCCACAATGAATAAAGAACAGCGAAGGGCATTCATCGGCACAGATCCTGAGGCAGCAACAGGATACAAAGAGGAAAGAAAACCAAGATCTTCCACAATGCTTGAGCCACAGAAACCAAAACGGAGCAACTTTTGGACGTCGAGCCAGTGATCCAACTGGAGACACGCTGACGGTAGTCGTGCCCCGCATACGCATTCGGAGTGCGCCACCGTGTCCAGTGTTCGATCGAGCCAAGGTACAAAGTGACAGTCGATTGACTGAGGTCGCCAAGCAGCTGGGCGACGAGGTACTGGCGCTGTTGTATGAGGACATTCTCAAACCTTTGGATTTCTACGCAATGTTGCATGAAAGAAAAAGACTGGGATTGTAAGAATACGAACATTTCTTGTGAGGAAGAGATCCTTTCTATTTCGAAATCATTGGCATTTGCCACAATATAATTGCAGATACAGGGTAAATATGCCGTAAATTTTGGAGCTTTACATTGTTGTTTCTGTGGAATAGTTATCGATTTATAACAAGCTGTTTTTAAAATTAGTAGCCAATAATTGATCTAAAGAATTTTGCTGTGTACTTGCACAAAGAAAGACTTTATACTGAAATGCGACTACGAACGAACATTCTTTGATGATTCAGACACGTAACGCAGTTTGCCGTTCTATCCGCTTCTATTTTTTGTTTGCGTACGTCGTTTGCATGTCATTTCACCACTTCTATTCTCGTTTTCCGGTGTCCTATTAATAATGAAAAATAATATTTAAAAAATCAAAATATGTCCACATGGCGCTAAATTCTAAAAGTCAAAAGGCACTTTACAGTACATGATTAAATTAAAAATAAAACAAAAACATAACAAAAATTGATTGTGCCTCTGTGATGGTTGGTGTTCTGATTTCTGGGATGGTGTCTTGGTCAGCTTCCGCAGCCAGCTGAGATTTCTTTTCAACAAAGTTTAGGTGCATTGTGCTATTTGTGTTTTTAGAACTGAGTGGAGTGTTTGTAAGCGTCCTGGACAGCAAAATGTATTCTTTACTAAATTCATCGCTATTGTAACGTGCAAGGTGACTTATGAAATAAAAGCCATTAATGATATCCTCAGTATCTCGGTGTTTCTCTTTTACTCTTGGCAACTAAAACCATTAAACGGTTTGTCCAAAATGACGGCCGGAAATCTATGTTAATAAACGACGTTTTTATGTAAGAGTTTCATTGTATCGAAAAACGGGTAGCAGCCCAGAGGAATTCACCAGGGCATTGGGTCACTTTCTAGCACTCACACATACAGTGGATACATTTCCATCGGTATATAGGGTGTATATTTTTGAGTGTATTATAAAATGAGAAAAAGAACGGCTGGCGATCGTCGGAAAACATCGTCGGGTGTTCTTTGGTTATCACAAGACTTTGGATCGTCTTCGGAGGCCTTCTGGCATCTTCGGAAATGTTCAAAAGACTTCGGGTCATCTTTGAAATCTTTCAGGTGGATTTCGGTGTGCTCCTGCTCAGGGTGTCTACGTTCAATTTTCGACAAATTAACTTCTAATACCGTTTGTTAGTAAGTGACTTATGTTTCACCTACAGTCACTCGTTGACAGCTACGCAGCAACGTATCCATCTATTGTAACTCAAATACCTTTAAATAGTAATTGTAGTAAAACACCTACTATCTAGCTTATACTATTAATTAGCAAATAATCTGTTATCACTCTGATACCGTTAATAAGTAATCGGCGAAAATCACCTATTTTATCAAATTAATCATCTACTGTCACTTAAATAATACCGTTAATTACTTACTGACGTAATTCGCCTGTTGTCAATCTTATGCTGTTAATTAGTAAATTAGTAAAATAAATACCGTTAATTAATAATTGACGTAAATTGCCTATTGTTACTCGTGAACTGCTAATTAGTAAATTAATCTTATGTTGTCACTTCAATACTGTTAATTAGTAAATTGATCATCTATTGTTACTTTTCTTTAATACCCTTAATTAGTAATTGACGCTAATTTACTAATTACTATTTTTCACTTTTCCACCCACACCCTTGTCACTCAAATATCGTTAATTAGCAATTGACGTAAGTCCCTTATTGTCACTCAGTATCCGCCACTAATCGTTACTTTAATACCCTACCATTGTTCCTTTTAATATCTTTTATTAGCAATTGACGTAAATTTCTTTTCTGTTAGTAACCGACGGAATTTTTCTATTGTCACCCTATACCGCTAATGAGTAAATTTATCACCTATTATTGCTCTAATACCCATCCCTACTTTAATACTTAACAGTTAGATTATGAGCTCGAGATTTCTATCGCGTGATAGTTGATGAGGCCGAAGGCCGTATCAACTATCACGCGGAGCTTTGGGAAAGTGTCATCGAAAAATTTCTTGTAGTTATATTTCGTCTTTGTAGCGTTTGCGTTTGCCAACATAGATGTACTATGCTGTCGGCAAATAAAAAAATCAATAATAATTAAAACTCTATTGAACTAGCTTGTTTGGTCCGTATCTGGCAAATACTGATCTAGGGTTTTTTTTGTTTTTTTTTTTGTTTTTGCCTTCCTTTCTCGTACGTTTATAGACTTCGTCTCTGGGAAGGTTTACGATCAAATGGTTCAGTAAGTTACCAGAAATTCCATGCATCCATGATTTTCGGGGTACCTCGAGAGTTAGGGTACCCTTCTTTTCCCTTTGGGAACAGAACGTGTGTAATTTCGTTATTCGTTCGGAGTTGTGAACAGTACATCTCTTTCAGCTAGTATACTGATTTCGAAAAACCCTTACCATCATTTAACAGTAATCCCAACCGTTTTTTCTCGCAAATGGTAGGGACCTTAGAACTCGATCAACATTTCCCAAGTACGGTCATCACGCTGGTTCAGTGACACTTTTACATTAACGTCTCAAACGTAGATAAAATGCGTCTAAAAGTTGTGATACTGCATTTAATTTTACTACATACTTTCTGCACACGCACCAAGCGGGTGCCAATATGAACTGTCCTGGGTCAAGACACGTGAAGATTGAACTTTTCTTGATCAATCTTACTTTAAGTTCACATTACTTAAACTTTACATCCAGGTTAACCCGTCTTGCCAGGAAGCCCTGCTTGAGACATTAATGTGAAGGACAGATGGTTTGCCTACTCGATATGGGCTGATTTTCGAACAATCCACTTGTTCAGGGCTAAAAATAACCACTTGGAAACGTCTTTTTTCAACTGATATCTTTAGCCAAAGCTGAGAGGGATGAGCTCTGTGATGAACAAACATGCCTTTCAAGAAGGTCGGATTTTAATGCGCAAATCCTCAAATTTTCAACCCTTCGATGGCGACTTAGAGAGCTGATGTTCAACAATGGCTCATGTGAACATACCCACAAGTATATATCCAAGCCCATGTCAGGCTTGGAAGTGCCCAGGTGTTATCTGTTGATGACTGCAAAGCTGTGTCCGCCGCCACAACCAATCACACGCACATCGGAATCTTTAAGACTAGACACACAGCCTGGTGTGTAGACGTTTACTTCATCTCCAGTCCCACAGATTCCATGCTCATTCCAGCCCCAAGTCATTACAGAACCACAACCTGGTAAATAACAAACAAAGAAATCGTTAGGGGTGGATCAAAATGACCATATTGTCGCCTTGGACAACTTAAGCCGCGTGACAACAAATTTAATTATCCGATCCGATTAAGCGTGGAAAATATCACGAAACTTGTATAGGTCCTTGTGTGACTTGCACATTTCTGTACAACTTGTGACTAGGTACATCATACATGGCGAATATGGCAAATCCGTATCCAAATAAATACACTAATTTAATGACAACGCAGATGATAGCAATGCAATCACGCGCTCATCCCAGAAAACTCACCCAGCAAGGCCATGTTATGTTCAGCTCCACAGATTACCTACAAGAAACGAAAACCAGTACATCGATAAATTAACGTTCTTCAGCTAGTTATCATATGCGTCTGTCCTTAAGTCAGTCAGTCAACAACCCAGTAAATCAGAGAGTCAGTCAAATAGTTTTCACCCAGTAAGTCACCCAGCCATCCAGGCAGCCAACCAACCAGCCTGCCAGCTAGTCAATAAGTCAGTCAGTCAGTCAGTCAGTCAGTCAGGCAGGCAGGCAGGCAGGCAGGCAGTCCATAAGTCAGTCAATCAGTCACTCGATCAGTTATTTAGTCAGTCAGTCAGTCAGTCAGTCCATCAGTCAATCAGTCCGGCAGGCAGGCAGGCAGTATCAGTCAGTAAGTAAGTCCGTCAGTTAGTCAATATATCAGTCAATCAGTCAGTCCGACTGACTTACAGTGAGTTATTTCAGTAGGCAGTCTGAGTTCTTAGTCAGGCTGTCATTCCAGTCAGTCAGTAGTGACCTGAACAAATCATACCTGTTCAGCACCTCTGACATGTGTGACCTCTGTTGGTTCACTACAAAATCCTTGCTTCACCACATCATTGCCCAGACCTAGCTGACCATAATCTGCACGGCCCCAAGAAAAGATCTTGTTGTCCTCTGTGTAGATAAACGTACTGTATGATTAATAAACAAATTGATGACAGCGTAAAATACAGGCAACTTGGAGGTAAAAGATCCAAACCAGAAAAATCGATTCATGGTCAATCAGTAAGTCAGTCATTTGCTTTGTTTGTCTATTTGTCAACCCATCCATCAGTGTGGCAACCAGTCTGTGCATTAGCCCGTCAGTGGATTATTTGGTCAGTCAGTCAGACAGCAGTCAGTCAGTCGTCAGTCAGTCAGTTGTCAGTCAGTCAGTCAGTCAGCGGTCAGTCAGACATTGTTTTGTCAGTCAGTCCGTTGATAAATCGAAAATTTTGTATAGTCAGTCAGTCAGTCTGTTTGTCTATTTTTCCACCCATCCATCAGTCTGACAGTCAGCCTATACATTAGTCAGTCAGTCAGTCAACTAAAAAGAAATGGTTGACATTCAAACCTGTAATGGCCAGAAGGTGACTCCATCCTGACTTGAGCTGAGTGACATGCACTCCAGAAATCAATCCTCCAATCATGTGTGGTGCATTAACGATCTGCGCGTCAAGCTCTACTGACACGCTTTCTGGAGGTCTTCCACACTGTCCATGCTGATTTGAACCCCAGCAGAAAACCTTTCCTGAGGCTGTTAATGCACCAGAATGATGAGACCCTGCAACTACTTGTACAACCTTCTGAGGAGACCCTGGGAGCACGACTGTTGACAAAGGAAAAAGATTTGGTATTACTACCATCAAGTGCAGAATTCCCTAAAGTCTTGTGATTCACTGCTTAGTGTTGCATGTCCCGGTTTAAGAAGTCAACCTGTTCTCAGTCTATTTCAAGAGGTACAGGTAAAGTAAAACTTTTATGAGTTGAATTGGGTGGTGCAATAAATAGTGAACCCACTGCACACTCCCAGAATTAATCGGGAAGCAGATTATGAGCCAGGCAGGCTGACTTTAGGTAACCTCAGGTGTTATCATGAAAACAGCTGCAGAAAAAAGGTAGTGTCTCAAATTTTATCTTAGAGATAATAATCAAGCTAAAGCAACTGGATTTTAATTGTACAACCTCATACTTAGATGTTTAATTACCATATATCTCACAGTAAAGAACATCCATATTTTAACTCACTACATAACAAAACATTCTCTAGCTCACACTAATACTTTTTAGTTACAACATGACAGAATCATCTTACGCTTTACCATTAAATAATTAATTAATTAATACATTTTCACCTTGTTGAGGGTTTGAATAATTGCTTCCTGTTTTTCCTATCCCGAGTTGTCCTTTCTTATTGGCTCCCCAACACCAAACTGATCCATCCGCTTACAAGAAAGTGATATAAATGAAACTAATCAGTGAGAGCAACAATAAGACAATCTAGAATACCAATAATTCTGTTATAATGTTATCATTACTACTCTTGAAATCATTTTGAGGAAATCAGACAAACATTCTGCTACATACTGGATTTAGTGCAGTGGCCTTAATTATGTCCATTAAATGCTCAATTTACATTTTTCTTTGTCTCCCATAAAAGGATACATTGACACCTGTCCTAAACGTACAAGTGGTACCTGGTCCCAAAATTGTCCACTAAAGGAAGGTCTTAACTGTAGAAATGATGACATTTAATACTTACCTAAAGCAATCACCGAATGTCTGAGTCCTGCTGCAACACTGATTACTCGTTGATTTGCAAATTCCTACTGAATGATACCACGGAAAATATATCTGTTATATTAACTGTGTGAACAAAAAAAAAAGGTTAACACTCTAGTTGACTTTGAGCTGTTAATTTTCAAAGCCACCCATCACAAAAGAGCTGAAATTGAAGGATATATATGTTGAATAAAAGTGTGTCAGGTGAGTGCTAGTTAAAGTCTTGAGCATCTTTGTGAGATTGGAGTATGTATAAGCCCCACGAATATAATAAATATTCCTTTACAACACATTAATACATAAAATAAAAGATAGATTACAATTATATAAATTGTACCTGACACAAAGCTGGCCTTGTAATGGAACCACCCAGTTTTCCTGTGCCCAACTGACCAAATGTATTAGATCCCCAGACATAAAGTCCTGCATCTGAGAAACAGACAAAAACAGAAGGTCCTGAAGGGTAAAATTGGAACTGGGCAGCGATTTAGCAGTTGTTTAAATGAGGAAAGTCCCAGGACAAAAACTGCTACTGGAAATGGGATATGGCAAAGTCAAATGCAATTGATACAGCACTTTGCCCAGACATGGATACTATTTATTGGTCTTGCACATCCACAACATAATAGAATTCACAGTAAGTGTTTAAACTCGGTGTAAATCTTGCAAAGGGTATATAATAGACTCTATAGCAAAAGAAAAAGGGAGGGGGGAAATGAAAAAGAAACAATGGTGGATCTAGGATTTTTGAAGGGGGGTCGCTGACTTGAATGAATGATAACGGAACAATAATATTGGGGGACAAAGTCGCCTCAGTGATAGTTTTGTTCCTTCTCTTAATTTCAAGCTTAAACGACCCCAAGCAGGGGGGGGGGGGGGGTGGCTAGCCATCCAATTTATCCCCTCTGTATCCACCCCTGGAGGAATTGATATTTTCCCTACACAGGCTATTGTCTAGAGTTTATAGATATACACAAACAAGATGTCTGTTGAAGGTTGACATGCTAATTGAATAAAACTTCCTTTGAGAAAAAGCTTTACTTCAAAATGCAAATGGGATATCTGCAACTACTATAGAAACAAATCAAAATCCTTGGGTATGGGATGAAATGGTATCCCATCCGGGGGAGAAGCAATTCTCCAGTCACTCCCTGTTATATTATCCTGTTTCAGAAGCAACAGCAGTTGTAGGTTTATTTCTAAAATTTATTTCTAAAAAAATTACCTGTGATAGCCAAAGTGTGATTCCATCCACAAGATACTTGTTTTACAGGTGGAAGACTTTGAACATGACATAACAGAGCTCTGTCTTCAGTGTCACCCAGCCCTAGCTGACCTTTATTGTTCCAACCACACATCAAAAGATCTTGGGTTACTAGATAATGAGAAATAACTATGGATGAGTGCAAAGTCACTGACAATGAGTCAACAATGAAGTGAGTCATTTTAATCTACGCATGCCTTTCTCAAACCTACCCAAAACATTTTGCACCCAAAAGACTGTTCAGATGTGCAACTGGTTTTTTGGGTCCAGAACGTCCTCTGGAGTCTTAGCACCGGTAGTTAAATGTAAATTTTTTCCCATACTGAGAGTACACAGAAAATATAAGGTCACAATATATACCCTTACTAGCAAATCACGAATGAAGCCCTTTATTATTATTATTATTATTATTATAGGGCTTCTGATATTATGCATTGGTGCGATTTTGCACAATTGATTTTGAATCACATCCAATTGCATAATCCAAAAGAAACCTTATAAATGATAAGAAATGCACAAGCTGGACAAAACAAGCATTACGCAGAGCCTCTAAAATCTTCAATGTTTTCGTGAATCTAATGACAGGTGTTCTACACGAAATTTTTTCCAGAAAAAATCAGATAGTTTGCCACATAATAGACCTTTTCTGTCACTTTTCTGCCACATAACGTGACCTCCTGGAAATTCTGCATAATTTTGCAATATTTTTCACACACTATCAGAAGGAATGTTATTATTATTATTATTATTATTATTATTATTATTATTATTATTATTATTATTATTACATGTATTATTCTATTAATTAATTAAATGATATTGCTTTAATATTATTATTTAGTTTACTATTGATGGATGTTAGAAATTTACCTGGATTAATGTGTTTTCAAACCTTTTAATTTATTTTTCATTAGTTACAGTATGAAAATTAATTGTGGTCAATGATGTACTGAAGTTTAGTCCATATTGAAGCTGGAACTATGACCCTGCCAATGATATGTCTACATTCATACACTAGAATCCTGCTATCTCAAACTCTCAAGAGAAAAGCTGACTGTTACCCAGTCACTACTAAAAATGCAGAAATTGAGGTAGAGAAAAATACGTGAAGGAACAGGGAAATTTAGGCTTTTACTTTGGGTACAAGACACAGAATTTGCAAAACAATCAACATAAAAATTCAAAACAATGAACAGGGGAAAACAATGCCCTACTTTACAATAAAGAAAACAATACACTAGTTGTTTTGCAAATTCTGTGTCTTCTACTCGAAGTAACAGCCGAAATTTGCAAACACGTGGGGATTTACTGTCTATTTAATCCCCTCCCCACGAGTTAGAGGGGAAAGTAAAGTTGCTTGACATAGTGGGGAATTCTGAGTTTTAGTTTCAGAAGCGGGGAGGGGGGGGTGTATTCGACATAACGGAAGGCAAGTGTGTAATTCTGGTTAACATACTAATGCACTGTACATAGGGATCATAGGATTCCAAATAGCGAGAGTCGATGGTGTATATGATAATAATTCAAGGCCGGGATATTATGATATCCACTGTAATTCTGGTAAACATACTAACACACTGTGAATGCTTCAAATTTATAAACCTGTTATAACGGCTGTGTGTCCTCCACCACCTTGAATTAAGCTAATTTCCATACTTCCTGGAAGACCATCCTCCCCACAGCTTTCTGGAAGCAACACATCTTCTTTGTGACCTAAACATAACTGTCCGTGGCTATTTGCTCCCTAAAAAAGCAAGAAAGAAAAAAAGTTTTTTCCAAGTGTAAAATGACACCTATTTCAGTTAAGATGTCTCAGAATCTTACATTAACTAACCCACGAAAATAGTTGCTTCTTCTTGAATTTTCGTGCTTCCTCGTCCGCCATCTTGATTCTCTATCGATCGCTGGCTCAAACATCAATAATTCGTTGTGTTAGGTATCACGAAGTGTCTTGGAGATCTCTATTCACCCAAAGATACGTCTTGTAGATCTAACTGCTGCGTTGTAGAGAGTGGAATCGAAATTTATAAACTAAAGGTGCTACTTTCCACATCAATGAAACCGGCTTGCCAAGGTAAACACGGTTTGAACTAAAATGACAAAACCTAAGTAGCACAAAATACTGTAAAGATGTAAGACAATTTCACAGTCTCAGTTTATCGGGTAAGTGGACAGACTCCAGCAAACTCGTTACACCAAATTAGTATACCGTACGGGTAGGTAGGTCATTAACACCCAAGTCTTACCGAACTGATCTGCCATTTTCTGGCCACTGAATTAGTGTTCCTGTCACTATCTATAAAATTTGCAGCCAAAGTGTCAAAACTTCGTTTTCGACCGTTGTGAGAACTATTTTTTTCCATTTTCACGTTTGAATTTAAACATTTAATGCAGGAATGCGCAAAACACATTTTTTTTTCGTTTCTTTGATTTCTTTTTCCGCCTTTTTTGGTAGTTACTATTCTTTTACCGTGCTGGAAAAAATTTCACCTAGATGCTGAGAGACGTGGAGATTTTTTCCATGTGAAAGACCCAAGTGAGAGGTGGTAAACTGTCGGAGGGCCAAATTGCCTTTTGTTTCTCTACCAAAATTTCTGCGTTGTTCGTGTGCATTAAAAAAATCTGGCCATACTCATCTGATCGTCCTTATAGCGGAGCCAGCGCGCTAGCGCGTCAGCGGAGCTCCATTGCTAAGGAAATTTGGTAACCTGTCAAGCCAAAAAATTTTAGTAGTGACGTAATAGTCACGTGACCGTCTGTCCGTACATCCGTACGTCCGTCCGTCCGCAACCAGAGGGCTACCAATGCACTTCATACACTGGATATAACTCTTTATACTCTAATCACTGGGAAACGAGTATAAAACATTTTGTAATTAATCTTCAATAAACACACCACACAGTTCTAGGGGCGAGCATCTCGTTTATTGATGTCCGTGAGCACACACAGGTTACAATTGCAAATCGGAACGCTAACAAGTATACAAATATACAGAAAACAGTACAGTAGGTTACACAAATTAAAAGCAAGTATAAAGAGATGCCTTCGAATGGTTTCTGCATAACTTACAATCTCTTAAATAACCAAACGAATCCCACAGGATTAATAAACAACTAAATCATTAACACAATCTTATGAATACATTCCTACATACTTCAGTTACATACCAAAACATTACAAAATACATTTATACTCTAATCACTGTGAAACGAGTATAAAACATTTTGTAATTAATCTTCAATAAACACACCACACAGTTCTAGGGGCGAGCATCTCGTTTATTGATGCTCGCGTTCGAAAAATAAAGAAAGAGAAAAGCTAATAATTAATGCTTAACAACCTAAACTACGAGAAACGGATAACAGAGAATCAAGTTTGTCTTTGACATAGCCGTCCTTAGCGCTGTCAGATTTCCATCTGCCGTGACGCCTAAATAAGCGATCGCTGATACCGGCATTAGCAGCAGCAGATGCACCTCCAGCCCTAAGACTATGCAAGCCAAACATACTCTTAGGATAACCTAACTCAGCAAAAGCATGCAAAACAATCTCTCTAGTCCTAGTGTAGCTCATACCCTCAGAACGTAACTTATAAGAACAATTGGATTTTTGATAATACAGGGCACGGAAAAAAGGGTAACGTAGAAGACAGTTGCAGACCAGCGGAGCAAACATATCTTTCCAGCAAATCAAAAGGACAGGATATAGAACCCGTCTTGGCTAATAAGACTCTGGAACCATCCCTGTACTGATCTGTCTTACTCTTGACTATAGTAATCTCGACAAAGGTGTTATCGCAAAATTTAACATCACAGCAACGCAAAGCAGCTAATTCATTAAAGCGGAGAAATGCAGCATAAGCGGTAACACAAATAGCAGCTAAACGCAAATCTGAAAGGCTGGCGGAAGGGCCTGCAAATTTGATAGACATAAATACTCCAAAATGTGTGAAATGGCCGTGTGAAACGGCGGTGTGAATAGCTGCACACCAACAAAAGGCCAGTGCCTATATAGCATCATAGAAGGCCAGTGCCTTCTAGCCAAACCGATCACAGAGCTCCATCGAGCAAAAGAAAAAGCACCGGTGTGCTAAAATTCTCCGATCCAAAAATAGCATTCTTATTGGACCCATGTAAGAACACATCTTTGCCGTTCTCAACGAAGAGGTAATCGATAACAAATAAATTAAAGGACCCTTGAGAATCTACCAGAAGAGGCCAAAAAGGTGCGGATGGCCAATAAGGAATGACTAATATACCTTTGGATTTGCAAAGGCAAACATGGCGAATGACTCTGGTCACCAGTGTGACAGGAGGGACTAACCAGCAAAACTCGCCAGCCCAGCTGAAAGCAAATGAATCCACGCCTAGGCAATACGGATTGTAAAATCGAGAATAGAACCTAGGAACTTTGCAATTTTTGGAACTAGCGAAACAATCAACTGAGCACTGTCCCCAGTAGGACGTAAGTGCGTAAAAATAGCAATCCTTAACTTTCCAGTCGTCGCAATCAACGATTTTGCTAAGATAATCCGCTTTATCGTTGAGGGAACGAGGAATCCATTCGACGTCTAAGTCGATATTATAATCCCTGGTGACATAGAAAATATCCACAGATAATTTATGCAATTCTTCTTTCATGCTGCCCGAATCAACAATAATAGGGACTGCTTGATTATCAGTGAACCATTTAACAGAACTATTAGACAAACGTAGTGCGAAACTTTGGAGGGCAAAATAAACACAATGAAGTTCCCTCCAAGTGGAGCTTTGACTCATTTCCAGTGGGTCCCAGTTCTTGTGTGCAACTGGAAAATCATCCATAGATAAATAGGCGGCACAGCCCAGAGAGCTAGCGTCTGAATACGCAATCCGAGTAACTGGGCGAACATCCTCTGAAAGGGGCCTAGAATTAAGACGAAGTAAATTTTCCCGCCAGAAAATTAATTCCTTGCGAGATGGCAAATCCAAAATAACAGACGACTCCCACCCTGCTCTGCAATCCAAGGCCCTGTGCAAGTTTTTGGTCATAAGCTTACAAAGATTACCAATAACAAGCATATTAGAAATAATACTGCCTGTGACAGAAGCTAATTGCCTAGCGGGCATAGTGGTGTGGGAAAGTGCGTCATCTATTGATGTAAAGAGCCTGTCAATTTTGTCACTGGGGATCGAGAGCGATTTCTTCTTAAGATCCCAAAAATAACCCAACCATCTAAGGGACTGCACCGGGGACCAAACACTCTTAAGCATATTGAGAACAAACCCGGCACGAGACAAATCTGACTTAACGGCTAAGGCCTCCAAACGAGAACACGCGAATGTTGGGCATACCCCCAAGCCATCATCTAAGTAAACGACTATCCTGTACGCCTGGCTGCGCCAATATTTAACTAGAGGCCTCATAACTTTAGTAAAGATATAAGGTCCAGTAGATAATCCAAATGGCAAAACAGTGAACTTAAAATATCTGGTTACCCCACTGAATGACCAAGAAAACCCCAAAAAGTCTTGGTCGGGAGGAAAGATATCAATATGGTGATATCCCGATTTAATGTCAAATGAATAGAACCAATTTTGGGAGTGGTCAATAAATGAATTGAGCATGGTTTTAGCGTCTTCAAACTTAATTGTGAATTTTTTAACAAAAGAATTAGGATACCTGAGGTCTAATATTAGCCTCTTCTTGCCGTTAGACTGAATGGAAACAGACAAAGGGTTAATTACTGAAGGTGGAGACGAGCATTCCACAACAGAACCAACAGCTAAAAGATCAGTAATTGCTTTGTGAACAAAATCCGCATGCTGCAAGGAAGACTTATTATTACCGAAGGTGGCAGGAGCAGGTGTAAAATAAAAAGGAATTTTGTAGCCTTCCAAAATGGTTTGGCGAATAAACCAAGAAGCGCCTATATACTCCCAGAAACTAATATTACGCCTTAATCTACCTTTAACGGCAATGTTCTGCACGTCCTCTTGATAATCCGGACAAATTTCCGGAGAATCATGAAAATTAGGATCGCTAGTCGATTGGTAGAAAAAGTCAACTGGGTCACAATCGCCCAGAGAATTCACTGGAGATACAGGTAAAGGATACTCATCTTGTCCCAATCGTTTTAAGGCAGCATCGTATTTGTCCCTGGACCCATCATCCGTTTGTTGGTTTGGTGCTCGGTGGGTTTCGAGTGAGGTTGTTGCGACTGGGACAAACTGAGGAATTTGCCCAATGTCCGCGTTGGCCGCAGCTGAAACATTTGTCAGCGGGAACTGGTTGTCTTGCACGAAAGGACTGATGGCGAAAGGGCTGTTGAAGATTGAAAGAATGCTGAGCAGGAGCAGCCGAGAAAGAAGTTTGGATTTCCGTTGCTGACTCACGCTGCGGAGCTCTGGGACGGGCAGGTTGAAATTTTCTTTTCTTTTCACGAATCTTCGACAGCGCCCTCTTCTCGGCTGAACGGAGCTTTTTCTCGTCTTCTGAATCGTCGGCGAGTTCGTCGGACTCATACTCTTCAACAGCAGTCCAACCTGCGGGGCTCTTGTCGGCGAAACGCACAAGTTTGTTGCGCTTATCGATGAGCTTCTTTGCTTCTTCGAGATCGGAAGTTGCAGAAGAGACTTTCCCTGCGCGAAGGTTCTTAGAGGCCGTCTCGATTTGGTCGAGGACGTTGAGATTAAACTCGAACTGTACTCTGTTACCTTTATAATTAAAGGTATTCGAAGCTTTCGTCTCAGTTTTCAGCTTCTTTAGCTGGCTCTGTGTAAGGTTGTCTTTCTCTTCAAGTACGCGCTTGAAAGAAGTGAACTTCTGATCAAGCTTAGAGTCTAACAGTTGTGAAAATAACCGAAGGGTTTCGGCATTAGACAAGGAATCCTCATGTTCAGGAGGCGTAGTACTTTGGGAATCACGAGGAATATCGTGCTGTTCGGAAACGGACATCACTAAAAGCAAGTATAAAGAGATGCCTTCGAATGGTTTCTGCATAACTTACAATCTCTTAAATAACCAAACGAATCCCACAGGATTAATAAACAACTAAATCATTAACACAATCTTATGAATACATTCCTACATACTTCAGTTACATACCAAAACATTACAAAATACATGTGCTGAATCCCGTGTGTTTTTGGCGCGAAATCGCACGTTGACCCGCGTTGTAGCAAAACAAGCAAAGACAACAAAAGTCAAAAACAAATTTGTTAATGGAAAAAACAAGTTCAAGGAACACTCAGTTGTCTTTTTGGTGGAAGGGGAAAAGTTCAATTTAGGCGAAAGAAATTAGGCGATAAAGTTCAAGCAAAAAGTTCAAATTTGCCTCGTCGGTTCTGTTCAAACTCGGTCGGCACACCGCTTGAGTTCGCAGCTTTTCGCAGCGGTTTCGACGCCAAATATAGCAGAGCTAGTGCTTTTTGGTTTCTTTCTGTCCACAACCATGGTTTTCACGGCGTTTCGAACACATTTTGCAGGAAAAACACCAGCATTTTCACGCTGATAGGCAGCTTGTCACGAAGAAAGAAATAAGTATTAAAATTAACTTCTAGAATAACGTCAAATGCCCAAGGCCTAGTCACCGGTATTTTACGCTATCGAGCCGGGTTCGACACTCAGCGGGAGCGGGAATTTTTTCTTTTTTTTTTCTTAGTTTTTTTTTTTAAATTTAACGACTTGAATGAAAGTATTTTCACAAATTAATAACTGCCAGCAAAAACAAAACAAAAAAAACAAAACAAAAAACAGACAAAACAAAAAGGGGGGCTCCGCTTTTAGGCTTGGCTAAATCTATATATTATAGGTATCCGCTGTAAGATCTTTGCCATAGACTGCAAGTAATCTCTAATTTTGGCGATTCCGGCGAAATACATTTTTCGCCCGCCATCAACAAAATTAGAGACTACTCGCAGTCTAGATCTAACTTTACTGACAGTTGCTTCAGTTAATTATCAGATACCTCTTCTGCTGTTAAGTATGCTACAAGGACCATGGCCCATCACGGCCGACTGGTATCAATAGTTTTATTTTTGGAAAAAAGGGCGAGGAGACTGCATAGGAGAGTGCTACTCCCCACTTTCTCAATGTCTGGAACTGGCGAGAGATGGCTACATATTGCTAATACCAGACATGTTAACTAAACATTACTGCATACAAAAATATGACTATAAAAATGTTCCTAAAAGGCCAACAAAGTTATAGAAATATTCGAGTGCTTTTGAGATTTTTTGTTAAGGCACGAGATGTACTATGAACATGTGCTTCTTTTTTAAGGGTTCTCTGTTTTTATAGTCGTTAGAATAGCGTCAAAAAATTCGGTTTGGCTTTTGATGGCTTGGCTACTTTGAGGGTTCATCTCCTATACTGTGCACTCAAGAGAGATTTCCTGTTTTAGTGCCCATGGAACTAGGAATAGGTGTCCGCGTCCGCTTACAAAACACGGTAATTTGGGTCCGTGTATGAGAGGATTCCGTTAGAGTAGGTTGGACGGTAAATGGGCTCTGCATGAAGCTATCGGTCAACAGGGGACATACTGCTATAGGTTGGATTGAATTCATCCACCTTCATGAACCACTGATTTGATTCGGTAGTGTCGATGGAGCGATTGTGTAACAAACTGAAAGAACGCTATATGACATGTTTTCAATAAAAGCCTGAAAAAAATTCCTAAGAGCCAACAAACAAAATAATCAGTCGATTACTCGATAAATTATTACAGTTTTTTATTTTCAGACAATGCTGCAGGACTCGAGTCATGACTCAGGATTATCACACCAAGGCGTTTTCTCAACATTGCAGTGTAAGTTCACATTCAGTATTACACAAGGTGCACCATTTACGTCAAGATTAGTCCTTTTTTCTATGTTGTACTTGACTGTTGTTACTCCAGTGTCTCTGTCTCTCTGAAATGAAGCCTGAAAGTAGGATAATAGGCATGAGCATACTGAGTTAAAGCACACCCCAGCCACAAGCGTCCCAAGTACCATGAAACAACTTGAAGTATTATTTCTCCATCTGGATGAAATGCCAGGGCTACCCGGGGAGGGGGGTACTCCCTCATATGGCCTATACAGGGACGTACCTCTGGACAGGGTAAGGCTTTTGGCCTCTGTCCTGAATAGGGTATATAATGTTATGCGATTCTGTCCTAAGCAGGCTCTGAATTTGTTCTTAAGGTATGATTGCATGATTTTCATCGTTAATGGTTAAGTTATGCAAACTGAGAATCCGAGACAGAATTCCAGTGTTCATATCAGGCCATGCAAACACAGGTAAAAGTTTTTTATTGCTTTTATAAAATAACTAAGATACTACGCACAACTGTGACGTCATCACTGTGTTTACATACTCTCATGCAAATACACCTCTCAGCCAATCAGAGCGTGCGTAATTAGTATCTTAGTTATTTTAATGACTTTTGTTATATACGTTTTATGAGAACTAAAAGTAACAAACTACACTGACCCAATTCATACAAACTAATAGTATTTCATTCATTTCATTTGCTTTATGTAGTGTTTTGTCGGTTTAACTTCAGAATAGCCTACTGTTCTGAATAACTTCTGCATTGTTGACTGCGTGGTATGCAGAAACTAATTTATCCAAAAGCTGCCATGCAAACATTACATGTAGGCAAAAATAAATGTACAAAACGTACTTGGAGACCGCATAGCCAGCTTGGATGAGATCTTCACTTTTGAATTAATTAATTCCCATGTGGCATAGCCAGTTTTTGAGCTAGCCTAAATACTTAAAACTTTTACCCTTACACTGCTTGCCGGATGGCCAAAGTTTTTCAGTAACTGTACTGAATGCTTTCTTTGTGGAGTGGTGTTCTGAAGTAAAACGTGACGGGGTGACTTGGCAAGGCACTACTCGGCAGATGAACTTCGCAAACCAGTGCGTGGTTACCACTGGCTCTGGTCAGTTTTTGACTTTACAACAAACCTTAATCTTGAATAATACGTACGTCCGCTAACCTTTACATAACACTTAATGGTAAATTTGACAAACAATAATTCACCTTTTTCTGGTCAAAATATCTTGCATAGTCTCTCTTCCTTTTCTTGGGGTCATGCTCATGTTTAAAGGTATCATAACCTGTTGTTATGTGCTTGCTGCTGTGTCGGTAGATCTACAGTTCAATTAAAAAAACAAAAACAAAAATGTTGAATATTTTACAAGACAAAAGGTTAATGAGATAGTTCAGAAAATGTTATTATTACGGATAGGGCAAGTTAACATACACTGGGTCATTTTTTAACCATTTAAAAACGGATCAACCACTAGTAATCGTCACGTTTAAAGTTAAAAGATGCCTTGACATAGGACACTACAGTTGGCTAACTTCAACTGTAAAACTCCAAAAAGTTCGCAAATGCTGGATGGCAGCACTGTCCAGCCTGGATAGCATTGCCATCCAGCATTTGCGAGCATTTCCACTTGGAGTGGAACGCAGTTATGGCCAATATGTGAATTTCTTGGGCATACACGTAAATTGTATCCCCCCTGTCCTGCCTATGTTGACACCAATAGCTATTATTCAGGTTGTGAGTGATGCTTGAAATCAACCTATTTGCAAAAGGGAGAGGAGAGTCCAACTAGCAGAGTAAAAATTAATCAGTCTGCATGTCCAAGGGTTGTAGTTTCATGCCACTGACAGAAGCCACAGCAGCTATACAAGCCACATGCCTTGTTCAATTTGGACACAGTCAACACGTGGCAATTTTTCACCAATGATGATTAAGAAACCACTTTTGATGTAAACAATATTAAAGTATTAAAGTGTACACTGTAAAATAATTAAGTGTACATCATTTGTCTCATGACGCGGTCACTTGAGTTGTAGATCGCAATTTTTCGATTGCTTATTGCTAGTCTTCATCAGGCGATGAGGTCGACTGGTTACGCATCACCATATGTATGATATTGTATCACAATGGTGTGCTATTGGTGGGTTTTGATCCTCAGTGCTGTTACTTACTGACAACTTTGCTTCTTTCATTCTCATATAGAGCTCGTCATCTTCACGTCCCCAGCCCCAAAACTTATTTGAAAGTCCATTAACCTAAAGACAAAATAACTGATATAAGCAAAGCATCAATAAAAGAATGTCTGCTGACTATTCATTATGCCATGTGTGAATTAAAGTTCTCTTTGCATGCTCAAACAACCTTTCATCCTTAAATATGGTAACTACGTTACCAAAAATTCCCTAAGAAAATTTTGCTCAGGTAATATTCCCTGTTCAGACATAATAACTTGTTTATAATCATCCTCTGTGAGGTGATCATTAGGTGTCCTAAGTTAAGTCATCATTACAGGGAACCTAGCAATTCATTCAATATACTTGTGACTGGGAAATGCAACATCTTGCAGTAGATTATTTAAGTGCTTGTTTGCTTGTTTCATTGTAATTTTTCTGTTTGCTTTCTGTTAGTTTTTTGGGTACAAGCTTGGTTAGCTTGGTGCCAACACTCAAACAGAATTTTTTTTTCTTTAGAGTGTCTGTGGTTCAGTGATTGCCTAATGTAGTGAAGAATGTAGTGAAAAACTTTACTCTGGACACACTACCCCTTCCTACCCAGCAGGCACAGAGAGCAAACTGGGCAGAGCTGCAAATAACTGTTGGTCATCGGACAATGTTCAATTAAAATCGGCCAATGTCCGAAGAAATCTTAACGTCAGTCAGATGTTATGTCCAGACAAGTTTTTTTACCAAATAATAAGTAAATAATGATAAAAAATAATTATTTCAGAAAGACTTCCACTTAAAAATAATAATTAAAAGAAACGTCTGACCACCTTTCTGTTTGTCCAACCAAAATGGAGACTTGGTCGGAGTCGAACATAATATTTTCTTTCAAGAAAGAAAGAAAAATTATTTGCAGCCCTGCTGGGGGATAAACCTGCTATGGACTAGCATCTCGTTCAGGTGGGAGTAGTAATGCTCCAAATGGATGAATTTAAACTACAGAAACTGGATAATCTTCGCCAGCTGTGAACCATTAACTCTTGAACACTTAACCCTTCTCCTTTTTGAAGGGTATTGGTTACTAGTGCTAAGAAGAGCCAGGCTTTGCAGAACTTCACAGAAAATGCAGCTAAGTATTTTCAATTTACTGGGGACTGTAAGTCCTCTAAGGTACAATGTACCTACATTTCAAAGGACAAAAGGGAGGATAAATCCCTGGGGCATGACTAAAAATTTTCAGCGAAGGTGTGCTGACCATTTTCCTAATAAATTACAAAGGGAGGATAAATCCCTGAGGCACCACTAAAAATTTTCAGCGAAGGTGTGCTGACCATTTTCCTAATAAATTACTTGCAATGCTGTTTTACATCAAAATACAGGATAGCCACTCGACCAATGGTGGAGGGAAAAGTTGGCATTTAACGATAAATAATGAACGAGGCAATCATGTGTCCCTATTCGCCTTGCCAGCTCCCTGGTGGCAAGGTAACGGCTATACCCTGTAACAAAGGTTCAGTACAGACAGCACACTGGAGGTACTATACATGTGTTATCTAGTTAAACATTTTTGGTAACTAGAGTAATTACTGCTAGTTGCATTAATCAATACAAAATATCAATAAAATATCTTATACCCTCACGAATCTGTGATCTATAACAATACTGAACAGACAGCAAAATAGAAACCGTAAGATTATCATTCAGTCTTGATAATGAATTTACAAGAAACATCAAAACGCTGAGTCATGTTGATTTTGAGATTTTTAAATCTCAAAATTAAAAAATTTGTAAATCTCAAAATTTTTCAATTTTTAAATCTCAAAATTAAAATTTGTAACATACAAAGTCACGTAACTTCATTTTCAACTTATACAGTGCCAAAAAACTCACCTTCTCAAACTGTGCAATAGACATGATTAGAATTCCACCTACAAATGTCTTGTAGTGATACTTTGGATGTAGAAAAGGAGCTGATACATGGAAGGGTCCCTTCTCAGGGAATCCATAATACAAGTCTTTGTTAAGTGGAAGAAGATCCACATCATGCATTGCTATATAGTCACAATTATTATTTCTGGCTTCCATAAACCCAACATTTAAAAGAGATGCTCTGTTAAATCTGCAAAGAAGACAGGGATGGCTTAAATTAGAAATCATAAAATAATTGGTTAATATAAAGGATGATCATGGTATTCTAGAAACTTATAACAATAATAATGAAGGTTTATTTTAAAATACATGTTGTGGCACTAGGTGTCAAATTATTAATACATGAAATTATTTCAAAGTAGGAAACAGAAAATACAAAAATACAATATATCTTAAGCTAATCTAAGAGGCCTGGGTTTACAAAAATGCTTAAAAACTATTTTAAAAAATATACGATTTTCAAGAAGTTATTAAGAAACGGTGTGACTACTCAGACCGGGCCACTTGGAAGAAAATTGACTAATCACAGCCTTAATTGAGAACAAAAGAAGCCAACATTTTTCATAAGCTCACCAATAACGTTCAAGGATCTAGACAATACATCTCCAAATAAATTTGAAACCATCTAATTCTGCGGACCTCTCGGGAAATAGTCTAATTTTTTCATTGGTTAGCTTCAATGGTAATTTTTGAACGTTTTCAAACGGTGCGGTGTTGACTTGATGTGATTGAAAATATCTCGCAGATTTTTGTATGCGCTACGTAAGCTATAACAATAAGCTTACGGTAAATGTAAATGTTTCCAAAATGGCTTTTGCCTAGAAAATACAAGACTGAATCGAGAGGGCGCCATATACAGCAACAGTAGGCAACACTCCTAGCTATTACGAGATTACGTTTCAGACTTGCACCACACTGAAATGGAACTAAAAGCTCCAATAAGGGATTTGGATTTCCTTGCAATACTGAAACCGCAGCTGCAAATTGAAAGGGCTGCAGAAGCCAAATCAATAAATCAACGATAAGCATCTGTTGATTTAAAAAGCAGTTAGTGAATAAGGGGACTTGGGAACCTCTGCTTATTACTGAACGATTAAAACAGGCAAATGGGGATATTTATGTTCAGATCTGTGTTTGTTTATATTATCCCAGCTGCGCTGAACGAACGCTTCCCAGAATTGAGCAAGTTTGTTGTGTTACCGAATTTTTTTTCAGAAAAGGTTTCTTCTACAGACATACCCAGGCACTACAGCTGTAGCTGTACCGCTGACGCAAAAGTATTGTTTAAGATTTGTTTATGGACAAAAATTTTGCTATCAATTGCGAATTCGACCTCTAAATGTTCTGCCCAAAATTTAGGATCGAAATTAACCAATCGGCAGTTTCCCGAGAGGTCATGACCAGAGGTCACAGTTTCCAATTTTTTCAAACATGTATTGTCTGGATGCTTCAACGTTATTGGTTGTTTACGAAAATACTTTGCTGTTATTTGTTCTCAATTAACGTTGTGATTGGTCAATTGTCTTCCAAGTGGCCTGGTCCGAGTAGTTGCACTGTAAAACATCTTTAAAAATATACCCTATTAACCCACATTATTTTTGGGTTTGCTGAAAAGCCATCGCTTTTCAGCTATCTGCTAACTTAGCAGATAGCCAGACAACACCAACTGCATATGAATTTGTGGTTCCTCTAATGCAGCATAGTGTAAACCCTGTCATAAAAACTCCTAAATACCATCAGGGTTCATAAGTGTTCATATTTGACCTACTGATTTGCAATTACACTAGCCTGTGAGCAAGCCCTTGGCGGGTGCACGTCACTCAAGAGCTTGCTCGCACTAACTACCATTATATCGCCTTTCATATTAGTCTGGGTTTATTCAGACTATGTATTGTTACAGTGAAACCTGGTCAAGCATTCCTACTTAGAATGCACAAAATTAATCGAATCAAAAATCAAGTATTGGATTAGGTTTTGGTTTGAATATTTCATTCTTCATTTGAAAAGCAGATTATTGAAACCAATAATGAAATCAACATTGCAATAATCAACTTTAAATTTTATTCTAGGTAGGAGCCCTTAACCAGTTTCACTGACTACAAAAGGTCATCGAAATTAACACCTAAAAATGAAAAGCAAAAGAACGAAAAAAGAATAGATACCTCAAAACACTTACCTATGCTTGTCAACTTGATTCACAATGAATATCTTATGTCGTACTTTCTTGGCATTTAAATAATTATGCATGTGAGGAACAAATTCTAGAAGCTCCTCAAATCTGTCTCGATAAGGAACAACCACTCCAAGTTGATGAGGTCCCCAGGTATCATCAGGGTGTACTTCTTCTTGTTTGTCTCTTCCTGAAATATGAAATAAGTTTTGTAACTAAATGCATCACCTTAAGATCTTTGTCATCACCACCAGCACCTTAGACCTTCATTTAGAGTGAACCCAAGAATAGCCCTATGCAAGGTGACATGATTTTGTTTCCTCAATAAACTGCCTGCACGGTGTGAATGGTCGGGAGTGGTTAGTAAGTTGGACTTCAGATCTGAAGCTTGGTGGTTCAAGGCCCAGTTCCAGCCATCGCGTTGTTTCCTTAGACAAGAAACTTTACCCCACATTGTCTCTCTCCACCCAGATAAATAAATGGGTACATGTGACATACTGCCAGGGGTGAGTGTGATAGACTAGCATCCCATCCAGGGGGGAATAGCAATACTCTCAGTAACTTCATGGTACAAAAACCAGGTTAAGCTCCAGTCGTGTGGGCCTCCTCGGCTAATGTGTGACTTTTATTGGTGTGAATACAACTTTGTCCTCCCTGGCATTGTCACAGTTTGGGTTTCCCGTGACAATACTGTTGCATCACATGGTCTAATTAATATTCCATGTGGCATCGTCTTTCGTAGAGCCACCGCCATGTTTTTAGGCATTCAGCTTGCGGTCAACATTGTTCGCTGATACATGGTATTAAGCTAGGCTAAGACAAACTGAGACCCAATACATTACTGTAAGAAATAGCACAGGCATGAAAAGTTTGTCAGTGTTTAAGAAAACAAACCTTAAGTAACAAACCAATGAGGAGGGGGGATGGGAGGGAGGGAGGGAGGAGAGGCCAAGTCATTGATTTTTCCAAAGGATTTTACATGCATACATACAAATACTTTATTTATACCGGGCAAAAACATCAGTTACAAAAGTTAAAAATAAAAACTGATATACGTGTTTGCCATGTGGGAGTACAAGGTGGACACTAGGCATTTGATCTCATCATTAAACTGCTTATAAGACCTGATGGCTCTGACATTGTGTGGAAGGTTATTCCACAAGAGTGCCCCCCTGTAACAGAAACTGCATTTAAAACATCAATACGGGGCTTGGGCAGAGAAGATTTCTTTTCATTGTCTCTTAGTCCATAGTCTGTGCTGAATGGTTTAAAGAAGTCTGGGAGGTACTCCAGAGTTTGCTTATTTACAGTTTTAAACATTAATTTAGCTTTAAGTTTTTTCCTTCTGATAGAAAGGTCATCCCATCTTAGTCTAGTGCAAAGGGCAGTAGCACTGGAATGATAATCACACCATGTGATAACCCCAATGTCAGTCCTAGTGCTTCAAAATATCAAGCAGGTCAAATGCCCTTATTTTAATTGAATTATTCCCGTTCTAAGCACATGATGGTCATAAATTTGATGGCCAAATGGCCAAGGGTGATGGAGAGATACGATCACATACCTCAGGTATGCCCCCCCCCCCTCCCCTCCCCTACTGCGACCTTACAGATCGGCACATATGAATAATAATTTATGGCGGTATAAGCTGCGGTACAGCATAATTGTTCATTTGTCATGCTTGACCCGAGCGATTTTTTTGTTCAATTCAAGTTGTTTTTGAACTAAAATAGTGCGCTATTAACCCGCAAAATAAACATGGAATGCACGTAAAGGAAGCGTAAAAAACAAATAAATATATAAACAACGGACACGTCACCATAGCGTGATCATGAACAGAGCATAAAAATGTTTAAATTATATTCGTATTACAAAAACAAGTTGCTTCTGTTAATTGACTGTACCTTTTTCAGTGTCTTGCACTGAAGTTCCATCAGCTCTTTTCTGTTTTGATGCAATTGTGTCCTGGTTTACTGTGTGTGGAAAGTCGTGCTCGTGTTGAGAAGTAGGCGATTTTAAGCGCTCATAATATTGCGCGCAATTACAGTCATTTTCACTGAGATATTTCATCGATATCCATATCGTTCCAGCAACCGCAAATGTTAGATAGAAAAGCATCCCTAAAATCACTCCACGAGGTACGACAGCCATGGTATTAGAAAAATTCAAAGTTATAAATTTGCCGTCGAAAATGTGTTGGAAGCAATATCCAACTTCTAGCTTATCTTGATCACAGTATTTCTTCCACGGTCCGTAAAGCCGCCAATGTGCGTCCTTGAACACAGCATGTCTCTTTCAAGCACCTTCTCAACTTCCAAATGAAATTCTCTGCAAGTAATAATACTCCATTACAGGATAATTGTTCCCATTTATCACAATAAAATAGGGAAGTACTCATTCGACAGTAAGTTAAATATTTCATGGGGAAAAAGGGAAAACTCTCTCTTGATATTTAGCCCGCAAATTACCAGCGGTTAAATGATATTTGACGAACGTTGTCATGTAATAAATTAGCAGTGCGCATGAGCAGCAAACTCCACGTGGCCGGCGTGACTGGAGGGAGAAGGTTGAAATTTGTAGCTAAAATGGTGTCTTTTATTTGTAATGCATGTGGACAAACTGTCAAGAAAGCTCAAGTAGAAAGACACTATCAAAACGACTGCCGTAATTGCGATGTTTTGTCGTGTATCGATTGTGGAAAAGACTTTCATGGCGATGAATATGTCGCCCACACTTCATGCATTACAGAGGCTGAGAAGTATCAAGGAAAACTTTATAAACCCAAAGACAAACAGAACAAAGGCGAGCACAAGCAGCAGGAATGGCTAAAGGTGATAAAAAGTAGCTACAATGTAGTTTTCAGAATTCAGCTGGGAGCTTTATTTTTGCTGATTTATTTACCCCAAGTTGTTCACCCAGGGTTGTTCAATCTTCAATGGGTATTTAAGCCCCGTTCCCACATACACGAATTTTCATACGGTCTATCACGATTTTGGAATTTTTAAAAATCGCAGTGGTGTCGAGACAAAATTCGTGGTCGACCGTAGCAATTCGTGGTGCGCCTTAGTGGACCATGACGACACCTGAAAGGACCACGATGTTTTTGGACATGCCCAAAAAAATCGTGGTGCATCGTACCACAAACAAATTCTTATACAAACGTAACACCTTTGTAGTAGCATCGTAGTACCACCGTAGCGTTGCCGTGGACGACCGCAACAGCATCTTGGTGATTCGTGATCGATCACATTGGACACCTCGCCGACTGCAAGCCAAGACTACGCCACGATGCCAGGACGATGCCACTACGATGGCTTGACGACCTAGCTCAATCTAGCAAGATACTGGCAAGACGTCAACAAGAACCAAATCCACTTCCTGTTCAAAAACCCTGTTCACTTCCTGTTTGTACCACATGACTACATGGATCATGGTATCGATATCAATCGCATCGCATAAATCACAAAAACTTCATACTGGCATCTTGGCACATCGTAGTGAAGCCGTATTGTAGTCGTAGTGCTCTCTTCCTTATTCGTTGTACGGCGTGACCAATCATAATGATATCGTAACTGTACCCAAGTCATTCGCGGCAATGCCATGGTAATGCCATACAATTACTGTACCATGTCATGACGTCGTCTTGCTAGTGTCTTATTACCTTCTTCACAAGACGTGGCACTCGAGTGACCTTGAAATTTCGCGTGCAAATTGTCACGGTAGACCACGATTTTTAAAAATTCCAAAATTGTGATCGACCGTACGAAAATTCGTGTATGTGGGAAAGGGGCTTTAGAGGTCACGTGAACTATTGCCAGATATGGAATGAGCATCTTTAAAATTAGATAACCAGTCAACCTTGAGGGCAATTTTTGTCAAGATCATTTCAGTAATTTAACAATTTAGAATCAGTTTAATTTGTGCAAAAAATAGAATAATCTCTACAAGTGCACTATTGTGCAGTTCCTGCGTATTGTAATACAGTGTACATATTCTGATAGTAGTTGTCATGCAGAAATAGTAGGCCATTTTTGAATTGCCCCTACTCATTTTTCAAAGCGGAGCTTGGCACAGAGCTTTTCTTGTGAAGATGAGGTTTATTTGCATTTATAAAATATCTGCCATTTTCGGGGGGATCTTTCCCACTAAAAGCCATTCTTTGTTTTAAAAAAGAATAAAAATTAATGATGTCATATCATGCTACCATGAGTCGTACTGGTAGGAAAACCATCGGAGGGAAGCATGCTATTGAAGTTGAGTTTTGTGTAAGGTTTTTGCTGGATGAAAATTCCCCCTGGTTGGATCAAAGGAGGACGTTTCACCGGCATGCTTTGCGCGCTCAGTCAATTATGCGAATTTGTGTTCAAAATGGCGTTCGCGAAGTTGCCCTCCCGCCATTTTTGGTCCGTTTTCTCAGGTAAGAATCTCGCTTCAATGAGCCGCTACTACAATACCTTTTCAATTTTTGAAAACTTTAGTCTTTGTTCGTTATTTTAGCCGCGACAAAGAAGTATTTGTTTGGGAAGAGAGCTCGTAATTGTTTCACAAACATATATTACATGGATCGCTAGGTCTTTCGTTTTGCATTCGGAATGATTGGTCGGCTTACGTTTTGCTCCATTGTTCCGTTTTCCCTTAAGACCTAAAAACAAAACTCGCCTTTATGCAAAGTTAGATCATTGAACGTTCTTCAAAAGCTTAGGTCGCCTAAGGTCTCCAGGTTTTAGAAAGTTACGGCGGTTTGAAATTGTGCTCGAAATAGGCGCCATTTTCACATTTTCACCGAGGAAATGCTACGATTTGAAACCTTGTAAAACCTTTGCAAAGTCATAACAGGCTGTAGCCTACATATTACCGAACCAGGGATGCTTAATAAACATTAAAAAGACATTTAGCGTGTCAAAAACTCGAGCTACTACGAAGGAAAGTTACAGAATCTAAATTTCGAACTCAGCTGGTTCACGAACACATCGCGACATTTGCCGCATATTTGACCCTGAAAACGAGAAAACGTTGAACAAGAGAACGGAAACTTGACTTACCTCAAAGAAACAACTTGCTTTCACTCTACAAACAATCGGGGATCTCTTGTTTTCTAAGCAATCCCTGATTTCCTTTGTGTAAAGAAACAACACAAGCCATCTTGAGCGAGGATCTGACGGGAAACTCACGTGTCCAAGCACGCTTATTAGGTTTAGAGAAGCTACTCCACTAAAGGAATATTCGAATTGAACGTTTGAATCAATACAGTGGACATAAAGCAAGTCTGCTGTAGAGAAAGGAACGCAATTTCCATCAACAATTTCCATCGCCTCGAAGAACTCTCCACTCACAAATGCAACAAATGAGAAGGTCACGTGATAGACGCTTTGATAATATGCTTTGACTAGGCGCGCAAAGCATGCCGGTGAAACGTCCTCCTTTGGTTGGATCTTTATTTAGCGGCTGTTTTGTGGCGGATTCAACAGTTTAGTCACGGAAAAACATTTACATTGTACATTTTAAAATTAACATTTAAGACAGAGCATGTATTTTGCAAAATTTAAAGAACATTTCCTGCTATGAGGATTTTTGTTGGCAAAATAAGTCTTCCAGCAGCCAAAGTTACGCGAGTTTTTGGCTTTCATTGGCGATTTTTGGACCATCAATATTGCATTCATACATACAAAACAGAAAATTAAGGTACATGTACAATGATTTTTAATAGTCATGCTGAGTGATTTTAGCTCCAAAACCATTGCCACTCTATGCTCAAAAGTTTGTTATTGCATTTGGTGAGTTCTAACACTGAAGTATTGTGAATTGCAGCTTTGATGTTTTTCAAATGATTAAAAACGTAATTGTAGCGTTGTTTCATTGAATTTACAATTTTTGACAATTTCATAATTAGTGAAACTCCAGATTCATGTCTTTGTACTCTGATTAAGAATATAGCACTTCATTCTACTCCCAACCCGCGCCTCCTGGTCGGGTTCTCTTTATGCCATCTCAGGAGCAGGATGATGTGCTATAAGCATTATCAGAGTACAAAGACATGAAACAGACTCAAGAGTTAGAATCACCTAGTTAATGTCTCCATAACTGGCTCTGGGAGTGAAAGGGTTAAAATATGTAGTTCTTTTATTGAATGAATTGCTAGGTTCCCTGTAATGATGACTTAACTTAGGACACCTAATGATCATCTCACAGAGGATGATTATAAACAAGTTATTATGTCTGAACAGGGAAAAATAGTCCATATGTCTTAAAGTTTCTGCTTAACATATTATGCTGTAGATGAAGGAATGTGCTGATAATCAGTTTCAGGTATGGTGATCAAATTTTGCTGAAGAATCAGAGTAAATGTGACTTTGCACTGAAACTAAATTTAACTTTTGTGAATACATGTTTTCAGCAAGTGAGAGAAGCAACAAAGTCAGACACAGTTGATCCTCGGCTAGCTGTCCTTTTAGACAGAATCAGTGAATATTCTAATGTACCAAGGAAGAAAGCCAAATTCCAAGTAAGTAACACACTAAGTTAGATACTTGGGTGACCCAAAGAGTGACCAGCTGAATGAGTTGGGTTTTTCATTCTGAAAGCATTCCACACTTACATGTATTCTCTGGCTGGTTTCCGTTTGCAATTTTTTTCAACAAAATTGTGGCATCCCTGTAATGATGACTTAACTTAGGACACCTATGATCTCCTTGCAGAGGATGATTTCAAACAAGTTAAACTGTCTGAACGGGGAAAACTGCTAATGCCTGACTTAATCCCCATTTACTGCATCCCTTAATTCCTGGCTTATAAATAATTTTTCTCTAGCTTCAGTGTTTGTTTTTTTACACTTTAGGTCTTATTTTTAAAACCGAATTCTCTGTTCCAGTTGACTTTTCATGCATAAACTGTACTGTACATGGTAACATAAATTTCTCAAAATTTTTTTTTTTTTTTTTTATGTTGGCAAAACATCTCGAGTTATTCTTACAGCTGTAGGACTTGAAGAAGTACATTGTAGATGTTTTGACTTGTTACTAGTATGCATTTCTAAGCCTAAAAATTGTCCCAACAGAATTTCTGCAAAAACAGTATCAATGTGCGAGATAGTGCAACTCTGGACAGACTCTGGGAAATTTTTTCAAGAAGTGAAAAGGTGAGTAATAAATTGAGCAATCTATATTTTAAATATGTGAAGCAAAAATAGTGTGGTTTTTGATGGAGCAATTTATATTTGGAGATGCTTCATCATTGTATTCTTGTTTACTGAGTAAAACAAAACATCTACCCACCAAACTGGAAAGTAAAGTAGTGTGATTTGAGAATTGAAAGTCTGTCGGTGATGTTTGTTTTGGTTTTGCTTCCTATACTCTGTGATATTTCAAAATAGCTAGTCTTGTCAATTGCCACTTTCTGACCTTTTGAAAGTAAAACTAAAGCTAATTGTGATGTATATAATTACATGCTTGCACACATGCAAAACTGTCTCTTTCACTTTTTTCTACATAGTGCATGTGAACATGTGGGTTCAAATAACTTGCACCAGTGGGAATGCTGGCTTAAGGTTAAGTTTTCTCTTTACATGTAAGGAACATACTAGCTGTACATGTACAGGTAAGTAGGTTCGTTTAAGTAAGAACAGACATGTACTTGTGAAAAATGACATCACAAACATTTCATATGTCAATGTGAACTGTATTTTGCAGCAAAGCCCTCAACAAAGTGAAGTTAATGGCAGTGGTGTTCATGAAAATGGACAAAGTAATGGAACTTCTGAAGATAAATTAACAGATGGAAATTCAGAGAAAACTGAGAATGAACAAAACAACAAGGAACTTGTGCAAAACTCAAAAAAGAAGGAAAACATAAACACTAGAGATTCTAAAAAAAAGGACAAGAAACAGAAAAAAATAAAAGACAGTGACATACAGGAAAAAGAACATAAATCAAAGGGAAAGAAAAGTAAAAAGGATATCAATGGAAATAGAGAGGAGGTGGATGGACTAGAAAAGAATAAAAAGCAACAGAAAAGAAAGAGAATGGAAGAGGAAGAAGAGAGGGGTTTGTATTTGAGTTGACGATTTACTCTTTTATTATTCTACACAGCGTTATTTTGTGTGAATGTCTCAGTTGAAATCTGGTCTTACCGGTAGGTCATAAAGGTTCATGACCTTGGTTGATTTGGTGAAACCGTGATTGGGATTTTTCCGGGGATTTTCTTAATAAATATAGGGGCTTGTGTCTTGGGGAGAGGGGAAGGGGCTGGATGGGGTTCTCAAAACAAGAAAGTGTAAATAAAGAAAGAATGAAATAAAGAACCTAGGAATCTCATTTAGCAATATTGATACTTAAGCTGTGTAGCCATACTACATGTACCTACTAGCTACACATTTCATGCAGGTTGAATACTGGTTAAACTAGAGACCAGATTTTACCTACAATATGAATACATTTTCTATTAAAAATTTATTTATAAACAATAAGTGTTGATCTCGGTGAGTTCAGTTTTTACTTGAAAGTAGTGAATAGTGCATTGATTTTATGTGCACTACGTGTATGTTAAAGATGGGAATGTTCGAAAGGCAATAAAAAGTGATCAAAATATGCTACTGTTAAACATTAAAAGAATAAGAATCACAAAAAAATTTACAACTTGAGAACAGTATTAATAAGACTATAAAAAGTTATTAATTAGAGTACTCCGTGCAATTGTACAAATGTGGTAACTGTACAGGCCTAGTCAGATTGTTTATTAAGTTTATTAATTTTAGTTTATGAATACATAGCACTAATACCAACATGTAACTGTAATGCAATGGTGCATTCCCCCCTTCGTGGAACATTTATCCCTGTAATGATGACTTAACTTAGGACACCTATGATCACCTCACAGAAGATGATTTCAAACAAGTTATTATGTCTGAACAGGGTGAATTGAGAGTTGCATTAAAATATCCTTGGGTGAAGGCAGTGAGTGCCTTTTAACCCTTGAAGCCCTGGTGTCATTATAAAAATTCTCCTTACTGGTCTCTGTACATTTCATTGAGAACTAATTGGGAGAACTTGTTTAGACATCAAGTAAATTCATCTTTGGTGATTGTGACACGTATGTGTTATAATGCACTGACATAAAGAGGAGAAATTTGATGCTGATCACTCTTGGGGCTTAAAGGGTTAAAGACTGCAGGCATACATGTACATGCAAATACATTTGTTAGTGTATTCCCTTACATGTACATGCAAATACATTTGTTAGTGTATTCCCTTATAATAAGCAAAGAAACAATTAGAACTCAGTGGTTAATTAGGAAAAGTGTGACTGAGTCAGATATTAACTACTTGTTGCTTGCTGTTCCTTTGATTCACAGTAAATGTAGTTTTGTTTGTTTCATTGATGCAGATGAACCTCACACACACTCCAAAGTGTTGAAGGTTGAAAATGAAGAAATTAAAGAAAGATGTGAGTATTGTTGAGGTCTTTCCTCTGGTATTTAACTCCAATTACCCCAATGGTTTGACTCCCTTTGATGCCCCCATTAATATGTGGAATTTCAAGAGAAATTTGAACAATGTACTAACAATGAGCCACTGTAATGTGTATACAGATAAGCATGCCACTGTTATCAAACAATTGAGAGTTTATTTTATCTTAGTGTATTCAGTATCAGTATATATGAGATAATTATTTTTGCTAAGTCCGAGTTAGATTTAATAGCGGAGCCAGCGCGCTAGCGCGTCAGCGGAGTTCCATTGCTAAGGAAATTTGGTAATCTATCAAGCCAAAAAATTTTGGTAGTGACGTAGTAGTCACGTGACCATCCATCCGTACGTCCGTCTGTCCGCACCACAGGGCTACCAATACACTTCCTACACTGGATAGAATCCTGTGCTGAATCCCGTGTGTTTTCGGCGCGAAATCACATGTTGACCCGCGTTATAGCAAAACAAGCAAAGACAACAAAAGTCAAAAACAAATTTGTTAGTGAAAAAAAAAAGTTCAAAAGAACGCTCAGTTGTCTTTTTGGTGGAAGGGGAAAAGTTCAATCTAGGCGAAAGAAATTCGGCGATAAAGTTCAGGCAAAAAGTTCAAATTTGCCTCGTCGGTTCTGTTCAAACTCGGTCAGCACACCGCTTGAGTCCGCAGCTTTTCGCAGCGGTTTCGACGCCAAATATAGCAGAGCTAGTGCTTTTTGGTTTTTTCCGTCCACAACCATGGTTTTTACGGCGTTTCGAACACATTTTGCCAGGAAAAACACCAGCATTTTCATGCTGATAGGCAGCTTGTCACGAAGAAAGAAATAAGTATTAAAATTAACTACGAAAACAACATTAAACGCCCATGGCCTAGTGGACTAGTTAAGTTAGTTAAAAGCAAAAAACAGACAAAACAAAAAGGGGGGCTCCGCTTTTAGGCTTGGCTAAATCTATATATTATTTGAGTTCTTCTAAATAGGGGCACAATTGTCTCAATGAGGGAAAAAATTATGCAGTTAGGTATAGCTCCCTGAAATGAATTTACAGGTGAAAATATTTAGTTCTTAAATATCATTATATTTGGCAACTGAGGTATGCTTTACATTCCCATCTTGGTTGTGGTGTTCTTTGTTTTAACGTGCTAAACAAGTGTCAAATCAACTTGATAGACTAGAAATGTAATAAATCCTTTTATTATCCAACTGTATTAGTTACTGAACAGAAAGTGGGCAAAACAAGTGCAAATATCCCACGATATTGTACAGTTGGTTATTGTACTGTACCGTGTGCGCACTAACCCTGTTACACTTGTAGGTTTCTTTCAAGTTACTGAAAAAGGTTAAGTTCAGTGTTCTCCCGAGGATTCTGGGAAGGCCAGGGGGTGTTCTGACTGTGATTGTCAACCGTGTGTGTAGGAAGCCCGATGTGGCCTGAATACAAACTTAATAAAGACTTCCGAACTTACGACTTACACACTGTACTTTTACATGGTTTAGCAAGTTAACTGTTATTCTCGTGTTTTTCTGAGCCCCCAAATCAATCGATGTTGAGAGATGCGGTGTCATTTGGGGCGACTGAACTTCTTTCCCTGCATTACTATCACTTTTCTCTCCCTTTTCCAGAGTAAAAATGAACTTAATTTGCTTTGAATAGCTTTTTGTTTCTGTTCGTTGACTGAGTTCACCATTTTTGACATCCCTTCCACGAACGCAGGAATTTCGATTAGTATTCCGTGTAAGACACCTTGAAGTACCCTTGTTTTCCTGGGATGGCGGCCGTTCAACGAAACAAATGCATCACAGGTTTAAACATATCCATGCATGGGTGAATCACTTTTATAATCACAATAATTGTGAGGAAACTCAGTAAAAAAACACCAGGCAATGTCTCATCAACTTTACTGAGTGGTTTCTTCTTTACTTATGGATAGGAATTCCCAGTTCAAGATCTCAAATTAAGCTTATGTTGGGTAAAATCTTCGGTTTTAAGCCAGGCAGCAATGACTTTCCAGTGAATCAAGCTAGGCAGCCAGCCTGGCCTTAAATACCTAGGGAGAACACTGAAGTTGGATAGTAAAATTAATCTCTTATTAGATGTTTCAGTGTGAAGTATTGCCGTATATTTTTACTCGTTGTTTGATTTTGACTCACCCAATACAGCACAGCTCATAACAACAGCGATACTTCACACTGAAACATCTAATAAGATGTATTTACTTGTGTTGCAAGGCTCCAAAAACTCCTCAAAGTCTGCTCTCACACCTGCAATGATGACTTAACTTAGGACACCTATGATCACTTTTCACAGGATGATTTCAAACAAAGTTTGTTCTCTGAGCAGGGTTTAGTGAGAGACAGTAACTGTTAATGTAACCCTAGTAGTACAATGTACCGGTACATTCAACACAAGCTTCTTGTTAAGTGTACTTCAACAAGTACATCTCATATGCAAGAGATTACTGAATTCACATTGTACAACTAAGAAGTTGTGCCAATGGTTGTATCCATATGGAATTGAAATGACGAGAGTGAATAACAGCACCTGTTTATTTTGGGGAGGGGTGAGGTTTCAGGGTAAGTAAAAGAAGAATTTTGCCAGTTTCTTGTGGTAAATTGGAGTTAAAAATCAGCTGTCCTCATTTGCTGGTGTCCTGGTTTTGCTGTCCATGTTTCCTGTCCTCATTAACTGGTGTTATTGCTTCTAGAAGTTCTCACGACTTTAAGTTACATGTCTAATGTTAAGTCTAGGAATTCCTCAATTATTGTTTTTCTGTAGATCATTTTAAATGGAAATCTGTGATAAAAGCAGTGTTGAGAGAAGCTCCTGATCAGGAGTTACCGATCAAAAGGTTGAGAAAAAAGGTAAGGGTACTCAGTGCACAGACTGCAAATAATTCTTAGTATTTTTGCTGGAGTTTGTTAACCCTTTTACTCCCAAGAGTGCCCAAAATGAGAATTCAAGACAAATCCCAAATTTCATTTTGTAAAATACTTAAATATAAATAGTACCTCGTGAAAGTACTGCTTAAGAGGTTTCATTTGAATGGTCGCACAATATGATTTCATCCACATACTAAAACTTTAGAACCACCTTAAATGTCTCCATAATTGACTCTAGGAGAAAGGTATCATTTGTAAGTCACAGAGATAAAAATAGTCCTAAAAGCACATTCAGTGTGGGTAATCTTCATTAAACCTATCAAAAAGATATTTATTAATTAATTACAGTTGTACCTGGTATTTGTCAAATCCTGTTTAAGAAAAATACAAAATTAAAGTATTGTAAACAGCCGTTTTTTCATCTCAACAAATGTTGTTTATAAATTTGTTGCAGGTTCTCGCAGAGTTTCAAGCACGAGGAGGCAATGACAAGAATCTCACTGATAATGAATTACGAGCTTTGTTTGAGAAAAAAGTAACAAACAACCCCAAATTTAAAGTCCACAGAGACAAAGTGAGGCTTGTCAAATGAATAACCGAGCCAAGTTTCTTTTACATGTACTTGAGTTGATCAGTGTCATAATGTTGTTCCTCAAATTTTAGCCATCCCTTTAATTACCACCTTCCTGAAACTATTGCACCCAACTCTCCTCTCCACCTTTGAGGTCCCTTGTTCGTATTGTCCCTAGAACACGGAAAGATTTACCGCGAACAAAGTGCCCCTTGGAAAAACATAGGAAAAGTAAACACCCCAGCCTTCATTTGAGGAACGTGTTCATTTTAACAGCTGGGAAGTCCCACTGTTGTGTTCTAAAAGGAGCAAACCAAGTTCATTTTTGTAAAAAGTTTATTGTAAATAGTTGAATAAAAAGTCTTTTAAATTTTTTTAGCAGTGTCCTGCTTTTAACATGGGTGGGAGAACGTTTGTCATCAGAAGCACAAGGAACATTCTAATTTCGAGAAATTTGTTGAGGAGAGAAAAAAATGGTTTTCTTTTTTCATCAATTTAGCTTTCTTGAGTACAAGTCCCATCACATTTGAGCTAAATTGAAGAGTTTACAAGGATGAATGTAGGGGTGCGGTGGTGTAGTGGTTAGCGCGTTGGACTTCAGATCTGAAGGTCGGTGGTTCGAGGCCCAGTCCCTGCCATAGTGTTGTTTCCTCAGGTCTTCTCTGATTTGCTGAGAAAACAATACACCAAACAACAAAACAATGGACCCTAGCCCCGAAAACAATAGAGCTGCGTGATACCAAGGTCCAATGAAATTGGAGGTTGTTAAGAGCTGCGGGGCTACTCAACTTTTCCCCACATTGTCTCTCTCCACCCAGGTGTATAATGGGTACCGGCAACATACTGCTGGGGGTAACCCTGCGAGGGACAAGCATCCCACCCAGGGGGGAGTAGCAATACTCTCAGTTGCTTCATGTTACAGAAACCGGGTTAAGCTCAGGCACGCATGGGCCAAAGTGGCTCGTGAGCGACTTTACTTTTTACAAGGATGAAATAGTCGCTTGCATTTGTTTTTCCACTAAGCCCCTCATTTTCTGGATTATTCACAGCGGCATTTGAAATGTTGTTAAGGTCCCATCTCCGCTGACATGTTCAAAGTATGAAACCCCTGGCATCTTCTGATCTCTCTTCCCATTTCGAGCTATTCTTATACATTACTCCCAATTTGTCAAATGTGTTTAACTAATTCTGCTTTCTTTCTAACACCGACAAAGTCGTTGGTCACATTTACCAGGTTTATAGCGCATCTGAATTCCATGAGGTGCTTAAGTTTAAAAATCTCCCCTGCTGAACGCAAATATAACAAGACACCACTCTCTTTGATCCTTATTAAGATGGTTCGCAAACCGTGTTAGTTGCTGGTATGTCAGGCAGCAAATTTCCCACGTGAAAATCTCAGTCAAGAGTATTTTATGGGCTCCATTCCCCATCCAGCATCGGCCCTCCCTATTCGCTCCTTCTCTATCCTTCATTTCATGACAGTCCTCATAATACACATTCCTCTAGTGTTCCAAAAAGACATTTCAGGACTTCAAAATATTCGAGTGAGTAACAAATCCCGCCTCCCAAATACAGCACGTTGTCGTGGCAATAAAAGATAAAACGGGCTTAAAGGGGCTGTGTCACAGGGATTTTGCTCGCGTTTCTTCAAAACTTTGCTAAAATTATGATTCAATGCCTTCACTCACACAAAATGCTCCTGGAACAACAATTGGAAGGTATGAGATGAAGTTTCGCAAGCAGTGCAAACCATAATTATAAGTTATTCAATGATTTTTAAATGAAAAGAAGATCCTTTCATTTACTTCTTCATTCCGCAGTTCAAATATATGCATTTCATATATTCATAATTTCATCAATGATTTTTGCAACAAACAGGCACAGAACTTGAAATGTTCGGCGAACGTGCCATGCGTGCCATGCGTGCCATGCGTGGCCAAAGACACTTATTAATAGTTTCATGAGTATGGTGTCTGAACAAGAAATGGACCATCATTTTAGGTTTTCGTTTATTGTAAATGTGGCTGTTGGCTTATCAAAGTACAACAATCCCGTGACATTGCCCCTTTTGTAGGTGACACCAGGTGGTTGTGTAAAGCTTTTACTGACGGAAAAATAGGAAAGGTGGTTGCTGTTCAGCGTTAATTTGTTTACGTTGAATTCATAAAAGTTAGACCAAGTGAGGAAAGACAGTCCGAGAAATCAATAAAGGGGAAAGTCACCTATCAATAACTAACCCCGCAGGTAACCGGGTTTCTCTCTCTAATTATCATTTCCTTTGCGTCTAAGGAACACGTAACTCCATGCGTTAGAGTAAATGTTATTGTTTGAACTGCAATTGTTTTTAGAACTTCCTCTTCAGCTGCTTCAGTTATGGAGTGTGCATGTGAAGGTATAATTAAACTGCCAACAAAAAAAATTTTCGGAACCTTTGTACATAGATTATTGATCAGCGGTTATAGTGTGGTGATATTATGTGTAAGAAGCATTATTTTAACTGAACTATTTGTGAAAGAAAATATCTCTAAGAACCTTTTTTTTTTTGACGATTCTTGTGGTGTGTCTAGAGTAAGAAACAATCAAGAATGAGGCTTCGACTTCCATTCGGTGATTTTTCTTTTAAACAAGAATAGCGAGTTAAACGACACATCACGTAAGAGAAAGCTGCTGAGTTCATCTCAGTTCTGATTAATTAAGGAAGATGTTGACTTGTGGCTTTTAGTACCTGTTCGGGATTAAGGGAATTTACAGTGACTCGGAATTCAGACAAATAATGAAAGGCAATCGAAAAAAAACCGCTAAACGAGAACCCCAGCCGATATTTTCCCAATATTTTGTTTAACTGTAAAGGACAAGAATGTTATTTTAACAATGCAAACCTAACCGACACACCGAAGAAAACAAGAGGCAATGGTATTTTATTATTATTTCAGGCTTTCCGGGGAGCTTGCGCCCCTCAGGTTTTTCACGTTTGAAAGAAAAATTCCATTGCCAATAGTAAGTGGACTAATTCTTCAGTCTACTTCTTCAGTTATGGAGTACGTCAATTGTAACTGAGATCATAAAATCTTGTATTCTTTTTAAAATCCTGTCGGTTCCTTTGTTTGATTCTGATTCAAGCTGCCTATAAACGGATTCAACACTGTTAGATGCAACTTTGTTAAAGGAATCTTTAATAGCAATCAAACTTTATTTAACCACCTTTGAGCAACATCTGACATCCACCAGAAAGATTCAGCAGGGTACTGAAAAGCGTTTAAAATGGAAATGCTGAATTTTTTTGGCCGGGGCCTAGAAGATCTGCTATCGGGTTGTATATATTAACATGCGGACGTCAAAGTAACCCCCCCCTCCCCCCCTCCCCCCCCCACACACACACACCTTTGTTTGTTTGTTGTTGTTGTCGTTTTTTTTTTTTTTTGGTTTTTTTTTTTGTTACAATATTCCGAAAACATTTTTAACAAGAAAAGCCCCAGGGGCATTAGACCCCGCCGTTGTTGTCTCTCCTCTAGGGTACAAAATATATTACGGTCACTCAAGATGCGAGCCCAAGTAGTGCGGTAAATTTTTGAAGTTGGTGATTTATCGTACTTTTGACGTGTTTGCTGCCATTCCCCCTTAGTTCTTCCCCGCACCCTTCTCCCTGTGATAACATGAATCCCTTCGTTAAGAATATTTTGACCATAGCGTGATTCGATGAGTGATTTGGCGCAATCAGGGTACTTCCCCGAATCGGCTTCTGTGTTTCAATGACGTAATGTTTATGTGCTACGGCAAGTAGCATGAATCCTGGCTAGCACCTTCGTCCTTGCTCTCGTCGAAGAGAAGTTAACTCCATTGAATTCCTTGTACTTTTCTACACAAATTTCCCGAAAGATTTTGGCGAAGCAAAGCAAAACTGCCAAAAAATGCTTGCATTTCACAGATGAATATTTCACCGTGTTTTTTGGCAGGCTCGAGTCAAGTGGCGAAAATAACAAAGCTCGTCAGCATCTTCGTTCTTGCTCTAGTTGAAGGGATTTTTATGCCATTTAATCGCCAGTGATGTTCTACGCCAGCTTTTATGAAAATTTTGGCGAATAAACGCTAAACGAACGAAGATTACCGGCAAGTATTTTTTGGCCGAGCGGAAGTCTGGGGCAGGTGACCACCAAAAAAATCCGCGGAAAAAGCATGGGTATTACTAGACCCCGTCCTGACGGCGGGGTTATTACCTTTAGTACATTGTAGATAGCTTGTGATGGTCTCTACAAGATGAGGTAAACATTATGGGCTGTGACGCTGCTGTGGGCCTTGTGACGTTATTCAAAATGGCGGCCCATTGAGCCAAAATAATCACAAAAATACAAAAATATAATAAAAAGCGAACGAGCAGAAACACCAACGCTAATAGCTTAAAACCACTTATTCCAAGTTCGAATACACGTGTTTACTGTATTTTCTCGATTAAACGCCGGGCCCCGAATAAACGCCGGGAATAAAAGAGGGAATTGTAAATAAGCCCCTCAGACGTTTATTTGTTGTATAATAATCTTAAGATTTAAGGGCAAGATACACTGCTGCCAAGAAAAACGAATGATAACCCTTTCTTATACAATGGCGGCCCAAATAAACTGCTGCTACAAAGAAACGCCGAGTCCACCATGCCAAGTTTGAAATAAACGCCGGAGGCGTCTAACTGAGATAATACGGTATATTTTAAAGAAACCCTTAGTATAATGTTCCACGAGTTAATTTTACGGCGCCATATCAATATCTACGATTAACCCGGAGAACGTCCATTTTAAAGCTGTTTATCATGTAGGTGGTACAATGAAAAGTTGATCAGTGACAAAAATTAAAATAATAATACGAATTGATGTTAAAAGGAGCACAATTTCGGATCCGCTAACATTTAACCCACTGAAAATAGCAAATGAAAAATGGCAGCCAATTTTAAAAATGCCCTTCAATATGCAAGCTCAGATACTTTAAAATTGGATACAAAACCAGACACACAAACATGCATCAAGGATTTTTTACTTAAGTTTACAGCTTTTGGTCCACTTTCCGGTGCGACACTCCTAGCTACTGTAGAATGGAAAGGTTTCGAATTTTAAGGAATTTAACAGAACGTTACCAAACATTTAAACAGCTGCATGATATGAAAGTTATATCAGACATGATAATCGTAGTCGTTTTGACAAGCTTGGGATATAAAGATCAGTATTTGTCGTTATAAATAAGCGACACAAGTCCACGGACGTATTCTCAAGACAGCAAAATGGCGATAACAAACTTTAACTTTTCCGGCGATGTAACTGACCACAAAACATACGAACAACAGCACTGTTCGGCAGAGTTAACTCAAAGTATACAAAACCAGTCGTTATGGCTTTTAGCGATGAACATTTTTCTGTCCATCACGGGGTCCATCACTGCATTTCTGGGGAATGCTTTGCTTCTGATCGCCCTCCACAAAGAGTCTTCACTTCATCCTCCGTCCAGACTGTTGTTCTACAGCCTTGCAATAACTGATCTTTGTGTTGGTATCATTACGGAGCCTCTAGCAGTTACCTATTGGATGTCTTTGATGAAGGCACGTTTGAATATTTGTCGCTATGCGTTATCTTGGGCTTACTCCACGGGCCATGTGTTGGCTGGAGTGTCTTTGCTCACATTGTCAGCGATAAGTGTCGACAGACTTCTCGTCCTGTTGCTAGGGCTCAGATACAGACAAGTTGTAACTAAGAAGAGAATATATCTGTTTATGTTTCCTGGGTTGTCTCTATTGTCGTTTCCACAATGTACTTTTGGAATTTTCTTTTATCGTCATGGTGTATCAAGATAGCTATACTACTTTGTCTGGTAACTTCGATTTACTGTTACACAAAGATTTTCCTCACGGTGCGTCACCATCAAAATCAAGTACAAGACAATGTTCAAGGACAGAAGAGACAAGCAATCCCAATGAACATTGCGCGATACAAGAAGGCAGTGTCCAGTGCACTGTGGCTACAGTTGACATTAGTTGTTTGTTATCTTCCGTATGTCATGATATCAGCTTACATAACGACCCGTAATCATTTATCTTCGTCTCTTTATATCACAGTAACTCTTGTTATGTTAAACTCGTCATTAAACCCGATTCTTTATTGCTGGAAGGTTTGAGAAGTACGAAAAGCAGTGAAAGACGCAACCAGACACCTTTTTCAATGTTCACGGAGTTAGGTTTTATGAGGTGCCGACTATGTTGTCAAAATTGATTAAGTTCATGAGTTTCAAAGAAAGTGGTGTGTTGAGGTTGTAAATTCCCTGTTTAAATTTTAAGAAACCCTCGTAAAAAAACAACCTCACAACCTTTTTTTTTATGAAGAGTTATATCAGTCTTTTCCACATCACCCAACTGCAGACTTTCAGAATTAATGTTTTCCCGAATTTTGGGAACACGTAGGCTCAGTTTAATCTCGGATACTGAACTCAACACAGGGGATGAGGATAAGGGGGGAAAAGGTTCCTTTCTAGTGGCTTTGTCCCCCTCCCCCCCCCCCCGTGATCTTCAATGATAGGCTTCTTTTCACCTGCACTGACTGAAATGTGCAAAAATATAACAACATAGTTGGAAGGAAATCGAAGACTGAGAAAGAATGAAGAAGAATCAAAGCTAGTGGAGTTTTAACCCCGTTTTTTTAACAGTTTTTTTTGCCGAATATACTTGTTATTTTGCCACTGCTGTGTGTTACGCATGGACTAATCAGAATAATATATCATCGTTTGTTTATCTCGCTTTGGAATATGTTGTAACTTCATTTTTTTTTTATTTAAATTTATGTGGCAAAGTAAGGCGTCAAGTTAAACCACTGTGAAGTTTTGTTATGCTAGTAGTCTATTTGTCTCTCCCGAATTTTTTCAAAGAGGGGGTTAATCGGCAGTTGTGTATAAAACAACAATATGCTATTACTTTTGTGATGAAAAAGGGATAGACTCGAGAAGTCAGACAAGTTCGGACACTTCCCGGAGTGAGGGGGGGCGGGGGTTGCATCCCCCTCAACCCTCCTCCTGGATCTGCTGGTTTTGGAGGTAATCCCCTTATAATAAGAAACACGTGGTCTTATTAATTCTTGTAGTTTTTTAATGAACACGAACGAGGAACTTTCTTAGACAAGTTTGCTTTCACAAAGCCATCTGTAGTTCCGCTATAAGTTCTCATTAGTTAAAGACTTTTTCGCTTCTTATACATATTACTACAAGATAGCTCATGATTTAGACTTCAACTGCGAAGGTTTGTGGAGTTTTTTATTCTTTTTAAATTTAATTATACACGTTCGCGCTTCATAACTGAACGGCAAGTTCCAATGTGCAGTTCAACCAATGAAATTTTATATTATACGCATGCAGATACGTGCTCTCTGGAAGTTAAGGAAACATTAATTAAAAAACTAATAGTACCTTCTTTTTGACAAATTCCCTTTGTGTTATTAAAAATATATTGCGGGTTAATTATTTCTTTCCTCGATGTTTCAGCGTTTTACATAAGTATCACCACATAATAGCCCATGATTTAGAGTTAATGCAGGAAGGACTGGAATTTTTTTTTCAACCTCATATCATACTCCACAACTGAGGGGAAGTTCCAATTTGCAGTTCAACCATTAACGTAACATTCTACTTTCACGCATCCAGATACATGCTCCCTGAAATAAAGGAAATGATAATAAAAGAAAAAGATAATTTCAGTTTCTTTTGCTTGACTAGTTATGGCATTATTGAAGTCAAATTTTCCTTTCCGTTATTTAAAACATATGACGGGTACACGTATTTATCGACGACATCAACATTTCGTATTTTCTAATCTTGGACTGTCTTTCCTCACTTGTTCGTCATTTAAAACCCCACAGATATTGTAAATGCAAATAGTGGACCGGAAATTGCGGAGGCTTTAACGTTCTACGACCTTAGTTCTGTTGAATTCCTTAAAATTTGAAACTTTTTCGTTCTACAGTATCGATAAAGTTTCTACACCCTCCCCCCCCCCCCCTTGTGAAAAGGGGGGGTGGGGAATTGGAAATTTTTGAAAAAGTATATCAGAGATAAGTCCAGGGTAATAAATCGATGAAAATCGATCGTCGGATTGCTAATCAATGAATCGATATTAATCGATGAAATTAGTTTATTAATATCGATTAATATCGGAAATCGATGAGGGTTACCAGATTTGCTTACCCATGGTGCTCCGCTGGCGCGCTTCGTGCGCGGAAGCTCCGCTATTAACTTGCGAAGTGAGTACCAAACAATGATCCTACAACGACACGCTTTCTCAAGGTGACCTGTTCTACTGGAAACTGCAACTTTGTAACCCCCTTGTGAACTTGCCTAGTGGAACCACGGCCATCGTGGTTCGCACCTGAGTACAAATGAAAAGCTAAATAGTGTTCGGTCAACATGACCTTGGCTCCAGAGGCCAGTGTAAGTTAATGCGAAGGAATGGGATATTGGCGTCATTATCATCATCATCATCATCATCATCATCATCGTCACATCCTTTATTTAAATACGATAAAAATGTTAAAGCAAAATGCTTGTTGGGTCGTGTAATATATATACGGATATACATTAAAATTAGATCCAGTACTTAACTACGCTACTCCTACTAAGAATAATATTCGATAAGAAACTGGGAAAGTTACGATGTACATATGAGATTTAAAATGACACAATAATATAAACACATTGAATAAATGGCTAATAGCAACTAAAATCATGGTATTGACTGGAAAGCGACTGAGCTGACACGGCACTAAAATCAAGTTCCTTAACGTATTTGTCCTTCTTCACTTTACGGTAAAAAGCCGTAAATTGGGAGCCCGTAAAATATGTAGAAACAGCATTTCATAAAATGGCACCTCTATGGCTAATTGAATTTTTGAGAAAGTACGAGTTAAAACGAGGGACGGTAATCTTGTTTCTTCTTCCGAAGTCGTTTGTCACGCAAGGTTTGTTCACCAAGTAAGATAATGCAGCAGGTGCTTCACCGCTAAATGCCCTGTAAAATAGCTTAATTAACCGGAGTATGACAGACAGCTAAGACGGGCCTCTGATTACAATAGTTGAAAACCTCATTTTCATGTAGAAAATCTGTTACACGTGTAAGTTTTAAAACCATTTTCAAAAAGAAACTTAAAACATTTCTTTTTTGTGACCATTTCAAACCTTAGGTTTATATCTTAGTTAGTCACATAGTCTACCTATAGTCTCATCTTTAGGCTAGTTATGTTACGTTTTTATTCTTAGTGTATACTGTAAGCACGTTGCGAATCTTAAATGCGCCTATAAGAACCTTATTATTATTATTATTATTATTATTATTATTATTATTATTATTATTATTATTATTATTATTATTATTATTATTATTATTAATCAGCTCAGAATTTGAACCAGACCGCTGGTTGGTTTCCCAATCGTTTTTTAATCCCGTGGGAGGTGCTGATGCAACAGCAACGTTAATTGACGAGGCAAAACCACTGCACCCTACGTGCTGAAAAGCCGGTTTTCTTGTAAGTTCAACGGCAAACACGACATTGCCGAGGAAGAATGTGGCACAGGGAACAAAAACGTGACAGGCCTAATTCAACCAGTCCCAATGTGAGGTTAGCTAATATAATTTGTCAGGTATTTAGTACCTGTACCATCCATAAATCTAAATAGCTGTAAACAATGATGATCGTCCTCTATGATGAACTAGAAGTTATCAAATCAACTCTTTATACTGTTTATTTGTTTTTATTTTAAAAAACCTTGAACTGTAACATTTCTTTTTTCAAATACAATAAAATATAATATACGATATTTATATATCTTAATCATTTAACAATGATACTTTAAACTAATTCTTTAATGTAACGGTTGCTAATAACAATTCCACTTAATAAGAATGAGAGCAGCTTGTAGTGATTCATGTAGTAAGGGAAGATTCAAATCCACCGTTAGAGAAAGCGGTGGTTTTAGCACTTTCCTTTCAACAGTCGCAGTAAGGCCGGTATTATTCTTAAATGTAAAGGCAGTCCCACATTCAGTGCTGTGTTTCAGTGATGCCAGGTGTTTGTCTCTCAAAGCAATCCCATGATAGTTTTATTTGTGTCATAATAATCCACGGTAGGTGAAACTAAGAAAGCAAAACAAATGACTTCACACCTCAGTTTTATTCCAATGGCCTCAATCTAGCCCACAATGGAAATAACACGGCCCATACTTGATAGACCAGGAAGCACGTATGCATTTTCCATGTCACAATAATATTAACTTATTTCTATGAACATGATTTGCCTCCCAAAAATTGCAACAATGTAAAAAGAAACAATAATAATTATTATAATCCTTGCCCTAAAAGTACATTCATCCCCAATTCCTTTAACCCTTCTGCCTGGGGGGGAGGGGGGGCACATTGTGCCCGCGCTGACTTTAACGAATTATAACTTTTAAACAGCTAGACGAATAATCACCAAATCTCGTCACTTTTCCTAAACTTTACCAGAGAAAATTTTCCTGTGTCAATGACGTGTCAATGATGATTGACGTTTCCATAGCAATCGTCTACTCAGAAGTGTATTTTGACTATTTTCTGTCCTTTTTCAGTCTTTTTTCAGGTTTTCCCCTTTCGTTGTAAGAAGATAATTTTTTTACTTTTGTATGCTTTTTTTGACTAAGTATGTTTCTTAGAACAAAATCATATATTTTTTGGTGACGTCATTGTCAGCTGTTAGACTGCAGGTTTGGGATTCAAGATGGCGGCCTCAAATTCAAAATGGCGGGTTTGTGACGTTATTGTGACGTCACGACACGTTATAATTGACACGTCATAAGCCCAAACTGTTAAGCTAATGACGTGCTACAAACGTGCCAAGTTTCATCGCAAGAGCTTTAATACTTTTCAAGACCTATAGCCCCCCCTCAAGGCTCAGAAACTCAAAAAAAGCCCAGCCAGAATAGGGTTAATATGAAATACAGTGAACAGAAACCTGTTTCCCTTAGTAACTGTACACCAATATTTACTGCTGGCTCCCACTTTTACAAACAACTGAAGGGCTACGTGCAACTGAAAACGTCCTAACTAACGTTTTTGAAAATTTTGCCTTGTGCATTTCTTTATTTGTCCATCGTACATAATTATGATGTATGAAAACATTTGCCTTACGGCACCGAAAATATAACTTTCTTGTCAAAATATCACCTGGTTTTAGGTTTATTTTAACTCCAAGACATCCTGTTAGCCGTGCCAAAAACCCTATTCAAAAAACATATTTTTGGTCTGAAAAGTCACTTAGTATGTTTTTGCAGGGAGCTCTTTAATTCACTTTTTCAGTTGAGTATTTGAGATAGTGGGAGCATACTGTAATAAGTTTAATCAACTCCAAAGCTTGGGGGTCACGTGGTCCTCAAGACTCGCCAAAACCAACTAACCACAAAAACACATTATGACTTTTCTCTCTCTCTCTCCTGGCTTGCATTCTCCTCTTTGTTGGTGATACAACAATTCGTTTGATATCAGTCCTCTCTATTCGAAGAGAAGTTCATAAATCTCTCAGCTGCCATTTTATTGGGCTAACGATCTTCATCATCATCGACCTCGTCATCATTATCATCATCCTGGTCTCCACGATTACTGGGTCTGGCAGAATTTTCCCTGTTCATGTTGGGACGTGGTGGAATCATCGGCTCTGTGATGTTAAACGTTCGTATAATTTCCTGAAATAAAATTAATTTACTTCTGAGTAAATTATTTACTTCCTGGGAGGAGGAGGAGGAAAGTGGACGACAAGGAGGAAGAGGAGTTGAACACTAGTTGAGCACAAGAATACAGGGAAACCTGCCAAGGAACAAGGATGACCAGGATAAAATAAACACAACAGGTTTAGTGTTGATCAGCGAATATGAAATTTCAGGAGGATTCACAGAGTGTTCAAGGCCCCAAAAAGGAGTTTTCAAGGAGTGCTTATACAAGGGTTACTTTGGTTTTCAAATTTCATACTGTACTAAGACGATTTCATTTCCATATCAGAGCAGAAATATAGACTTCTCAAGTAGTTTAGCAGGAATTCTTAATTTGAAGGGCAAACCAGTTAGTGTAAAGCAGATAAAAGCTATAGTAAAAATTTGAACGTATCATTCAATTACCAATGGTCCAGCGGGAATTCAGTTCTTCCTAAACAGATTTTGGATTCAACCCTATTTCCATACTTTTTTCAAACAACAGGAGCGGATCCAGGGGGGTGGATTGGTCAAAGCTAGCCACCCCCCGCTGTGGGGTCGTTTAAGCTTCAAATTATGAAAGTGAACAAAACTACCAATGAGGCGATTTTGTCTCTGATTGTTCCAATACCGTTCTGTCAGCTCAGTACCCCCCCCCCCTCAAAAATCCTGGATCCAACACTGAACAATAATTATTATTTAAATTGCCTTTTTGTACTCTCCAACTGACAAGAAAAAGACTAAAAATGGACTGTGATGTGAATCTGAATGTGATCTGATCAAGCTGGGTGGATTGTTATTTGAATACGAAATTCAGCTTAGCATTGTCATGGATTTTAGCCACCAGGCAGCTTGCACAAAACTTTGCACGTTCTCCAGACAACATTTTGGTTTGCTATCTTTTTTCAGGTCTGCCCACAAACTAGTCTTGAAATTTCCAAAGAATTTTCTTAAATAGCATAAGAAGACAAAAATCAAAATATTGCTTTTGTTGCTAATACATTACCTACCTTATACTCTGCAAGTGTTAGATGAACAACAACTTGTTTTTTTACTGTCTGCCCATCCTCTGCAGCCATTTCATCATAAGCTAAAATAATAATAATGACACAAAAACTAGCTATACTCAGTTAATAATTACCCTAATCACAGGACCACAGTTTGAATGGCTGAGCCAAATTGACAAACTACATGACATAATTTATTGAATCAATGGTGCACACTATCTCACACACAAGAACTGGCTGCCTTCATTTTATTGTGCATTCACTGGTATATTTTGTAAACTTACACAACACAGTGGTAAGCTATAGCCAGATGTATGTGACCGTTGAATAGTTAAGTTAATGCAGAACAAGTGGAGCAAGTACGCTGGGGACAAAATCAGCTCTTGATTATAGGATTTGTTGTGCTGCAGGAGATTTTGAAATTGGGTTAATTCCTATATAATTTATAATTGTGGCCTCTTTAATTCCTTAAAATAAAATGGATAAACATTTCACGAAGAAATCATATGCTCACATGTAAAGTGAGTTTAAAAATAGTATTATCTGAAATATTTGACTGAAATATCAATCTGAGCAATTACAGTTTTTCTCACTGCCAGTGTTATTACAAAAATGATGTCAATCAAAATACTGTTTCAACGACGGTGCCCCCTAATTCAGAGGTATTTTTGCAAAGGTTATGACTATGGGCAAAAAGTAGATCTTATCCAGGGTTATTGGAATCCAAAAAGAAAAATGTGGGTAACCACGCATTTAGGTTAATTATTGAGACAGGTCGAGCTCGCTTGCGTAACTGATCAGATCATGTTTGCGTCCTCGTGCTTGTTGTAGCTTTCGTTCTGCTAAATTGTTGTTCTAAATTGTTGTTATCCTCGTTTGCAACAAAACATGTCTTCGAATCATCGCTCCACACGCAACAGCCTTCGCCACCTTAGTCTGGATTTTCAGTGGGACACACTGCCTTCGTTTGATCCTAATAGTAATACTGCCGATCATTTTCGCAAGCTCACAAACGTCTCCACCGCCGGCGGCAAAACAAGAGAAGAAATGTGCCTCCACGGCCGGTGCTATACCAAAATCACCTGCTGCCACCAAGGCAAAGTCAGAAATCAACTCTGCAAAAGCGCCTTCTCAGGAAAATTCTTCAGGGTTTACGGCAGAACAACAACTCGGCACGCCCCCTGTTCTAGGCGTCAAAATCCTCCGCTTGAAGTTACAGAAGGAAACCCAGGAGTTTGAAATTTGCAAACTCGAGCTTCGCCTACAATTAACAAAATGTAAATTCTCCATCTATGGCCGCATACGTTCATCATTTCTACCATCTCATGGTCTTAGCTCCCACTTACCACTTACCAGTGGTCAAACTCCACACTTGCATCGTTTGTAAACGTTCCGACCACCAGGCCCTCAGCGGCCCAAAACGCAGGTATCCCGTACCCTCCTGTCGCATGGAACAGGTTTTGCAAGACTGACTAGCCTCCTCGCCACTTGTCTCCTCCCTGCCCTTCCCCTGCAGAGTTTCGTCACCACATCACTTCAGTTACAGCTACAATTGCATCTAATTCAACCCCATCCCTCTCTTCACCTACTCTCCTCTCCTCTCCGGTTGCCTACGCACTCTTCCCCGTCCTTCGCCGTCGCAAAGCTTCCACATCCCATCACTACAGCCACAGCTACAACTACATCTAGTTCAACTCTGCACCCCTCCCCTCGCCTTCCACCGTAACCTACGAAATCTTCCTTGACTTCACGCCTCGTCGCCCCTCATGCACGATTGCAGCATTCTTCTGGTCCCAATGCCTTTACTCTACGAATACCCGTTCCTTCCAAGCTCAACATTCCGCAGCGGCGAAGTCGGTTGGCCAGTAGGCTATTCCAGCGCCACACCTCTGTCTTCGTTCAAGAACCATGGTTCCGCATTATCGCGCCCGGACATAATCGACCACTACCTCACCACCAAGTGTGCCCTTGGTGCCACCTGTGGACCTTTTTCATCTAACCCTCTTTCCACAGACTTAATCACCTCACCTCTTCAAGTTGCCTACAGCAAGACAGGCAAACCTTGCATCGTCGTTGACCTCAGCTTCCCTCTGACCACTCCGTAAACATAGGCATCTCAGCTTCCACATACCTTGGAGACTCTTTTAAGCTTCGCCTTCCAGGAATTGACACCTTGTTGGAGATTGTCCGCCTCAAAGGTCACCACTGTCATTTATTCATAATGGATCTTAGCTGTTGCTCAGCCCTCTTGTCAGTCGACCAGGTCTCCCGCCATGTTTTACAATCCTTGCTGGGCGTGATGTCTTTTGTGACTGCCTGCGTCTATCCTGCACGCATCTTCATGTCCACCCTTCTCAACACTTTGCATGAGCACCGTTCTGCTCGAGTTTGCCCTCTGTCCACAGACAGCAAGGCTGACCTTCATTGGTGGTGCCACTTTCTGCCATTTTACAACAGTGTTTCACTAATCAAAACCTCGCCATTAATAAACAACCCGCTTTACCTATCCACTGATGCGTGCAGCACCGGTGCAGGAGGGTTCTTCAACGGTCAATATTTTCATACCCCCTTCCCGCACTCAATTCTCCAGTGTTTCAAACACAACATCAATATCTTGGAGTTCCCGTCCATCATGGTGGCTTTGAAGCTGTGGGGTGCTTCTCTTCGTGGTCAATGTCTTCTCATCCAGTGCAACGACGAAAACAGTGTTTTCGCAGTCAACTCTGGTCCCTCTCACTCTCCTGGGATCCAACTTTGTCTGCGAGAGATCTGGTTCTTATCCGCTTTCATGGACTTTGAAATTAGCGCTGTTCACATTCCAGGCTGCACCAACACCATTGCTGACCACCTTAGTTGCTGGCATTTGTCTCCATCTCATCAAGAGCGTTTCTTTAATCTCACTGCAGACTTTAACACCACTCCCGTCGCTTGCCCCCTCAGCTCTTTGATTTCCAGATCAGCTTCTAGTATTGTGTTTCCATTTCTATCTCAGGGCATCCTCGTGTTGGAACTCTTGATGCTTCTTCGCAGTCGTGTTCATAACTTCAAGACCTGGTCTCCAGGATCCAGGCTCATGTGTACGCTCTTGGGACAACGCGAAATCTCTATTCTCATTGGCATTCTTTTTACCACTTTTGTGATCAGTTTGATTTGGTTCCGTTTCCTGCCTCACCTCAGACAATCTCCGGCTACGCGTCGTTCTTATCCTGCAGGATGTCCTCCTTTCCATATATCCTCAATCACCTGAATGCGTCCATCTTCTTCATCTGTTTCATGGTTTTTCCATGGTCTCATTTGACAGTTTCGATGTGGCCTGAACCAAAAGGGGACTCAAGCGAATGTTGGGGACCGTTTCACGTCACAAGCACCCCATCACACCCGCCATGTTGGTTTCCTTTCGCCAGTGTCTTGACCTTAGCTCCCCGTACCAAGCCGACATCTGGGCATTATTTACCATGGCATTCTTCTTGTTCTTACGCAAGTCTATCTTAGTGGCACACTCAGCATCTTCTTTCAACCCTGATCAACAGCTTATGTGGCAGGACATAAAATTTACCGATTCTGGCATCGTTCTCCACATAAGATGGTCAAAGACACGTCAACACAAAGAAAGACTTCACCTTATCCCTCTTCTCAGCATTCTGCACTCACCGCTTTGTCCAGTGTGGGTTATTCAGCATTATTTAGCCTCGTTCCCTGCACCACCCTCTGCCCCTTTCTTTTGTTTTCCATCCAGCGACAGTTCCACCACAGCCCCGATCAACACTCATAAGTTTACTACTACTCTTAAACGTCTGGTTTCAAGCTTGGGATTGCATCCATCAAATTACTTCCCACACAGTTTCTGCAGGGGTGGGGCCACTTATGTTTACCAAACAGGCATTCTGGAACATTTAATTAAACTTCAAGGCGACTGGCACTCTGACACGTACCAAGCTTATTTATCGTTTCCTCTGCCTACCTGCCTACACGTGTGGCTGACATAATGGCCGCAGGTCTTTTTGAGAACCATGCTTGATCCGATTTAAATTTCAAAGGTGCAGCGTTTTTTGACCAGTTTTTTCCGTGGAGTTTTTGGTCAAGCTCGATGTTACCTCGACTGGTTGTGTTGCATTGTCTGCTTTGTATTGCGTTGTGTTGTGTTGTGATGTTATGTGTTGTGATGTCTCTAACTTGTTACTCTAGTTTGTTGGCTTAAAATTTTCTCAGGTTTCCTGTTCCTTCGTTGCACGACTCGATGCAACAACTAGACAGACGTACAACGGTTCCACCAGCTCAACGACTTGATAAGCAAAACTTCCACTGTGTATTCTCCACAGGCAAACACCGTTTTTCAGTGGAGGTTTCATAATCACAACTACTTTTTTATGTGTCTTCAGTTGCCCTGGTTAAGTTAGCCAAAATTTCATCTCTTTCACTAACGAGCGCATTTTGGTGACCATTTCATATGCTAAAAAGAATCGCTAACCTTAAAGGGTCACTGTCACCAATTTTTAGGATTGCTATAAAAAGCTAAAAGAGATATTGCAACCAGAGGAGACCCCAAAATACTGGTTCAGTGTAGTTTAAAATTACTCCAACAGTTCTCTGAAACTTCAATGAAACTATAACTGCGGCCATCTGGCAGCAGATCACTGGGATGAAAACGGATTGCAACTTGAAAACATTAGGCTAAAGTTTCTCCTTAATTTCTTGGCAAAATCGCCAGAAATTGACTATGGACTATTCTCCCTTTGAGAAATCATTCGGTTTCTTTCCGTTAATGTTCTAGGAGCATTCCATGTATGAGAAAAGTTCTACGCAATATTTTTCAAAACATTCTTCTACCGAAAACTGGACTTGAAAATCACGGTGACAGAGCCCTTCTAAATATAGAGCAAGCTTTAACAAGGCACTCCTTTACCCAAAAACTTAACAAATACTGTATAATTCAACTGTAAATGGTTTAACCCAGGAGTCATATCATAATTTGGTAAATTGTGATCGTCCGGGTGAGTGTAGTCCTGAGAGGGACTGTTTGAGGTGACATTGACTGACGTTTCGACAACCTGAGCGGAAGTCATCATCAGAGTCAAGTGAACTGTGAATCGTCAGTAGATGTTATAAGTCTCTGGTCGTTGTCCTGATTGGTCGACGATCTCGTGATGTTATTGGTCGTCTCTCAGTTAAGCCGTGACAGCCGTGACAAAAAATTGGTCTACCTTTTGAGTGAAGCCAACGGAGTTTACAGGGTTGAAAGTTTAATCTTTCGGAAGAATATACTGATGAGTTGGCTCATAGACGAAAATAAAATGGTGAAAGAGTTAAGATCGTCTAAAACAATATTTATTGCTAGTAGAGTTGGTGGAGTTTGATGAGTTGGTCGTTTCCCGAGTTTACATTGTTCGGTGAAATCCGTCTGTTGACTTTGTCTAGTTGGTTTTGCGTGGTGAGGTTCGTGCGTAAGGCTCATTGTGTTTGTCGAGTTGTGTCGAGGTCTGGAACATTTCGTCGGCTAGTGAGTGAGGTTTGTTGAGTTTGCCTAGTGGGTAAGGGTTGTTGTGTTTGTCGAGTTGTGTCGAGGTGTGGAGATTTTGTCTGACAGTGAGTGCAGTTTGTCGAGTATGTCGAGTTGTGTGGTTCTTACTGTCTTAGAGAAAGTGAGCATTATTGAGTTTGCCTATTTGGTAAGGAGTTGCGTCGAGTTGTGTCGAGGTATGAAGTTTTAGTCTGCCTCAGTGCGTGACGATTAGTCGACTTTGTCGAGTTGGTCGCATTGTGGGTTCGTACTGTCTTAAAATAAGTGAGGATTGTTAAGTTTGTCTGTTTGGTAAGGGTGGTTTTGTTTGTCGAGTTGTGTTGAGATCAGGGGATTTTGTCTGCCAGTGAGTGAGGGTTGTGGAGTTTGTCCAGTTGGTCGTGTAGGGGGGTTCGTACTGTCTTAAAGTAAGTGAAAAGATGTTGAGTTTATCTATTTGGTAAGGGTGGTTGAGTTTGTCTAGTTCTCTGGTGTAGAGATTGTCTGCCAGTGAATGAGGTTGGTTGAGTTTGTCTACTAATGTACAACTTTAACATAGACGGAATACTAGAAATGCTGAACTCGTCAACAACGCAACACAGCACAAGGCAACGCAACACCACAAGACGCAACGCAACAAAACAGACACAACACAATGGATCGCAACACAACGCAACACAACAAAACATAACGGATTACAACACAATGCAATGCAACACAACGGACCGCAACACAACACAATGCAACGCCCCACACAACAGACACAACACAACACAACAGAATTCACATGCTAAACAAACCAGTCAAGGTAACATCGAACTCGACCAAAAACTCCACAGAAAAAAAACGGTCAAAAAACGCTACAGCTATATTAAATTTCTATATCGACACTCATTATCATCATTATTTTAATTTATTATTTTTGTTTTACTTTTTTCTCTTTTCTTACGTTTGTTATTTACATAGCGACACGTTTGTGTTGATTACGCCCCATTTTGGGCATAATCAATTGTCTGTAATCATTAAAGTTTAGTTTAGCTCAAACATGTCTCTTTTACTTGCATCACTATTAATCATGAGACCAGTTTTGGTAAATAATTCACAGTTTTGATTGTCAGATCAAATTTTAGAGATAAACTAGCAACCATAATTCTAAAAAAGGGTTAAAAAAAAAGAATGTATGGCAACTTCTTTCCAAATTTAAGCTCAATTATCTCTGAAAAATGTGTAGTTACCCCTCATTTTTTTTTATTCTGATAGCCCTTGCTAAGATCTGTTTTTTCCACAGTCATAAACTGCACAAAAATGTGTTTTGTATTTGTAGGCAAATTCCTTAAGAATCCCGAATATCCCAAGATGCGCAGAACGTATGCGCAGTAAGAAAAGGAGGCACCGTCCTTAAAACAAAGATTTACCAAGCTTCCTCCGTACCCACTAAAACCTACTGATTTAGCACTTACATACATAAGGAAGCTCGTCTTCTCCTAATTCTATGCAGGCTCGACCATCCTAAAATATTGATGAAAGCATCAACAAGTTACATCATACATACAATAAACGTAGCATTGGTTTAGTATTAATTATTTTGTAATCATGACATATTAAGTTTTCCATAAGCTGTTAATTCCAAACATCCTTAACATGACTGCTTTTTATTCAAAATATTTCACTGTTCTTATGAGCTTCAATTTGAAAAGAAATTCTGACAAAACGTCCGTACTTTGGAAGATAATGAGTCTATAAATTCAATGTGCTGTGAATTAAATGACCTCAATGTAACATTCTTAACAGCAGCCTTAAATCTAATAAGATCACAGATAAATACCAAAGTTAAGCTTATTTGGAGAAGTTTGCCCTCCAATTATTTTGTTTTAGAGTTTGTGAAGCATGAGCTAAAATGGACAACAAAATCCTAAGGACAGAAAGAGGTTTTACTTACTCTCACTAAAAATGAAAGATGGAAAAGATTCTCAATAGTCTGGCCAAACGAGTGAGGGTTAACAATGAACTTAAAAAGGCACACTGGATTTATGTCTTCCCCTGAAACTGAAATTAAAAAGTAAACTGTTGTTGGTAAAATAATTTAAAAAATGGACAAAAAACAAACAAACAACCCAAACAAAAACATAACTTGCCTTATTGGAGGAAATTCTATTTAAAAAAAGAACAGAATTTAGACTTCACATTTTCTCTAGCAGCATCAGGTATAGTGCAATCCTCGAGAAAGTTTACAACTTACATTAAAAATTGGATGTATTTTTTATTCACTGCGATTGGATGATTACAGTTGTAAATATTGCAGGTGATAAAAAGTTTGGGGAATTTGTTGACACTGACTTCTAAACAGGAAAATAATAAGAAACTTGTCTTGCTTTTCTCACCTGTATTGTCATAAAGAATCTTATGTAGCCTATCAACTTCTTTAGTTGTGGCTTCCTCCCTGGCTTCTACCTTTTCCAGCTATGATATGATGATAGGGTAGAACATATAAGGATTTTTCCTTCTTCCTTTACACTTCAAGGTTACTCCAGACCTTTGCGCGTGTCCTCCTGTGTTCTCCAGGAAAAAAGTTCGTATGCGTGCCATTTTAAATCATTGGAAGGGTTAATAAAAGTAGATTTCGGAAAAAATATGAATAACCAGTCATTCAATCAAATAATTGCAGGGCTCGAGACTAACGGTAGCCAACTAGTCACAGACTAGTAGAAATTCCGTTTTGGCTAGTAAGTTTTGTGCTTTCACTAGCCATTTTGGCTAGTGGAAATTTCAAAGTACTACTAAGCACCGGATGGAAACCAAACTAAATATTGTTTCTGATGATTGGATCCCAAAAGCAAAATGAGTGAGCAGAAAGTAAAACTTATTCCATAGAAGGATATCATGATGTTCGCATGATACTTGTTTTGTCCTCTCAACGTTTTTCCCCACCAATTCTTGTCTCAAATGGCAACGTTTTCTCCGTCTTTTCTACGTTCGAACGAAATGAGCCGTTTCAGAACGTTTCACCATACGTTTCCTTGAAAGGTCCATTAGTGCGTTCATATGATCTTGTCTACACGTTAGTAGATGTAGGTTCACACAATTTTTTAGTCTTCTGTTATCGACTTTTTTCCATTTTTGCTACGTTCGACAGTTTCTTTTCCCAGCGTTTCTCTCTACGTAACATCTTCACATTATTCTCCGTACGTAAGTAGGTTCGTCGATTTATTGGTCTAGCCTTCTCATCGTTTCTTTGTACATTAGCATGTTTGCACGACATTGTTGTGTTCTTCCTATGGTTTTCAGCGTTAGGTACTCGTACGATGAGTCGACACTGGCCTTAGCGTTTCTCTGTACGTTAGTATGTTCATACGGTATTAGTCTTGTCTTCTCAACGTTTATCCATACTTTAGTGCGATTTTAGTTGTCTCATTTACGTTTCTCCATAATTTATTGCCCCACTGTAATAGCTCAGTTTGTCCGTTCGGCATTCTTCCGTACGTCACACACGCTCTTACGGAATTAGTTTTGTCTAATAACGTTTCTCTGTATCTTGGTACACTGATATGTTGGCAGCGTTTCTCCCTACTGTAGTGCTGTGCATTTGCAAATAGCGTGTTTGATGTGACTTCTCAACATTTCTCCGTGCCTTAGTAAGTTCGAACCTTATTAGTTTTTTCTGCTTCTCTTGTAGACGTTTTTCCGTACGTGAGTTGAGTGCTGTATCAGTCTTGTCTTTTTGACGTTTCTCCGTACCTTACAACGTTCGTACAATGTTAGTCTTGTCTGCCCAACGTTTCTCCGTACGATGACATGCTCATATAAGGTTAACTGTTCAAGTTATTCGTTATGATCTGACCGAAACGGAAAGGCGTGAGACATGAACTACATCGCGCCTGGAAATTTGCCCTGAAGGCACATAGTACTTTGTCTTCCGCGTGTGAGGATCTTTAACCTTTGGAAAGATTCGTCAACATTCAAGTTCTTCACTCTTGCTGAAAATTAGACATATTGAACACAGTAGGATATTTTGCAAAAAAAGTCTGGCGAGTGAAAATTTATTTTGGCTAGTGAAATCAAACCTCTCACTAGCCACTTGGCTACTAAGCTGAAACGTTAGTCTCGAGCCCTGTAATTGAACTAATAGGGAATCAAAATTTGGCGGATTTCTGTAAAATTTGGCCTGAACATTCCATAGGTGTTGTGAAACCCAAGTGTTTCGGGGATTTTTGAAATCTATGTTTCACCCATGGCGATCTTCAACGCAATAATAAATAATAATAATAATAAAATATTTATATAGCGCCAATATCCTAAAAGTTCAAAAGCGCTTTACAGAAGTAACGTTAAAAATATTAAAATATTTGCATATTCTTTTCTGCTAGAACTTGACGGATTAATTTAAAAATAACCAGACAGAATATTTGACGACACTTTTGATGATTGTTTGCCATTGCGATTAACACTGTGCACTTATTTTGCCAATGCGCTTGGATTTGACACCCTATTAATTCAATTGAATGACACACTGTCATTTTCAAGGATGTTTGTAATTTTCTTTTGCGTAATTGAGGAAACCAGCAATTCATATTTTTTTCCCAAAATCTACATTAATTTTATTATCCTTTCCAATGATATGTAGTTTGCCATTTTTACCTTTAAAATGGCGTATATATGAATTTTTCCTGGAGGACACTCGCAAAGGTCCAGAGTAACCTTAAAGAAAGACACAAGAGCAAAACAAAGACAAAGTACCGGTACATGTAAATGGTTGAAAGGGCAGCTTTACAAGTTGGCAAACTTTACAAGAACAAACTGGATGCAGTGGCGGATCCAGGATTTTAAGGGGGGGGGGGGGGGGCTGACGTGACAGAATGAAAAAACAGTGACAAAGATGCCTCAATAAGAGTATTGTTCCTTTTCTAATAACTTCAAGCTTAAATGACTGCAAAGAGGGGGGCTAGCCACCCAATCCACCCCCTGGACCGCACATGTGAAAAAAACCCAACAAGTGATGGAAGAAACAAGTTTTTATGCTACACTGCCAGATCTTATAATGTGAGGCACTGACACCTGACATGACGAACTCTTATATTTCCTGTAACCTGTATATCTATAGATATGACAGAGGGTGCTATTGCATTCATGTTATCACATAGTTTAGAAACCTTAAATTCTACTGGATTTATGTTAACTAGGATAAAGATTCAACTAGACAAGGTTAATTTTCACCTGATTTGGTGTGACTTTCTGGCTAGGATCAGGTTTTGCAACTGGATTTCTCTTCTGTTTAGAACGATTTGGTGGAGGCTCCATCGATAATGGACCAAACCTAGGGAAAATCCAGACATGAAAATGACCTCAAATGACATCTCAAATGTAAAAAGTGTTCACCAGGTACTCAGTACCAAAGGGAAAGAAGGTTTAAAATTATTTATTGGAAGGTTTGATATTCACAATTATTGCATTTCTTATCAAATTAGTGATTAACACTTAAAAATGGTTTTATTGTCCTTCCAGTAATCATCAAATAATCGGGTTTACCTCAGTGTAAGAACCTGACAAGATTTTCTTTGTTTGCTAGCTTTTGTTTTGCTGTACGGTATTGTTTTAAATGTTTTTGTTTCCTTTGTTTTACGTCATCCGTGAGTTTCACAGGTTCTTACACCGAGGTAAAGCCAAATAATCAAATCAACTAAACTGAACACAGGCTTTCAGTTTGGTTGTGTTGACTGATTTTCAATGTGTGGTTCCAGAAAATATCCATACCTCCTCCATAGATGGTGTTTTACTTTGAAACCCCCCCCCCCCTCAACACCACCCCTCCAGAAATTCTAGTTTAGCTTCATACTTTGCTTGAAAAATTTTGGCCTTTGAGACCCCCCCCCCCCCAACCCCCTTGGAATTTCCAGTGACCATCCATGGGGAGGGTATGGATATTTTCTGGAACTACACAATGTCAACATCCTTAAGGTCAGAGCTTCAGTCATTAACATGAAAAGTGACATTCGAAAAAAAAGAATTCAAAATGATGAGGCTGAAGTGAACATACATAAAATCAATGCTAGGTGTTTTGCGAAATGCCACACAAGCTTTTTGTCCGAGTTTCTTCCAGTCAAGGCGAGGAGGTGGATGTTGTTGTCTTCTGGTAGGCATTTCTTCATCTTCATCATCCTCTCCACTTACATTGGCAATGTTTCTACCACCCATGAAAGTAATCTGTTTAGAGAAAAATTAATACATCTTATTTGGTGTTTTGGTAGATAATACATGTGGATATTTTAAAAGTTGCGCCCTGCAGGGGCAAGGAAAAATGCGAATAATGAGTAAAATGTCCCACATATTATCAACCATTACACCAAATAAGAGGTTTATTATTCCACTGCAGTTATTTTTGCTTCGTCCTCCTTCAACAAAAAAAACCGGTCAAACCAGGATTGTACAATGTAATACGCTGGCACATTTTGCGCGTTCTCTTGCCCTTATATGGTAGAATGACACAACAGCGTCTGTATTTTGCAAAACGAAAAGAAATGAAATGAAACAAAATGAAAATAAATGAAGACTTAAGTCAGCTAATGGTGTTGTCAAAAATTAGAGGAATAAACACCAGAAGTGCAGAGTTTTAAAATTCAAAGATCTGTATTTTGCAAAACAAGCTCTTCTCAGATTGCAGTGAACTTTAACCTATTTCATTATATTCGTAAATGCTTTTCCTCGCTGCAATGCTGAATTCTGAACAACAAGGGGCGAGCCAAGAGGTCATGCAGAAATACTCCACTTCACAAATTACAGATTCTGTATTTTGCGAAACAAGCTTTACTCAGATTGTGGTGGACTTTTACCCATTTCATTACATTCGTAAACACTTTCCGTAAATATTCCTTGCTGCAATGATGAATTCTGAACAAAAAGCAGCAACCAAATTCGTCTCATTTGGCAAAATACAGTAAGCCATAATAAATCACATTATTAAATTATAATACCGTGACATCAAATTTTATTTAGCCAAATCCTTGCTTGGTATGTACAACAGGCACATTAAATGTTTATTTTGGCAAAGAAAAAATAAAACAATTAAACAAAAATGTAAAAATTCCAACCAAAAGTTGCCCTATTTTTGCACAGGGCTACATTTTTGCATGTGCACATTGTTGACATGCATCAGCAGTAGAGACCATAAAATTGAGCCTGCAAACATTTCATGAAAAGAAAGAAATAATGCTCCTCAAAACTCACTCATCTGCGGGACAACGTCTGGAGTTACATTGCAAATGATACTCATCCGAAGGACTGTAGTCATCACTGCTATTTCAGAACCCTGGGTCTAACTACAGATGTCATGGCAAAGGTAGCACTTTCAACCTCAGATATTTAAACTTATGACTTTTCACTTTGCAGACTCACATCTGATGGTGTACATCTATTATAATCGATAATTGATCGAAAACTCTTGGTGACACGACAATTAATTACACTTCATGTATTATCACTTGTTGCAAAAAACTGAATCACTTAATGCCAGGAATACAAGAAAAATAAAATACATATTTAATGTCCTGCTGGAGCACCTTGTCTGTTGTCTTCCTGGGATGGAAAATGGCAAATTCAATCCACTGAACTTGCTTTTAACATCTGGTCCATCTCCATAATTTTTGGAGCAGAATGACTTTTCAAAATTCCGTGCATTGAGCTTATGAATAGGCCAGTGAAGTCAGCTTTGTTATGTATTGTCCTTCAACCTAAACTAAATCACTTCCAGATAGTCTTACAACTTGCAACAAATCCAAATTTACTGGAGGTCATAAAGATCAACCAAGCTAATTACATAGTGTTCAACCAAATTAATCTTTCTCTTGGTTGGTAACCTAAATCAGCACGATTTTGACTCAGAAGGCATCTACAGCTGACTTCATGAAGACAGCTGCACAAATACACTTGCTCACAAGTTAGAGCGATTTCAGTAATTTATACATACACTGTATTGCTTACCAATTTCTGGACAAAGGTATCACGATCAAATGTAACTAAGTGAGTTTGTAGCTGCTGGGCTTGTTGACTACCAAGGTTTGAAGCCAAAACCAAGAAATGAGAATCAAGGACTGCCTCCCTTGTTAGCCTCACTGTGTACAAGCAAAACAAAACAATAAATTTAACCCTTTAAGCCCCAATAGTGACAAGCATCTAATTTCTCCTCACAATATTACTACTTAATCAAACATACAGGTCATAAGAATAAAGGAACTGATCACCAATAACAAAATGTCTTGATTTTTAATCAAATTCTCCCAACTAGTAACGTAAGAAATATAAGGAGAATAGTGAGGAGAATATGGATGTTCATATTGGGGCTTAAAGGGTTAATTAAGAGACCTAAGGGCTGTTCTAACACAAATGTTATTGATGTGCATACCTTGGTTATTCCAAACATGGGCTGTAATCTTCAATTTGTGGGTGTATTGCAACCATGATCACAGAGCTTATTCTTGCACTCGCTTAAAGCAAATGGAGCTGTCTCCTTTAACCCTTTAAGTCCTAATAGTGACCAGCATCTAATTTCTCCTTACAATTTCACAACTCCACGAAACATACAGGTCACATGAACAAGGGAAATGATCACAAAGAAAAAATGTCTGTAGATGAGACCTATAGGTCAGTGAGGAGAACAGGCATGTTGATATTGGGGTTAAAGGATGCTGATGGTATAGTTATAAAATATGGCTCTCCACCTCAAATTGTTGTATGACAGTTTCATATGGGGAAGTTATGAGAAGTGCTTGAGGTAGGCTGACAAGCTGCAAAGCACCTACATAGCAACTTTTAAAGTGCACCTAACTCCTAAAATTTTTTTCGGCTAAATAGATTCTGTTATCATCTGGAGCATTTCTTTGGAAAAATTTTTTGATTTGATTAAATTCTCGATTTTCTGTGCCCTGTTAAATTTAACAAAAATTTGGTTCAAGTCCGAGAAAGAGGAACCTGGGGCGAACCGTCGTTGTGACGTCAGATCAAGAACCAAGAATTCCACGCCGCTTAGTTTTTAGCTGTGTTTCTCCAACTTTATTTGTTGATCGAAGCCTTTTGACCTTCTAGGTAATTCGAACAAAGTCATAGTATGACTAAAATTCCAATGTTATAATCCAAAGCAGATATTGAGACGAGCTACGTGGATTCTGCTGATTTGTAGATGAATTTTAGCTCTGAATACGAGATAGATGCGGAACACGAAGTCGACAGTACACCGACAAATGATGAAGAAAGTGGCGTCCTGGCCATATCTACTGATAGCCCGCTAACCAACAAAGAATGAATCGCTCAATGCAAAAAGGAAATAAAGGCAAACTAAGAACTGGAACAGCAAATAAAGCAACGATTGGCCTTGGAGGGCCACGAAGAAGCCCGAATGATGAGCTTCGCCCGCGAGTGTTTACATTTTATCTCGCACGTTCGGTCTTTACGTTCGGTCTTGGTTTTCCTGCTCTCCCCTTCTCGCATTTGAGATTATTTTATATTCAAGCTGAGGGAATCTCTTATAGAAATGGAGATTTTAATAAAGCATTCCTTTCTTCATTTATTTATTTTAGGTAGAAGTAAATGTGGAAACAGCGATATTACAGTACTTACGTCTTGTCCATTTCTGTAACCAGTATTAACAATAACAACAATTTATAACACTAGTGAATCAGGAAGGCAATTATTTTCTAAAGGACATTGACGAGAATTATAAGCACGAGAGTTTGTTAGTATCGGTTCAACTGAGATTATCTTACCAATCGTTTTTCTCATTTTAACGTGCGAGCAGTTTCCTCAGATCCTACGCGCGAGGGGAAATGTACAAATCATGTAAATCAACCGGCCCTCGCTACTTGACTCGCGGCTCAAGGCTTTGCCACTCATCGCTCGCACTTCGATCTTCTTGCGGCCTTTTTCGCACAAAAAATGGTAATAAAAGAAGAAAGAGACTGCTTGCAGTCTACTTCAACGCAGGATATGAACAAGGGATCTCTGCACAGTAATGTTTTGTTATGCTCGAGTGATTTAAAATGACTCAAGATAAAATTCTTATAGCGAGGCACGTTCATAGACTAGAATAAGGAATAATGGCAATGGTTTGTTATTGTGGAGGAAGCGCGTTTGGTTCTGCTGAAGGAGTGCTTTCTATAAATACGGTCTTTAATTTTAAACCCTAGGCTGTTTTGGGCACCGCTTACATGTAATTATTTAGCACTTACCGTGTAGCCAACTTGAATAATTCACAAAGGTAATAATTTTCTGCATACTGCGTATCGCGTAGAGGGCTCCACAAAAATAGTTCATGTGGCAGGGTATTCTGTGGTTAATTGAGTAGTAGCGAGTGCTTGGAAGGCTGCCAGTTTGTTCGCTATTGCTTTACAAAATCCACTCATTTCGTCCCTTCACCTCTGGTCGCTCATCGTCAAAAAATGCTGTATTATGTAGTGATACGTCTTGTGATTCGTTTCTTTGGTTACTACGTACCGGAGCAATACGAACGGTCGACAGTTCTCTGTACATCTTCGAGAGCTCAAGGGAAATATAGCTCCTATAGAGATAGCACGAGACTGCGAGTTCTTGATTTGACGTCACAAGGTGACTAGTCCCATGCCCTCACTGCTCGACCCTGAACCAAAATGGTGTCTATTTTCGCCCGATTTTCCGTACTTCAACCGCGCACAGAAAATCAGGGATTAAACCAAATCCAAATCTTTTTGTGACGAAATGCTCCAAATGACAACAGAATTTATTTGACGGGGAAAAAAATTTGGGGGTTAGGTGCACTTTAAGTTTTAAGTTGCACTGAGGACCTTTCTAAGTTGAGAGCAGGAGACCAAGGCCATCTCTCCAAGACAAAACCTAGAAACTGAAGACATTGCTCCTCATAAACAATTTTAACTAGCTTGTGTGACAGAGGTTCATAGGAAGAATGATGGGCTAGTATGAAAGTTTAAGCTTGCTACTGGAGACTGTCACCTTCCCTGCAGTGGCAAAAGAACAATACCAGTAGCCTCCCTAGAGAACTCTGTCCATAAGCTTGTCATTCTGGTCTCTAGTGACACATGCAGAAGACCGAATGTCCCCATGAGGAGCAAAATGAAAGCTGAAGAGACCTCAAGGTCCAGAGAGAGGATGCTGAATGAACATTTAAAGTTTGTTTGTTTGTTTTTTGTTTTGTTTTGTTTGTTTGTTTGTTTTTAACATTGACTTCAAGGCTATATTTAGCTTCCTTGAGGGACAATAAATTCTGTAACTTGATTTCTAAACCTTAGGGGAGCAATTAATGTTACTTTCTAAAAATCGTGGGAGCCATGACTGCAATCCAGGCGCAGCTAAGAATGCAATTTATTATCCGCAGGAGAATGTTTTACTGGGAACTAAACCACTCGTAGATTCCATACACCACTCCATCCGGGACCCAAGTAGCATATTTTCCGTATGTCACGCTTTTGAGTGTCATATCGTTCAATGACGTCACGATTCCCGCCTTTTCTACTTTGTTGAATGAACTGAATGCGTCGTTGCCTCAGTGTTGTTTAGAATTATGGCGGTGGCAAGCAGGTTTGTTTTACTAAACGATGAACAAGTGAAAGAGTTTTCCGAAAGCTTCGACAACGAAAACACAAAAAAGAAGACCTTGTACGATTTGAAGGTTTTCAAAGAATTTCTCGACACTTGCGACGAGAAGAGAATAAAAATGGGCAATTTCAGATATTTTGTCTCCATATAATAAAAAGAACATTACACGTTGGCTCGAAGATATGAATTTTATGTTCTCGTGGCAAACACAATATCTCACTCGTTCGCTGCGTTCACTCGTGAGATATTGTGTTTGCCACTCGAACATAAAATTCACATCTTCTCGCCACCGTGTAATATCCTCTATATTCGTTCATATCAAGTTACTTTTTGTGTCAAGTGGCAATCGCGAGCTTACCTCCATCAAATAACTTCTCAGCTTTGTCCAGCGCTTTATGTAATCCGGTAGACTCAGGCTTGATATAATCATGTCTGTTTTCTATGGTGAGAGATCACAAAGCAGCTCAATAACAAGCTTAGAGATAAGCTTCTAATCTAAATCAACACTATTCAAAACATTACCCCTGCATGTGTCCCGTGTATGAGCTCGAATATCTACGCGATGTAGCAGCTACTGCAACTTCATTAACTAACAGCGAAGAAATTTCTTCGTATAGTATTCAAATGATTAAGCAAAAGCCAAAAACTTAAGAATATAGCAAAAAAGGCGAAACAATTGTCCTTACTTTGAGTTTCGGCGATCAGTTCCCGGTACTCATATCGAATCCGTCGCCTTTCGCGGGGATCTGCTTTAGGATCTCCATGCGGATCATAATCATCTGAAGCACCACCACCGTCCTCGCCCATTATAGATCCAAGAATGATTGAAGATGATGAAGGAAAAGATATATAAACAAGAAAAGAATCAAAGCTATAAAGAGAAATACTACTAACAGATCCGAAGTGAAATGTACTTCACGGCTTCGCGCGCTTTCTGGAGCAGATAGAGACTGGCGCATTGCTCATAAATTTTCGCGATAACCGCTGAAATATCACGGGCTCCGAAAATCGCCCGCCATTTTGAACACTTCCCCTTTTTCTCGCAAAGGTAACGTGGACGAATCGAACGACCGGTCTTCGAAATGGGAATTCTAGAGAAAATCAGCGAAATAGAGAAAGAGATCGCAAGAACTCAGAAAAACAAAGCGACGGAGTATCACCTGGGGTTGCTTAAAGCAAAGTTGGCGAAATACCGATCGCAACTTTTGGAGCCGCCGAAATCGGCCGGAGCTGGTAAAGGAGAGGGGTTTGATGTTATGAAATCTGGTGATGCCAGAGTCGCGTTGATCGGTTTCCCGTCCGTAGGAAAATCAACACTGTTGAACAAGTTAACATCCACAACCAGTGTTAGTGCCTCGTACGAGTTTACGACACTAACTTGTATTCCTGGTGTGATCGAGTACAATGGAGCAAACATACAGCTTCTTGATTTGCCTGGGATTATTGAAGGCGCCTCTCAGGGGAAGGGAAGGGGCAAACAAGTGATTGCTGTTGCTCGCACTGCCGACATGGTGGTGATGATGTTAGATGCAGCTAAGGGTGAAATCCAGAAAGTTTTGCTAGAGAAAGAGTTAGAGGACTGTGGTATCCGCTTGAACTGCCAAAAGCCAAATATATACTTCAAGCTTAAGAAAGGAGGTGGGGTGTCTTTTAATGCCACATGCAGTCTTACTCACCTTGATGAGAAGCTGGTACAGATGATTCTTCATGAGTACAAGATCTTCAATGCCGAGGTGCTTATTAGAGAAGACTGCACAGCAGATCAGCTGATCGACGTCATCTGTGGCAACAGAATCTACTTGCCATGTGTGTATGTCTACAACAAGATTGACTGCATTTCTATAGAAGAAGTTGATCGTCTAGCCCGTCTTCCACACTCTGTTGTTGTCAGTTGTGAAATGGAGCTGAACTTGGACTATTTAATGGCTCAGATATGGGAGCATCTTGCTCTTCTAAGAGTCTACACTAAGAAGAGAGGTGACCCCCCTGACTTCAATGGAGGATTGATCCTGCGACGTGGAGCCACAGTGGAGCATGTGTGTCATGCCATCCACAGAACTTTAACAGATGTGTTCAAATATGCCTTGGTGTGGGGCACCAGTACCAAATACAGTCCACAGAGAGTAGGTATTAATCATGTTATGAATGACGAGGATGTCATTCAGGTCATGAAAAAGTGACAGTTAAATATTGTACTCACTTGTCGACTGAATTAAATTTAGCATGTAGATTAAAATTTTTTCCTTATCTGTTTCCCAGAAGCATGATAGTAAAAGTAATCTAAAACTTCCCAGACATTATTAATGTCAACAGTCACTAGGGGACTTCTCCCTGCAACTAGTCCCAAGAATTAAGTCCCTTCCTGCGAACCACCAATTTCTGTCAAAACATTTAGGCACAGGAACTAAAATTTGGTGCTTGCAACTAGTACTGCAAATCAAACTGGTTTGAATTTGTGACTAGTTGCAAGGACTTGGTCTTCAAATAATGCTAGTTCCCAGTCCCCGCATATAAAATATGCAGGGGACTTGCCCCTGTGACCATTCCCCAACACCCTAACCCCTCTCTGTGGCAGTCAGTGTGAGTAGTCCTTGTCACAAGTCCCTGTGACTAGTCTGCTTGTGTGTGTCGACCTTTAATTTTATTTTTGCCCAACATTTTGCGACTGTGATCATTGTGAAAGATAAGGACTTACCTTAGCTGGTTTGTGTTTAGCCCAGAGATCCACTCTTTTATATTTGGATGTTGAAATTTTCCGTTACTGTCAAGTTGAATTTAATTTCACATCTGGATGTAAAACTTTTTGAATGCAACCAAAATTTACCAAATAAAGAATAAATCTCTTGCAGAATACCCTGCAACTCCCACGTGACATGTCGGAACCCTTTGTAAAATGAGGTGAAAAAAGCAATAGGCACCATTGTTATTCAATGAGATGCAAATGCAATCTAGCCTTAATCTCATCACTAGAATGGTGCTTATTTGTCATGGCTCAAAAATAATGGTAGCCAACCATAAGGCAGGCCTTCTGATAGTGTGCGAAAAATGTTGGGAAATTATGCGGAATTTCCAGGAGGTTACATTATGTGGCAGAAAAGGTCTACTATGTGGCAAATTATGTGATTTCTCTGGAGAAGATTTCACATAGAACACATACTGTCATTAGACTCACAACAAAACTGAAGATTGCAGAGGCTCTGCATGATATTTCCAATGCTAAATAGCCTTGAATTAGCATTTTGTTTTTTATTTTGTCCAGCTTATGCATTTTTTATTAATTGAAAGATTTCTTATAGATTATGCGATTCAAGATCAATTGTGGAAAAATGCACAGTCTCATAATATCAGAAGCCCTGATAAGGCTGTCAAAAATTAAGTTTGGCTATTGTTACGATTTTGAGAAAGAAAACAACCCTCTTTATTAATATCAAAGATATTTTTGTTCCTGGAGAGACTTAAAAGAGTGTGGCATCTGAGGGTAGAAGTGACTTCTCTTGCTTCCCAGACAACCACTGGGTTGCATCATTCATGTTTTATGCTTTTCACCGAACAAAGGTTTATCAGTTAGGTTTATATGCGTACATTTAGTCTAACTGGGTAATTATATTAGTAACAATAAAAGAGTTTATAATCCATGCAATTTACAATTTTCCATTGCATTTTGATTTCACTTTGCAATTCTGTAGTATTAGGAATCTAGATCTATATGTACTGTTTTGAACATAACTGTAAAAAAGAAGTTATATTTTTCTTGTTGTTTTCCCTGTGAAGATGCATACATTCAGGATAACTAGGTAATTAAATTAGTAACAAACAATGAAAGAGGTCTATAATCCAGCTAATGAAGCAAAGAAGCAAGTTACAATTTTCCATTGCATTTTGATTTATTCTGTAGTGTTGGGAATCTATATGTACTGTTTTACACGTAGCTGTGGAGGAGAAATTTTAGTTTTCTTATTGTTTTCCCTGTAAAATGTGGTACTCCTAAACAAAATATAAAGCAAACAAAAAAAACCCGGAGCATTTCAAACATGGTAAAAGCAAGCACAATATTTACTGACAGGTGGCAATATCATTACCCATAGATAGCAGGGTAAAGAGTAACACAACATGCAATCAAATTGCACTTCTAATTTTTCTTCTTATGCTTGTATTATTTGGAACTGTACACCTAAAATTTTTAGCTGTGTGCCTGAAATTATAGTTTTGTGTCTAGAAATTAAGGGCTAGTAGAAGAAGTACCCACAAAGCCAAAAGCGGACCTAAAGCTGACTAAACTTTTTGTGGTGAAGTTGAGGCATTTGTGTTAGTACAAAAGCTGTAATTTGGTGACCTAAAACAGACCAGTAATAATTGATTATGTAAATGTAGAATTGTTAATCAAATACCTTGGGAAAGAATCTCTTACTGGCATGATCGTTCACCAATAAATTCACCTAATTTATTTTATGTCTATGTTTGTATGGCTGGGGAGGGGTGGGGTAATAAAAAAGGGCTCCTTGGTCCTTCCCCTAGAGCCCCGCTGTATTTTACGTGAAGTTGCCAGCATAATTGTGAGCTTCTGTCAATCATAACATGTCTCATCCGCAGCTCAGAAGTATGATTAATTTATATAGTATATGCTTTCATCTATAACAGTTCATGGCTATACAATGAGAATCACAATTGAACCGGTGCTAACTGGCTAAATAGTTTACATAGAATGAGCATTGCATCCTGTTTCAAGAAAAAACCTTGCTCCTGTTCGGCTTTCTCCTAGGCCATCACGTTCAATTCATGAACGGCCGGGGATCGCTTTTTCCCCCATACCACGTGATGCAAATCAGTCTGGCCACGCAGTGAAATAAAGAGGCCAAGGAACTCGGCAAGAAAGAACCGTGATCACCAAGGCGGCCCTAATAAAATGTTTTCTTAGAAATTCTTTGAGGGCCACGGATCATTTGAAGAAGGTAGTAGTAGATTTGCATTCACTTGTTGTGTAATGGCAGCACTGACGTCAGTGACAACCTGTAGAGACGGAGTCAGGTCCTTAAAACTTTTCTCCGAACAATTCCCATCGCATGATAGAATTAGGACAAAGTTTGTGTGGTTTCTGTAATTTATTAAGGCGGGCCTTTGGGGCACCGTCTTCTAGTAATGCAGAAAGAACGGAATTTCGTCGTAGTAGGTTGTTCAAGGTCACTGGACGATTGATTGGCATGTTAATGATAGATGAGGCTGGGGAGGGAAGAGGGCTGATATTTTGTCTGTGGTTTTCTTGGGGACATGGCTAGGTTAATGCAATGCCTCTGCCACGCTTATTTGGAGGAATTCGAAAAAGGTGGCGCCACCGATTGTTGAGGGAACAAAAGCGCTAGACTCTACACTTGGTTAATTTTGTCGAATCCAAACATTAAGCAGTGAAAACAGGCTAAAGGACCTCAACCAAATGCAAATGATAATATACAAGGCTAATTCAACCTTCCTGACCCCAAGCGTTTAGTTCACCTTTCGACAAATAGTTACGCAAATACACCGGGTAACACAATTTTATAAAATGCACGGCATTGTATTGTAAAATACTGAAAATGTGAGGGCTGTAGCAGAATGCAGAGGTTTAATTCTAGCAACTACGGTTTGGTTTGAAGCTCTTGTTTTTGTTGTTGTTGTTGTTGTTTGTTTGTTTTTTTTTTTGTTTTTTTTTTTCTGTTTTTTGTTTTTTGGTTTTTTGTTTTTGCTACATGTATTTTTTGCAATTTTGAAAACAGAAAAATGTTAAGAATTTGTGTAGCTTATGAATCGCTAGTGGCTCACAAATTAAAGGGCCAGCCTCCTGGCGATTTTCCTACCTGCTTTGTCTTTTGAGTTTCCTTGTTAAGGATTGATTCGGGACCACAGGTAACATATCCCATGGGATGAAACCCTTCGGCAAAAGATCAATCTTCGTTCAAACCGTCGAGGACAAGTCTCGTCAGTAGTGTGGCCTCTTTGAGGCAAAAAAACAAACAAACAAATGTTGTGCGGACTGCCCAGGTCAGCCTTGCAATTCAGTCGCTGATCTGATGGGTAACCAGCGAAACTGTGATCCAATGCCACCCTTAAGAAGCAATTAGCTAAGAGTGACGACGCTGATGGGGTGGTTCCTTCACAACGGTCAAACTCAAAAACCTTCATCACTTGCGGTTATTCAGAGCCTTGAAGTGGTTCAAGCGATTACCAGCGTGGAGTTCGTATGAAAACGTTACGTAAAATGTCCCGACAAACCGAATTTTGCGTCGATAAAACTTGTGGAATGGCATTACAGTTACTTCATTGTGAACACATAATCAAAGTAAAAAGTTTTCAGAAATGGCGTTAAGTTTTGCAGTTAAAAGTGAAACTTTTCACAATTGTCTGTTGACTCTGTTGTTTCTTTCCAAAATTATGGTGGGAGCTGCGTCGTACGTTTGACCGATGTAAAGATAGTTCCACTGCTAGAGCTTCAGTCTAGTTTCAAAACTGGACAATCAATGAAGTTCACCAAGACAAAGTAATCCAGTTTCATGTGGCACAAGACAAAAACACAGGCACATACCACCAACTTCCTTATTTTACTATCCAACTTTATTCCCTTAAGTATTACTGCAATTTTTATTCCTTTTATCTCAGATTTTAGCGTTTCTACTGTCTTTCTAAGAACTACTAAATTTCATGTCGCACGTTTTTTTTCCCTTTTCATCCGTTACCCACGTAACTGAAATAGGGTGAGGGATGTAGGGCCTACGTCACTCACTTTTCGTCTTAAAAAACCAAAACACATATTAGAATCAAAAGATGTCCAAAACTAAAGGCTCATTTATTATTAAAATTACTGAACAAGTTTGCTGAAGCGATAAATAATAGTATTCGGCTTCGAATTGCTAAGATGGAAATGGGTTTCAAGTTCAGTTCTCCATTCGTGTCTTGAAAAAAATCGTTAAGTAATGGTTAAGTACTTTTTCCTTTGAGAAAATGACTTGATATCTTCCTCTTAATTTTTTTAAGAGCATTTGCTGTATGACAAAAGGTGCTTAGTGTTAATTTCAACAGTTTTGATTTAAAAACGTAGAAATCCCCGTGACATACCGCAAATGATCTTTTAGACGCCCACTCTAACAAACTCCTTGTCAGTATGCAATAAACGCCCCTTTGAAATAAGCATTTTGAGATAAACGCCCATCTCTAATAAACGCCTCTTATCTAATAAACGCCCCTGTCTAGTAAACGCCTTTTGCGAAAAGCAGGTTGAATAAGACGAGCTAATCCGAAGCAATCGTCCTACTATTCATTGTGATGTTGACAAAGACAGTGAAACTAAATGTAATGAACGATAATTTGGTGCTACAGATAACGAGAGGTACGTAGGGGTTTTTTCACTTTCATTGCATAGTAGCCTTTAAATTTTAAGAAAAAACGAGCCTTTGTTTCTGAATACTTGTTTGGGAAAACATAATAAATGCCTCCCTCTATTATTGGCCCGCATCTACTAAACGCCCCCAGAAAATTCTGAACATTTTTTTCCGTTTATGTCGTCTATTAAAATAGACGACCTGAGCGCTTAATACATCATTTACGGTAGGCCCTTCTCATATAACAGCAGGGGATCACTATCATTGCATCTTAATAAACTCTATTCTAGCTTGAACGGTGCAAGACATTTTTCTCTTTGTTACTGCGTTTTCCTGAGAAAAGACCCAAGAATTCCATTCTGATTACATGAATTCAAAGACCTCCCAACACAACAAAAACCCTTAAAACACAATATATTACTTATTCCCCCGTAGTTTGTTAATAAGAGGTATAACCCATAACAAATAAACAAAAACAATCTTACTAGGGTCACATCAATGTGCCACTGCCTCTTTCAGCCCCACCATAATCACAAGTTAGCAAATTTGGGACAGTTTAGTATTTTAAGCTTACAACACAATCCTTGAACAGGGCAATGTTGAAAATAAACTAGAAACTAATTGAGTTCAACTTGGATTTATTACTGATCACTCTGATATTTTGTTGATAAAAATTATTAGCAAATATATTAAGCTAAGAAACATAAAAGGTCAATTTTTAGCGAACAAAGATCTTTCAGAAGTCACCAGAGGACACTCCCACACCCCAGTCATCACATTCCCATCTGCTCCCATGAAGCAACCAGTGATAAGCTGATCCTACAAAAGCGGCGTGGTTTATAACCTGTCCTGATCCTTCTCGTGCCCCCATTTGTTAACATAAGGCGAGCCTTTTTCGTATCCCCACCTTTTACAAGCTCGTGCTAACCTCGAGTTGTCATCATTCAGTATGACAAACGAGCCACACGAGGCGGGTTGAACATCCATTTGGCCGCTGAAGTACTGGACCACATCTTCACCAGAGCTGTTAGCAGCCGTGGTCACGTGAAATGTTCGTCCTCGATGTTTGTCACAGTGGAATCTCGGCTGAGTAAACGACAAGCGTGTTCTGAGCTCTTTCATGGCGCTTTTTGTGAGAAAAATCTGTTTGCTGCTTATCCCACGATATGAAGTCTTAACTGGCAGCTGAGAGGGAAGCGTTGAACTGTGCATCACAAAACTGGACACAAGAAGCCAACCGCCTGAAGAGAAAAAGGTAAGACGTCATGTGATCAAACAATAGCAAATAAAAACGCAGAAAGTCTAAATTACGCAAAATATAATCAATGTTTATCAAGCGCTAAGACTTTATCTCATACTGGAAATAAGTGGTTCGTCACAAAACCTGCTTCACAGAGCCATGACATGCATGTAACAGCTCTTTGCTGACATGCCTTTAAAAGGCTTAACCTTACAATAAAAGAAGAATCAAAACAATTTAAATCGTAATTTATACTCACAATTAAAGCGCGGCCTGATACATTTACACGTAGGTAAAACGTATTTTCCAATCGTCATCTCACAGCATTTATACCTCAGGTTGTTGATCTGATTGGTAATTTAACCGTGATGTTCAGTTGGTTCAACACGAGTCAGTTATTGTGAGCTCTTATCCGTCTGTTGTTACTCAAATTGTCTGTTCATTAGATATTGCACGTTTCTTTGTGCTGTTGCTGTCGCAACCAATTATAAGAGGTTTGTATGATGCAGTTAACCAACTGGTTCAGTGACTTTTGTCCTAAATTCGTCAGCAGGCTATTATTCCGCATATTGTAAAGCGTTCAGCAGAGTTCAAGTCAATTCTCTGATTCCTAATTTATGACGCTCAGCATTGTGGCTGCCAGGCGATCAAACTAGACAGACTTTTGAGACTCGTAGGGACAAGTCATTTATCATAAATGGTATGAACATTTCAAACCTCACCTCCGTTAGTTGTCATGTCACAAAAGACTTTTAAAGGGTTTCCACTCCTCCCAGGGTCGATCCAGTACTCCCCGTCTCCTTCAGAAGAACCACTGTCCCGAATGTCCTTGCAGGATTGAGCAGCATTATGGGAATACCGACCTTGTGTTCCTGAAGTACAATAAAAAAATAAATTACTGGTATACATCAAATGCTGCCTGCGTTTTGCTGCTGTTTGATCTTTATAAATTAGTTTTTACTGTGATCTGCGAAATACGAGTTTTGTATTTTTAATGTTAGGGAAAATAGAGCTGGAGAAAACGCTAAAGAAATGAATATAAAGATGGTCTAAAACATCAGCAAAATCAGTATTTATATATATATGTATATATATATATATATATATATATATATATATATATATATATATATATATATATATATATATATTTAGTATTCGATCATTTTAGTTTAATAAGTCTTCATCCGTGGCATCATTAATTTATTTCCTCGGGAATTATCCTATTTTGTTCTGTTGACTGTTGCCTTTGAGAACATTGAGACCAGTTCTCCGTAACAGAAGCTGGCTAAAAAGCTCTGCTTCTTTTCTTTGGGAGCTTGTTCACATCTATTTGAACATCATGGAACAGTCTATAACATGTACTTGCCTTGTTGAACTTCAATATAGGTCACACTCTCCACGTGAAACACTCCTGCATTTGTTGCAACTCAAATGTAATTCCCTGTATTGCTTATTCTCATGTTTTCAACAACTAACGCTCCATTTATTTGCTGGCTCCGTCCATCTGGCGGTACAGCTTCTTGCTTTTTCCAGCTAATGATTGGTTGTGCATCGCCCGTAACGCTGCAGTTTAATGTCAATTTACCCCCAAGCCGTGCTGTTACTTTTTCAGGTGGCTTAACAATAAACCAAGGAAGAGAGACAACAACTAAGTGTGTTCTTTTCGCAACACGTCCTAATAGGTTAGTCGCGGTGCAGAGGTGGTCGTCAGAATCGACTTTACGGACGTGAAGTAATTTGCACACAGTGCCCTCCCCTGCGGCAGCTGACCAAATGACTTGCTCCACGTGACCACTCGTGTGGGGTGACCAGTCACGTGACAAGTTGGAAGAGTCACGTTACTTCCTTCGACGACGTAAAGAGGTCCTGGATGAAGTAAAATAAGAGGTCGAACTGCAAAAGGTAATTAGTAACAATAATAATAATAATAATAATAATAATAATAATTCACTGGCGATATGAGCCTTGTATGAAAACTCTTTTATCAGTCTGCATGGATTCGATTAATGATGATGGTGATGAAACATTTTAATACTACTTTTAACTTATTGCAGATATGACAAGAACAGGCCACGGCTTTTTTAATGTGAAGAAACGGTCACGAGATACAACACAAAACGCGAATCAGTTTGTATGTGTCTTAAAGGGAACTATGGGGTAAGTCGATGAATGAGATAATTTTATGTCGCATAGTATTACTTAGCGCATAACAGGAATCATCCAATACTACTTTCCGTTTACGACTAACTCCGCTATCGCCTTAGTTTTGCCCAAGTTGTTTGTCGCTGAACACTGATACAAACCAGAGTCACTTGCTGTCACGTTCTCTAAAAGCAATGTTCCTCCTAAAACCGCTGACCTGCTCACTTTTGATTGATTGTTAAGTTTTCTCCAAAATATTGCAGGCTGAGGGTTACCACTGGAGGTACACTGAAACGAAGCTGATCCACTTTCATTAACTGTCAATATAGCAGGAGAAACGACAACAGTAGGAGCTGAAATCAATTCGCCAGGCTCTCCTTTAGCTCCCGGCATGCCTGCGGGCCCTGTGTCTCCTTTCTCCCCTTTCAGTCCAGGTGCACCCTGAAGCCCCGTTGGTCCCATAATTCCTTACTTGCCGCTCTTTTCCGGTGATCCCATAATTCCTTTATCACTTTTAGTCCCTGTCCTTCCCTTCCGTCCTCTTCGTCCTCGGCCCGGCTCCTTTCTCTCCTCTTGGTTCAAGAGGACCGGGAGGGCCTGGGGGACCTGCTGAGAAAACGTTTTTCTTGCTTTGACAAATTTTAATTTTTCCTTCGGATATAAGGTTGCTCATTTTCATTATTATGAACTGATTCAGTTTAGAATCCGTTACATTATTGACTGAACCATCCTGGTGTCTTTTGATCGTGTGCTCTATATATACAGCTATTTATATTAACGTTGTAGGAAAACCTACGCGATAAGACCGCAAGGTGTTATGGGTAATTTGCTAATTAATTTACCAAACTTAGCTATGACTCACCCCTACACAAAACAAATCACACAAGGAAGTGTTTATGGTACTTTTACCCCTCCTATGGCAGCAACAAACGGGGAATTACAGCCGAACCACAAACAATTTTCACCTACCCATACTACCTTTCGGTCTCGTCTCGTACGCTTGAGGCTTTAAAATCCGACAACGTTATTAAAACAAAATAAAACTGTGGCTCGTTGAAAGTTAACAACGACTGAAACTTGACCGAGATTCAGCCTTCTTATGTAATAGCAAAAATGTTTATTCAGCATTAAACTTGCTGGAACATCAAAAAGAATTATTATTCTAACGGCAACCAACTTAAAAGAAAAATCTGTAAGGGCAGTTTAGAAATATTTCTATTTATGCAAATTACGAACTTTTTGACGGTTTGTGCTGCATTTTAGTAGTTTTTAAATATAAATATCTTAAAATCGCAGCCACCTAGGAAGCTCAATGTACATTAAGAATGTTTTGCTATCATAAAAGATCTTTCAACTGAAAAGAGAACGTGTTAAGTTTTATCTCTCTTAAAATATCGGAGAAAATTGCAGGAATGACCAAAATCAGCCCAGAAAAAATGAATCATGATTTACTTGAAAACGCTTTTACAGATTTTTCCCTAATTGTGCACACAAGTTGTGAAGGTTGATTAGTTCAAATAGTTCAAGTTTCGTCATAAAGTGTCTGACTAGTTTTCGAGATATTCGACATTATTTAAAATGAGGGGCTGTCCATTACTGTTGCTATGGTGACAGCTGTTGCTAGGAAACCAATGAAAAAATAGACGTTGGTCATATGTTAAAAAGGTGGCAAAGTATCAAGAAAATCGAAGTTTAACTTCTATGTGAAATTTTGATTTCAGAAGATACACTCCAAGGCCAAAAAAACTGTTGCGAGCCTCCTTACAGCTTAAAAACGCTCAGGAAACAATAAATGAACAACATTTGATTCGACTGAGAAGCAAAATTCAATTGTTTATTTCTGTTTCTTAGTTACATGGTTTCTGTCAATATACGACTGTTTTTCCTAGTCAGTTCACATGGCTTCAGACTTCAAGCGTCATAAAAGGTCATGCCAAGGCAGCCAGTTGTTGACATCAGTTGTTTACGTTCGCTGACGAGAAACATTTTATGATCACGAAAAAACTGTTAAATTTTAAATCCAGAAAACAATAAATTTTCAAGGAGGAGAAAGGTCAATTAGATTGCAATTTTGCAACATTTAAGATAAGGCACATGCGGACTAAACATTTAAAGAACTTCCGCTTAAAGAAGAGAATGATTTCTACGGGTAACGTTCTTTCGTAACGTTAGGAATAAAACATCTTTGCATGTTCTATAAAACCAAATTATGGTTTAATTTACCGAAGAGGAAGAACTAGATCTGTTATCTTCCAGTTTGTTTACTACGGTTCCTGAAGGAAGAAAACACGCAAAGACAGATTCTGCCAATTCCTTCACAGATTATTTCCCATCACAACCTACCCCTTATACTTGAGGATCTTTCAAAGACTTGAAGAAAACGCATTATTTTGAACAGTAAAGTAGGTCCCAATTATGTGTTTAAAGCTATTCAATAACTGAATAGAACTTACTAGGAGCATTCTCGCTACGATGTGGGTCGTTGGACGGCGGGTTCGTCCCCACGACGGTTTCAATAGCGTTTAGTCTCTTCTTCTGCTTGTTCAACTCCAATTCAGTTCTCAAGAATCCAATGCATCGAAACACAACTGTTACAACAGAGAATACAACACAACTGTTACAAAAGAAGGCAAACCTTGCTTTTGAAAGGTCATTTCGGATGGTTATTTATCCAAAATACTGCAAGCTTTGTTGAATGCCTTTAGTTTATAATGTGATATTGCGATCACGAGTGTGGAAACATTTGCCAATAGTTAGCTATTTATGTCATCTGTCATCGAGTGCGTGGTGTAGTTCAAATCTGGAAAGGCGTCCATGATTGTTTTGGGAATCACGTAAACAGAGATAAGCATATTGCTGGAATACAGTGAACTTTAATTTAATAGTATATAGTACAGCAAAACTAACTTTTTGGACATGTACCTTAGACCATACTGCACCGAAAGGTTTGCAAATTGTGTGTCTATGAGACACGGTAGTATTTGTGTTGCATCGAGCATAATAAAAGAAAGCTCACAGGGGCACTTATGCTTTGAAACTGGACTATTAATTGCCGTGATTTATTATTTGCCATATTTAATACCTTATCAAGGTCGAATAAGGTATTAAATTAAAATTTAAAGGTATAAAAATTCAATTTAAGGTACTGAAATTATAATTATAATTTCGCGCGTACTTAATTTCGCTATTTTGGCAGGCCAGTATTTCGCGAGGCTTTATTTTCGCGATTTCACGAAGACAAAATGAAAAAAAGAGCATTCATTTTCGCGAAAATGTGTGAACAAAACTTGACTTTCAGAAAAATTTACAAAGGTGATGACTTATCACCATATACCGCCGCAAGGGATTATTTCATACAGGAACTTTTCCATACACCAAAGAGAATCAGTCATTCGGTCGTCCGATAGCTCTTGGAGATCTAAACATCATCCAGATCCTCAAAAGGATTACTTCTCTTCTCCACAAACTGTATAAGGTGGGTAGCAACTTGTTAATAACATTTATTGATTCATTTTTTGGATTATGCATCCTCGGAGACCCAGGGGCAGCTAGTCGGGACGACGAGATTTTCATGGGCGAAAGTTTATAACAAGAGCGGGAGAGCCCCTAGGCACTTACTCTTATCGAACGAGTTCCAGAGGCGTTTGAAATCCCGCCTTCTGATTGGCCAGAAAAATATTTTTCTGGCCAATCAGCGAACAGGAACAGCCGGGAGACTCTCATGTCTTCTTACACGAGGTTGTTTTCCTCATCGAACGCCGTAGTAGCGTGGCCCGTTCAACGGGAACATTTTTGAGGAGAGCTTCAGAAAAAATAAATAAATAATAAATAAACGAAGTCGAGGAAATCGCAAACTATAACGTGGCCGCAAGAAAACAAACACTCATCGGGATTTATCACGGCGGACTTATCGAAGGTATCGCAAATTTTTAGAGCTAGCGACTTCCCCTTTCTCAAGTGTTTCGTGAGGCTAATAGCTACTCGAGTAAACGATGTTACCAATTATTTCTCCTTGTTCGTTGAACTACGTCTGAAACTTTCCACGGGAATCTCCGATGCACTGGCCACGCAACTATGTCGCTCGAGCGTGGGAACCACAGCGTAATATGAGTGAAACCAAAGCGTAATATGAGTGTTTGTATGGAACTGAAATTCGATCGAAAATAATCGGCGGTTTTCCGCTGAAAATGCATTAAAATGGAAATACAGTTTGAAAAACAGTACCTGCTATGTGTTTGCTGCGTTTTTATTGCTTTTCCGAGCTTCTGGAGGCCGATCTGGGCGATTTTCTGCTTAACAGTCGATGCGACGTCATCTCACGTACTAGAGAGAACTAGTTCTCTCTAGTACGTGACATGACACGCTCGATCAACATAGTTGCGTGGCCCGTGCATCAGAGATGAAAGTTTCAGACGAAGATCAACGAAGAAGGAGAAATAATTAGTTACATTGGAGAAAGGAGAAGTCGCTAGCTCTAAAAATTTGCGATACCTTCGATAAGTCCGCCGTGAAAAATTCCCTGTGAGGGTTTGTTTTCTTGCGGCCACGTTATAGTTTGCAATTTCCTCGACTTCGTTTATTTATTATTTATTTATTTTTTCTGAAGCTCTCCTCAAAAATGTTCCCGTTGAACGGGCCACGCTACTACGGCGTTCGATGAGGAAAACAACCTCGTGTAAGAGGACATGAGAGTCTCCCGGCTGTTCCTGTTCGCTGATTGGCCAGAAAAATATTTTTCTTGCCAATCAGAAGGCGGGATTTCAAACGCTTCTGGAACTCGTTCGGTAAGAGTAAGTACCCAGGGGCTCTCCCGCTCTTGTTGTAAACTTTCGCCCATGAAAATCCCGTCGTCCCGACTAGCTGCCCCTGGGTCTCCGAGGATGTGGATTGTGCTGACTATGTGAGTTTCTAATGAGGGTATTAATTTTCGCGAGGATTAATTTCGCGAGTTTTTTTTTCAATTCGCGAAAATCGCGAAGATTAAGCCGCGCGAAAATAAGTACGAATAATCTAGTCGAGAACCGTGCTCTTATAATTTTACCCGTGCAACTTTGCTCACCTCAGGTCGCTCGTGCAGCGGTATAGCTGTACCTCAGATACAAATATTTGTTGCCTTTGCTCTACTTGTAATACAACCGAATTGAATGAGCTAAAAGAGGTAACAGGGAGAGAAACCTATTGCAGGAAACTTCTCCAAGATCCAAGTTAGTTCACTAAACAAGCCCAATGCCCCATGCACACGAGGAAAGGTTTATTTGACAGTCTGTTTGTTTTTCCTCGTGTACATATAAGAAAACGTGTCCAAATGTCTTCGTAGAAAAACTGATATTCAAGGTTTTAAGACGGAATCCATTAGGAAATTGAGTAATCAGTGGACAAAAACCTTGTACCAGAATAATTTAAAGTTTATCGCGTTCTTTTTTACACTTTTTAAGAGCTATAGACGTAATTAGTTATCTGTAATAACACCAAAGACAATTTCTTATGGGAGCCCGTGAAATTAAATTTCAAATGTCACAGGAATTCTGTAAACACGGGTAAAATAGGTAAATTTTTATGCGTAAGATTTCATTTTGTGAAATTTGAAATTTATTTTCTCGGGCTCCCATAAGAAATTGTCTTTGGGGTTATTACAGATAACAAATTACATCCATAACTCTCAAAAAATGTAAAAAAAGAGTGCGATATGCTTTAAATTATTCTGGTACAAGGTTTTTGTCCACTAAAAATTTAAATTACTCAATTTCCTAATGGATTCCGTGTTAATCAGTTTTATGGCGCCTAACCGTATCGTTACCCATTTTACGGGACTTCTATGCTTTTAATGCAGCTGAGAAAGGCGTGACCTGACAAATTGAGCCGATTTGCTCACACGAGGAGACAAGTCTACAAAACAAAAACACCAGCCTTTCCTTGTGAAATACAAATTCCCGCAGGTGAAGAATTAGCGACAAAGTTTGGTTCTTCATATTTGTTACTGGATGAACTGCTCCTCAGCTGGTGGCACGACCCTCTCGATCATGATTTTCCCGCCATTTTGCACGTTGCTTTGCCGTTTTCAAATTTTGCGTTCGCCAGCAATGTGAGAATTTACTTCATTTTATAAATTTATTTTTTAACGTTGTGAAACAAAATCCGGGTGTTGCTCAAACCCTGTGTTGTTTTATTATTCTATGTAAAAGTAACGGGATAACTGTCTGCGTTCATACAAATGCAAGAAAAAAGGACGAAAAAGCGAGCTGATGTCGGGTTCTCACCTTCACAGAGGCTGTCAATTCTTTTACAAACAAGGCGCCCGAATTATACCGTTACTATAAAAAAATCCCAAGGAAACCGCATTCAAGCGGTAACTAACACTTGCGTTTAGAGACAGAAGGCTAATTTGGGGGGTTTTTTAGCTATTAATTAGATTCGGTGAATCTTAAGAAGAAATGTTCCATTCTAAAACGGCAGATAGCAAAAGGCATGTTGACGTTTGCTGTTTGCTGTAAACGTGATGCGTAACCGCTCTATTATCTGAGGGCTACGTTCCTTCAGGTAAAATATCAATTTTTGTGGGGGAAAGAACTCGCGTGTAAGAGAAAAAGAGCTGGTTTGATTTGTGAATGTTCGTGTTATCACAGGATCATAATCTATTCCCCGTCTAAGGCTACCCATGTGGGTAAGAAAGGACTTGTCACAGGGGGTAAAACTTGCTTCCTGCGACTTGTCTCGATGAGTCATACCAATTATAGTCAAACTAGTTTATTTTCTGGCTGTTACGGGAGAAATGAAAATATCGATCGAGTGGGCTGACCAGATCAGCCTTGCTTAAAAAAACAAAAAAACAAAAACAAAACAAAAGTCACTTAGTTAAGGGGCATACCTAACACAGAAACAGAGGTTGTAATTTCACCTTCCGTAAGAACCCGCTAGTTGTGACCATGCACTAAGGCAGTGCTATTAACATAATCAGTTAAACGTAGAAACTGGGCCTCAAAACTGTAGCAATGAGAGAAGCTCACTAAGGCAGAAGCAGCTATAGGTCATGCGCACGAGACAAAAACACAAGCACACGTTACCCACTTCCTGATTTTATTGTGATTATCACCATTCCTTTTAGTAGTATTACAATGATTATGCATGGTAAAACAGAGCTTCAAGGACTACGGAGTTAGATTTACGTCATACAATGTTTCTTTCTCGCCTGTACTTTGTATTTGCCCCTTACTTAAAAAAAGAAAGAAAGAAAAATAAAAGAGTTAAACTGACGTTTTGCAGTAGGGGATCTTTGCAATTTCGATTGTAGCCTAACAAAACACACGATGATTTCTCTTTGTTGCGGCGTTTTTCCGAATAACGACATCCGATAAAGGATAGCAAGACGTAGGCAACGTAGGCTGGGTAGTGTTTTGGTTCGTTCACAGCAGGGGTGACTACATTTTAGCCATCTTCAGTGCTAGTGTTACGTACATAGCAGAGAGTAGCGACTATTGTTCAACATGCCATATAAAACAGTTTCTTCAAGCCAAAAGAAACGACAAATAAACTAAAACCTTCTAACCACAACTGACCTAGCTAGATTTGGCCACTTTGCTTACACTACCTGTATATGCAAAACAGCCGCTTTTTGGTTCATGAATGACTCCTTTATATATCCAAACTTATTATGACCTTTAAAAAAAGTTATATAGTCATTATAAACATTCCAGTTCGATCGTAGGCCCGATTATATCGCATGTATGCACGCAACACTGAAAAAAGCTGCAAAATAGTATTGCAGTTAATAACAAGTGCTTTTGATTCGATCATAGCTGATTTTTTTTAGCCGCTTCCTCTCCTTTTACGCCAAACATTAATATAATATAATCAACATTTCTTTTTTCATCTTCAGCTGAGGAACGCTGAGGGAGTCTCCTACATGAAAGAGACGGGGATGCTCGTCGTTCCACGGTCAACTTAAAGAAAAATCTTGGTGTTTTAGAATTTGTACCTCGTAAGGGTAGGAAAAAGAGAATCAAGAGTTCCTTTCAAAATTTTCGAAAAGCACGCCGTAACTTTTACGAGCCTAGACCATGAGATTTGGTTGAGTGTATTATCCGTGAGATGCAAGCCGGCATTTTCTTTTAGCAGCTGTGTTAATTGCAAAGGCTAGTTTTCGCTAGCGCAGGAGTCGGAGTCGGACTCGGAGTCGTAAGACTGCTTATGACCTAGTGAAAGTCAAAAATCGAAGTCGTAAGCGGCTTCCAACTCCTTCGCAGGTAAAAACCAGCCTTAAGTGCCAGCCACTCAAACTGAATAGACCACTTCCGAAATGTCTTTGCCCTCTTTTTCAACCCCAATCCTGTTGCTCAACCTTTAATGTGAAAATTAGGCAGTTCGCTTTCAAAGAAAGAGAATAGAGGCAATTCGAAAATGATCTATTGTGTGTTATCTTTGATGTCACAGTGAATGAACACTCCATACGGTCACTACTTTATGGGTTTAATTTTGGCTGCCTGAAAAGCGGTCTTAAAGTCAGGTGAAGACTAATCATATGTCATAGACGCTAAAAGGTTAAACGAAACAAAAACGGCGCAACAAAACAAAAGAAACTAAAATAGTGAACAGTTTCAAAAATTTTCAGGCTACGGAATTGCAACAGTTTCAGTATTTTAAGTGTCTTTTACACTGTGCAACAAAATGATCAATCAAGACGAGAGTCCTAAGAGAGAACCCCCAAAAAACTGCACATAAACAGCTTGATGCAATGAATGTGGTCACTGTTTAGAACTGACATTTTTTGAGACCCTGCTGTTTGATGACATCGAGACGAATTCAATTACATTTCAGCACAAAAATAAATCCTTTAAACTGCATCCATTACTTATATATCTCCCTGGTGATTTGTTAATAAAATATAATCCCATATTAAGTTTAGAAAAGCAATCTGTAGTGTGCGTAGCTTTTTAGCGAACAAACACTTTCCAAAAATCACCAGGGGATACTCCCACCCATCCATCATCGCATTCCCATCTGTTACCCTCCCAAATCAACCAATGATAGTTTCCTCCTACAAAGGCAACATGGTCATATAATCTGTCTTGATCTCCTCCCCAGTGGCTCAAAACTCCATGTCCCCATTTGCCAACTCCATAGGAACCTTTCTCATACCCCCATTTCGAACAAGCTCGTGCTAACTTCGAGTTATCATCATACATTGTGACAAATGAACCACATGAGGTGGGAAGAACATCGGTCTGACCGTTGAAGTACTGGACCACAGCTCCACCTTTGCTGTTAGCAGCCGTAGTCACATGGAATGTACGTCCTCCTTTTTTTTTGCAGTGGAATCTCAGCTGAGTGAAGTGCATGCGTTTTCTCAGCTCTTTCATAGCGCTTTGCGTGAGAAACACTTGTTTGTTGCTTATTCCACGGTATGAAGTTTTAACTGGCAGCTTTGATGGAGGAGTTGAGCTTTGCATCACAAGGCTGGACACAAGAAGCCATCCTCCTGAAATCAAACAAGGTTGAAAATTCGAAGTAATAAGACCAAAAAAAGCGGCAGGAAATTAAGCAAATCTTAAAATGAAACACTCTAAACAGTAATTCAAGGAGGCTGAGCTTTTATCAGGAGAAAAAAGCTCTAGGATTTAAAAGGACACAACACGTCCATAAAAGGAGTGGACTTCGTTTAACGTCGTTCAGGTTTTCACCAGCAGGGCACTAGTACTGGAAAGAAAACCTTCTGTAGGATGCTCCAGTCCTGACTGAACTACAGGGACAGTAGTGGTAACATACTTCATTGTTTACTTGGTAACATGTAATGAGTAACAGTATGAGGTGGGCTTTTAAAATTCAGAAGGGGAGTTAAGACCTTACTAAGACTTTAATAACGAAGGGGATCAAATAAATAACTAACATATTCTTGTAAAAAAAAAAAACAGAAATTGTTTCGATACTCAAACAAAATCGTTAAAGTTAGACGAGTTCGAAGCACTTTAATCATAGAAATATGGGTGCCCACGCAACAACGAGACCGAACTTCATTTGTTCTGTACAAGATGTCTTATAATTTTTGCCAGCTTCGTTCTTTGTGGTCTGATGGCTTAGGCACAAATTTCAAGGTATCCTATGACTTGGAACCAGTTGTAAGCAAGACGTAAACAGAGTTTGTTACATTTCAAGCCTCACCTCCATAGGTTGTCATATCACAATACACTTTTAAGGGGTTTCCACTCCTCCCAGGGTCGATCCAGTACTCCCCGTCTCCTTTAGAGGAACCGAAGTCCCGGATGTCCTTGCAGGATTGAGCAGGATTGTAGGAATACCAACCTAGTGTTGCTGCAATAAAAAAAAGTTATCCCACTCCACTTAGTAAAGAACACAAAATTAGCCCTTGATGTTTAAAGTCCGCCAAAACAAACAGTGGAAGGATAATACCATTGATGCAAACTTTTAGCAACGATCCGAAAATTCCAATCAACTTTTTATTGGTTCGATACTGGGACAGTTCGGAAACCAGACAACGTAGTGTACTTTGAGCCTAACGAATCAAAGTGCAACATAGGCAAGTGCCAATGTTTTCGTAGCACGTTGTTACGTTTCGTTGTTAAATTGAAGCTTGTCTTGAAGTAATAGGAACGATTCGCGTGTGTCTAAAAGAAAAAGTCGTCCCGTTTTTGGATTAAATACTCGAGTAGCTGGAAAGCAATTTCATTCCGAGGAAAAGCCCCTGTTCTAGAAAGATACCGAAACAATAGTTGCAGCTGGCATTTTCCACTGCAAAGTGAATGGCAAAAACTGCCAACCACTGTGTTCGATAATTCGCAACTGAACTAGCGATGCGGCCATTCTGATAATGGGAGATACCATATCCGACACATAAATGCACCCATTTTTCTTTGTCTCATAATAGCCAAGTAGGGGAAGGTATGTGAAAGTACCAATGCATCTCTTCCCGTCTCCAGAGTATCCAGCTTGGCGTGCATTTGTAAGACCCTTCGGTATTTGTACACAAAGCTTTCGCAGCACATCTAGGGGTCTTACCTCCACATTCGTTTATATCTAGAAGGAATGTATTATATGTACACTTTCTGTCATAGGAAGACAAGATTTTTCGTGAGAGATTGCAATGGAAAGAACAACATCGAAAAGCACTTTATAGTAAGTCGTGGTCCCCAACTAGCACTGTTGCCTTCACAGGACCGAAATCAGCTACTACAGTCAACTCTCGTTATAACGGACACCATCAGGACTAAGATTTGGTGTCCGTAATACAGTCAACTCTCCTTAAAACGGACACCATCGGGACCAAGATTTGGTGTGCGTAATAGATGAAGTCCGTAATAGCGGGAGTTGTTTCCATCAATTTCTCATTCCCAGGGACTTCAGCTGCTGCCCGTAATAACGGGGTGTCCGTAACAGCGAGGTGTCCGCAACGCGAGAGTTGACTGTAGAGGAAGTCCGTAATAGCGGGAGTTGTTTTCAGCAATTTCTTATTCCCAGGAACTTCAGCTGCTGTCCGTAATAATGGGGTATCCGTAATAGCGAGGTTTCCACAACGTGAGAATTGACTGTATGTGAAGAGCGATGAAAGGCCTGAAGAGCTCATTCGGCAACACTGACCTTACTGGCTTGTAATATTTATTTTGCTTTCGTGATAAACGGGCCACATTTGGCTTCTCTCGAGGGTCTATAGCTAGGTAATAGCCATTCAGAGCGTTTGAAAACACTATTTAGTTATTTATTTTATTTTATTTATTATCCCATGTGGCGGGCCATCGCTGTCAAAAGTAGATATCATGATATCATGAATGATATCATGATATCTGCCTAATATCATGATATTGTGATATCATGATATCATGATGTTAGGATATCACTACGATAAGATTTCGTTCAATTCGTAAACCATTTAGCAAATGTATTGTCATAGTTAACCATTTCGCAAATGCCTTGTTATCAGTGTTATTTTTAATGCCTAACTTTTGAAATTACCACGCTGAGTTGACGTTAACTACGGCCATCAGTAATCGGAAAAAAAGCGTGTGTCATTTTTACTTCTGCGAACCGTGACTTTGTCCGCGTGCTGGGCGTGCTTCAAGATGACCTTGAGGCCTGTACATGCGTTAATGGACACTTGTGCTCTGGAAAGAGCAACACTGTATGGGCTAGCTTTGCTAAGTGTGTGGTTGTACTCATGCAACCAGATTCCCCGTCCCCAGTGAACACGTGCTTTAGTTGGGTTTTTGCCTGATTCTTGGAAGCTGTTTTCTCAATAGCAAGGGGGGAAACCGGAAAGTCTAAAGTTAAGGATAGCACGTTTTTGAAAACCTATTTCATCTGTAGACTGAAGAATTTTTTCCCAAACTTTTAAAATTGGCCAGCCACGCAATAGGTGGTGCAACTTAAGCTTAACGCTCGTTACCCCTAGTTGTCCCACGCCGTGTAACGGCTGTGTAGCTAGTCTGCTGACAAATTATATCCGACGGCTATCCACGGCAAATAATCTATACCAAACCATAACTTTCCTTATTTTATTTGCCGTAGAATTCCGGAAATAACGCCACCCCTCCCCTAGAGAGAAACGCCTACCCTAAAGTAACGTTAATGCATGTGTAGTGACCTTGGGATGAAACCCTCCCAAAAGAAATGGCCACCCGAAAATATGGGATCTAATGATCTGAGAGAAACCTAAGCTTTGAAAGGAAGGTATATTCTCTCAAGACCAGTCCCTATATTGTCAGTTGACTGTGCTGATACGATACTTGGAACTACTTTTACCTTGGGAGGGGTAGGTTAAAGGAGTGGAGGGGGAAGGGTTTGCATGCGAGTTACGCTTTGGTTTTGTTTTCTCCGATGGCGTGTGTCGTTCTGATCTTCAACTCTAGTCAACATTTCAGATCAAAGCGAAAACACCGTCTGTCCTATTTGTAGCAATTATACTGACTCCCACAAAATACACCGACTCGTCATGGTATTTTTCAACATTATTCTTACTAATTTTCCCGCGTATCAAGGTATTTTCTCGAGTTGTTTTTTTTTTTAACTACTGGGCTGAGCTCTTCCATGGCACTGACGAGGGGAAGCTCCAGAACTACACACACACACACACACACAAATCAACGCCGTAAACACTGTTAAAGTAACACGATTAAGGAAAGCCGTACTGTTGGTTGTGGGCAGATTTATTTCATGAACAGGCTGTAAAGTCAGACATTAATAAAACACTGATAACAAGGCATTTGCGAAATGGTTAACTGTGACAATACATTTGCTAAATGGTTTACGAATTAAACGAGATCTTATCGTAGTGATATCCTAACATCATGATATCATGATATTAGGCAGATATCATGATATCATTCATGATATCATGATATCTACTTTTGACAGCGATGGCCCGTCATAGCGATGGCCCGCCATAGTCCCTAACTAGCACTGTTGGTTTCACAGGACCCAAATCAGCTCCTATGTGAAGAGCGATGAAAGGCCTGAAGAGCTCATGCGGCAACACTAACCTTACTGGTTTGTGATATTTATTTTGTTTTCGTGATAAATGGGCCAAATTTGCGAGGACGAAGACTGCTTCCCTCGAAGGTCTATAGCTATGTAATAGCCATTCAGAGCGTGTGAAAACATTATTTCTTTGTGTTGTTTATTTTTATTTTATTTGTTATTTTTATTCTATTAGCTTCGCCAAAGAAAACAAAACATACAACGTAACTAAACTCAAGAAGGAGGTTGGCAGGGACACCGCAACAGCTAAGGCCAATTACAGTGGGCCCAGGTATTATGACATGTAATAGACTCCTGGATATATAGCCCCTGCAAACAGTTAACTTTCTAACAACAGGCTATCAGCTCATACACTTCAAGCAGGTGAATCGGGCGAAATAGACGGCAAAGAGAAGCTTCTGTAGTTGTTTTCAATTGGTAAGTTACTATGAATCGTTTCTCAAGATTTAGATTGTTTGTGAGATAAAACCAATATTTAGTTCAATCGAATCGTATATGAACCCATACGCTTCGTTGATTATGATGTCGTCGCTACTCGATTGAGCAGAGCAAATATTAAATTTGTAGTACACAAGAAATTAATTACCAATAATGGGGAAATCGATCATCTGGATGTAAATGATCTCTCAAGGTTCTTCTTTAAAAGTAGTAATCATACTAATCATAGTACATGAAGCCGTATCAAGGCATTTGTTCCCTCCCGTCTCTATAGAACCCAGGTTTGCAAGTACAGTTGTGAGAGCCCTCGGTATTATTACATACAGCATTGACATCGCATGTATGGGTGTTGCTTAAACACTCGTTTATATCTTGAAACAAAGAAACATAATTACCAACTTCACAACGTATCAGGCGAAAGGGGGTTCACTTTAGCCTGTCAGACGTTTTCAGATCTTGGAGCTAGATTACTTCTTAATTCAGGAACGGCCAGTACGGAACGTCACACACAAGGAACATAAGAACTTGGTTTACAAATTAAAAACGACTTTATAAGCAGACATCTGTATTGCAGGACAGATAACTAAAAGTGAACTATACTGGAGTTAAGTTGGGCGAATACAAAACTGCTCTTTTGGAAGACAAAAATACGAAAAACTATTTAAAATTATAACCTGAATTGGAATTTGATATATTTAATGTCGTCCTAGGTCAAACTAGATTTTCAAGCTAGACATTTCCATTAGTTGTTCAACAATCAGAAACCGATCTCTGTGTATGTTATGCCATGACTTGGTGGAGTCTTTCGAACATCTTTTCAAAGTGTTTTGTAAGTCTGTTATTTTCTGGTTGAACAGCCTTTAAATATCGCATTGAACACGCTAGATTATATGGATGTAGTACTGGGCTAGGTTAAAAAAGGCAGGATTGGACTCTTCTCATTGTTAACAGATGATGTATCATAGTCCCCTTCACAAAACAACAACTTCCTTATCACAAATAATTAGTAAGTTGAAATATATGAAAGATCAGTTGCTACGGAGAGGGGAGCATCTTTCTGATAATGATTTCCTATTCTGTTAGCTCAGACGTAGTAATGTCGCTTCACAGTTAAGTGTAGTTAGATGTTAGTTTTTGGTTGTAGATATATGTAACTTTATGGTTAGAGTCAGCAGTGTGGTAGCGTATATATAGTAAAGTTATCGTAGTAGAACTGTTGTCCGGTGGAAAAAAAAACTTTTCGGAAGAAATTCGCAACATATGCACCTTAACCGGTCATACTGTAGGGACCTCGAATAATGTCTAAATCACAAGGCAATTAAGTAACACAGTAACAATGAAACCATTTTTTCGATAGTTACCATTGCATTTTTTGCCGTCTCCAGAGTATCCAGGCTTGCAGGCACATTTGTAGGACCCCTCGGTATTATTACATACAGCATTGACATCACATATATGGGTGTTGTTTAAGCACTCGTCAATGTCTAAAAACAGAGAGAACCTGACCAAGTTTAATTCTAGTTTACGCTTACAAAAATGCATCTTATTTTAATAAAGATATTACCAAGGCATACTATCCTTTGTGTATTGTACTGTACATTCACAATGGCTTTATCGGTTTATCAAACTAGCAAAACTAAAACAACCGAAATTTAGGCATTTAAAAACTGAAATAAAAGCTCATAATGTTGCTGCCATGTCGTTTTGCTTTGTTTCTGTGTTTATTTTCTTGATTTAACGCTGGCAAACGCGATGTTCAAAATAACGGTCGGACTCTCTGTGCGACCATTATTTCGAAAACATCGCTTTCGCAAGGTTAAAATCGACAATGTAAAGGTCATAAATAGTATTTCATCCGCCCCTTCTATTTTCTAAGGAAAAAACCCTGGGAACGAGGCTGACTAAAACGAACATGAAGTGTTCTTGACGTCATGTCATAGTCGTAAATGTTAATGTGGGCCTGAAATATTGCTCCATTTCAAGGCGACCTCGGTATAACAAGATTTAATGCCACATAGACAACTTTGGCTGATTCACAATAAAAGTACAAATAAGGATAAAGAAGAAGTTTAATCTATAATTATACCAAAGCACTTGTTTCCATCTCCAGAGAATCCAGTTTTGCAAGTGCAAATGTTTGATCCCACAGTATTCTGACAAGCAGCATTCACATCACATTCGTGGTAGTCGGTAGTGCACTCGTCAACATCTGAAAGGCGCAAACATGCGTTAGTCGTACACCATTCTTTTGTCCTAAAAATCGAAGGTAAAATTCAGGTACCTTGTATTTGCTAAACAAAGTTTAATAGTTGATGATCTTATTTAGTCGTTAGTTTGTACTTTTTTTAATATTACTTAAATATGAGACCACGCTTGAGTTTGCGTCAGACTCTAAGATAATAGAACGACGACAAGTTGGTGGAGCAGTTAGATTAAAATCCACTGACTTTTAGACCTTCGTAGTCTCATTATTGGGGCAGAGGCACCTGAAAGAATTAACGTTGTCCATCATGATGGTTTTATGGGTGTGTAGATAAGAACGAATAATATTGTTGATATTGGAATACAAACAATGGTTTTTAACCTTTTAAACAAGTAAAGTTATAGCATTTATCGCACGGCACATCATTCCAAGTGTATCCATTCTTGGCGCCAAGAGTGTGCACACAGTCCTCATTTTTCCAGTTGTTTGGTTGTTGTGGAGCCCAGAACCTAAAATTACTTTTTTCTTTGTTTGTCCACACAAACGATCCTTCTACACTTCCGTCATTGAGTCCGATCCAAGATTTCTCTCCGTTATGCCGGTGTTGTATGTAGACATTTTCTTCTTGGTTATGAACTGTCACCAGATGTGAATCCATCGCTGAACAGTTTAACACAGCAGTCAACCATGGCGTGCATACAGAGCTTGTGAGGTAGCAATATCCATTGAAGTATCCCCATCCTGGCGAACATATGTCTGTGAGTGTACAAAGGAAAACATAGTAATGAAGCCATTTGGTATGGGCACCAGGTAAAGCATGGTGGACATTGAAAATGTTTAATCTTACAAAGGTATTTCTACTAATTATCAGAGTGAACGGTTAAAAGGATAACAAATTTTCCAGGATGTACGTTGACAGCGTTCAATCGTTATGTGGGTACGGGGGGGGGAGTACTCCCATATATAAGCTATATAGGTATGTGCGGCGCCAAAGGGTATGGTTTTTGAGCCTTTTTGGTCTGAAATAGGGTATGGATTTTGACCATTTTGGTTTGAAATATGGTGAGGTTTGTGCACTCTGATATGGGATCTGGTATGGTTCTTACAAGAAGCTATCTTTTTATTAATTTTCTTCTCCAAAAAGCTGAGGTTTGATTAACGTTGGTAATTTGAAGCCCTTCTCAAATGTTTACGCAAACGAACCTGGTCTGAAATAGGGTATCAAGTTTTGCGTCAGGTCTGAAATGGGGTAGGGAAAATCACATATTTTGGTCTAAAATAGGGTAAGGGCTTCCAGGAGTTCGCCACACACCTCCATCCAAATCTTCGGGTGTGGCTATTTAGCTAGTTTAGATAAATCTTGCTAAAGTTTTGAAAAGAATAAATATATTATTATAAATTGAACATTGCAAGAAACCTCCTACCTGACAGAACCATGTACGATATGGACAGTGGATCGTATTTTGCTTCATATAATTCTTTGCAACAAACACGAAAGCCGGTCTTATTGATGTACTGTAAGGAAAATGGACAACTGTGTCAACAATTTGTGGGGTTACGATAAATCATTGAACTACTATTATTCGAGGAAAATGAAGACTAGATTATGTTTTAAAGTCATTTAATTTGCCACTTGCTCAAGTAATCAATTTAAACTACCAAAATCCGCTTCCGTCATATCTGTACCCAGCCTCGAACTGGCCCATTAGAGGTATCAAGACAACTTTCAGTTATCCTACCTCTACCCAAGCAGTTATGCTATTATGAATTGGATTTCGATTCCCTCCTTTCGTCGAGTGAGTAGCAGAAACGAAGACATGCGGTGTTGTGTTGTACACCTTGGCAAAAGTGGCTGCCTGTTAGAAGTAAAGAATGAAAAATAAAAGCTGATGATTAAATATGATGTCGGGGTATGCTTGTTACTAAAGAGCGAGTTACTATTAAAATTATATCATGACATAAGTGTGTGGAAGGAGTGGACAAAAACTCGATTTTATGCGTAGAACTGTGAGACTAAGGGCGGTACGCCCTCGATAAAAACCCGATGAAACCTCCTGAGCTTACTAAAGTTGAGTTTGTTTTTTCAGTTTTACACGACACCTTTAGGGACAATAAAGTATATCTAACGATTCGAGAGTTTTTCGCTCAGCTTTATCTGTAAAACGTTTATTCTTATTTCATTCTTTATGCCTGATAGAAATTGTATTTATACAATTATTGTATTTATCTTGGTTTAGATTAACGTACTGTATAGTAACGCCGTCCAAATATAGGACGAAAAATCCATCCAGTTAAAGCTTCTAAAATCCGCAAAGCAGATGCTAACCTTGCAGTAGGCGTTATTGTGACCGCTTACAGGAGGTTTGTCATTCAAAAAGTAGATCGAGTTATGTTCTGAAAAGGGAGGCTTGTGAAGATATGAAAACGCTAGCCAATTCTGATAAGAAAAAAAACATCACATGTCAGGTAAAGCAGCGTGAAAAGATAGATTAAGAAAAAATAGCCAGGCTTTGGTGAGTAACAGAGGGCACGTACGTGGAAGAACAAGAGTTTGTGTCAAATAAAAACGTTTTATTAATTTATTAATTTTTGAAAGAAAATCTAACACGTGAATATCTGCATAACGGAACTTACAACATGAACATCCTTGTGTGATCCTGCATAGTTTTGCAGTTCTCTCATACAAACTTTACAGGTTGACTGCGTGACATCTTCAACCCACACACTGGCAGCGTCGCGCTTCAGTCCTGGATTATAATGCTTAGCAGTGACAAACACTAAGGGTGTTGCTGAGAATTTTCCCTGGAAGATAACGACCACATCATTTCTAAAGATTCATACATACATAAAATAAATTATATTAGTACATTTTTGAGACAAAAGGCCGACGTAAAGGCTTTGAATCTTGTATAAGCTAATGTAGTCTGGAAATGATCCAGATGTGGAGGCAATGGCCAATAACTAGCTTTACATGACTGCTTATTGTAACTACATCAAACCACACTTGCTGTACGTTTTATTTGAGTGGCGATGAGTAAGCCACAAGAGCCACAAACTGACTGATAGTTTGTTCTTCATAACTATAAAGCAATTTTGACAACCTCAAGCATTGAAAATTACTGAACTGTTGAACGTTGCATTCCCAGATACGAAGTAGTAGTGGCAGTAGCAGTAGCAGTAGCAGTAGCAGTAGCGGTGGCAGTGGTAGTGGTGGTGATAGTGGGTGGTGGTAGTAGTAGTGTTAGTAGCAGTGGTAGTGGTAGTGGTGGTCGCAGTGGTGGTGGTGGTGGTAGTAGTAGTAGTAGTAGTAGTAGTGAGAAGAAGAAGAAAACAGAATGTAGAGTGATTTTGCTTAACCCACAAAATAGATACCAAACTACCTTATCCGTACCCCCGCGGGGGTACTCCAGATTTCAAGTGACGGGGATGATCAAAGGATTCTTTTGGGTTGGAAATTTTTTATTCCAGGAATTTTTTGGGCAGAAAAATTTTTCGACCGTGGCTTGATTTAAGTCAGGATTTTTTTGGCTATTCAAAACAATCTGAAGATTCCTGGAAGTGCCCGCATATCCTGGCCGCGTACCTCTGCGAATAAAGTACAACCAAACTTAATTTGCGGGGGTTTTTTTGGTGTTGCATTACATTGCATCTGTTTCATAATGGTCTTCTTTAGAGCTGTCATTCATGTTATTGTTGAAACAGAAGATGTTTTTGGGTGTCTCTTAGAATGACTACGAGATGAGGAAAAGATAAATTCAGATGGTATGATGAATAAACAAATACAAACATTCAATTTCACCCCGTGTTAAATCATTTAATCCTTTCGGGAAATGTTTAAGCTCGGAAATTCGGCATGGGATTTTTGTGGGGGTCTGTTGGAAGCCTTAGGGATTTTTTTGGGTTTTGATTTTCGCCCTCATTCGATCATCCGCGACACTTGAAATCCGGAGTACCCCCCTGGGATTCGTACTTATTTTCGCGCATCTTAGTTTTCGCGATTTTCACGAACTGAATCGAAAAAAAATTCACGATACTAAAGACTCACCAAAAAATGATCCTCGCAAAAATTAATACCCTCATTACAAATTTACATGATCGAACAAATGAATCAATAAATGTTTTAAACAAGTTACATAAAGGAACTTCTCCCAGAAGATGGTTTTGAAGATCTGGATAATGTTTAGATTTACAAAAACGACCGAATGACTCATTGTTTTAGTGTATGTAAAAGTTCCTGTTTGAAATAATAATTTATTACCTCTGTAAAATTTTATGAAACTAAATTTTGTTGACACATTTTTTGCAAAATTTAATGCTTTGTACCGTCTTGTCTTCTTAAAATTGCGAAATTTAAGCCTCACGGAATATTGCCTTGCTGACCTTGCTAAAATCACGAAATTAAGTACGAATAAGGTATTACGCATTATTACACACAAATTTTATTGTTATCTTCTGTTTAGTTTGTCTAATAGACACTAATTGTTGGATACTGTTCACGGATTAAGTAAAACCACTCTAGTGGGATATATTTAGAAATAAAGGTAGTATATAATAATACAACAACAGCAGACAGATATCACTTACTGTCGGAAATGTGACAGTCTCACAAGTCGTTCCAGTCCACCACTGAGACATTCGCACTTCCCCAGTAACACCTCCCACCGGAGCTCCTTGGTACGCCATCCAATCAACTGTCACGTTAGCATTCGACTTCCGCTCGTTAAAACCCGCCGCCATCACACACGCGGTGAATTGATCATCATTCACATTTTCAACCGACGACACAACGGCATCATGGACATAGGTCTTGTCACTAGTATCTATGTGATTGACAGTGATCTGCACTTCAATGGGTTTGTCAGGATAGAATACGTAAGGCTTGAAACGAATTACTTCACAATGAGAATATCCCAGGGATGGAATGTGAGGCATGTGGAGTCGACCACGCTGGAATGGAAATCCTAAAATAAAGAAACGAAACGAATCATAAACTGGTATCAAGTCTAGCTACGTTGGGTAAACAACAGTTAATTTTAGAGAAGCTCCAGACAGAATGAGCCCCAATTTTCAGGATTAGGATGTTAAGGATTGTCTCAGGTTTCGAAAGGCAACCGTATTCATACTTATTCGGCCCCTTCAGACATAGGAAAGCACTTATTTTACTTTGATGTTCTAGAATGGAGAAAATTCTACTGAGAAAAATATGAGAAAGAATTAATCTTGTGCTATAAACTAGAAACACGACAATCGTTTCCTTGATTCCAATAATATAATAAGATTTGTTTGGCTCTTTTTGTAAATACATTTTGAAATCTTTACTCTTTATTTCTTTACTTTTTTTTTTATTTTAAAGATTTCAAAATGTATTTACGAAAAGAGCCACGCAAATCTTAATACATTATTCCTTGATTCTAAAAATGTGTTAAGATTTCCTTGGCTTTTTTGTAAATACATTTTGAAATCTTTAATTTCATTAATCCATTGTTTTTGTTTTTGTTTTTGTGTGTGTAGGTTTTTGTTTTACAAGAAAGGTTAAACCTGGCTTTAAAATAGATTGATGATGTCTTAAGTAGATCGTTCTCCAAGAAGTGCATCTTTGCAGCATAAGACGTTAAATCAAAATGCGAGTATTTTACTTTTCCAATCAGTTTTGCCAACCTTCACAGCTACCAGGATGTTGCACAGTGAAGTTCAGTCGCATGAGACACATTTCCTGTTCAAACAAACAACTGTTGTCGTATGTTGTGCCGTTTGATGAACATACAGGTTCTTGGTAGGATGGACAACTGTCCATACACACGCAGCGAGCATCATGGGGTCCAAAAGCCTTGCATCGTCCGTGATAATGACATGTCACGTCTAGACAAGGATCCAGATCTGAAATAAAATAGATAAATAAATAAACAAATAAACCAAAGTAGACAACCACAGACACTATACAATTGATAATGAAGTACAAAGACAACAAAATAACTCTAAAGTTGATATTCCGTTATTGGTCATTAACAGGGTTGTCCCTAACAGCCGGCAGCCGGCAGAATTAACCGGCTACTTGGGTCGTTTGTGCCGGCTACTTTTGTGATCTATAAAGACAAATTATTTGTTCCTTTACTGTCGCAGATACATGAAAATGAAACTTATTTCTCATTGCAATTTATTGACTCAAAATTAATCTGGTTGGCACAGAGATAAACGATTATTACTTCACTACATTGAGCTCTGGGAATTACATGTAGAAATTCAGGGCTCGAGACTAACGGTAGCCAACTAGTCCGCAGACTAGTAGAAATTCCGTTTTGGCTAGTAAGTCGTGCGCTTTCACTAGCCATTTTGGCTAATGAAAATTTCAAAGGACTAAAGCACCGGATGGAAACCTTGCTTCTGATGATTGGATCCCAAAAGCAAATTGAGTTAGCAGAATTTTAAAACTTATTCTGTAGAAGGATATCATAATGTTCGTATGATACTTGTTTTGTCCTCTCAACGTTTTTCCCTACTAATTCTCTTCTCAGATGGCAACGTTTTCTCCGTCATTTCTACGTTCGAACGAAATTAGCCGTCTTCAGAACGTTTCACCATACGTTTCCTCGAAAGGTTCAGTAGTGCGCTCATTGATACTTGTCTACACGTTAGTAGGTTCACACAATTCTTTAATCTTCTGTTATCAACCTTTTTTTACGTTAATTGCTACGTTCGTACAATAGTTTCTCTTCCCAGCATTTCTCTCTATGTAACCGCGTCTTCACAACGTTTCTCCGTACGTAGGTGGGTTCGTCGATTTATTAGTCTAGCCTTCTCAACGTTTCTTTGTACATTAGCACGTTCGCACGACAATGTTCTGCACTTCCTAAGGTTTTCAGTGTGTTAATACATTCGTACGATAAGTCAACACTGCTTAGCCTTTCTCTGTACGTTAGTATGTTTATCCATACATTTGTGCGATTTTAGTTGCCTCATTTACATTTCTTCATAATTTATTGTCCCACTGTATTAGTTCAATCTCTCCGTTCGGCGTTCTTCCGTATGTCACACACGTTCTTAGTGTATGGAATTAGTTTTGCCTGATAACGTTTCTCCGAAGTTAGTAGCTGCATATTTTGTTAGTCTCTGTATCTTGGTACGTTAATTGGCAGCATTTCTCCCTACTGTAGTGCATTTCCAACCAACGTGTTTGATATGACTTCTCAACGTTTCTCCGTACCTTTGTCTTCCCAATGTTTCTCCGTACAATGACATGCTCATATAAGGTTAACTGTTCGAGTTATTCGTCATAATCTGGCCGAAACAGAAAAGAGAGGTGTGAACTACATCGCGCCTGGGAATTTGCCCTGAAGGCACATAGTACTTTGTATTCTGCGTGCGAGGATCTTTAACGGTTGGAAAGAATAGTCAACAAGTTCTTCACTCTTGAGATTACATAGAGGCATGTTTACAGTACTTAACTCGGCTAAAAATTAGACATATTGAACACAGTATGAGATTATACAAAAAAAGTCTGGCTTGTGAAAATTTATTTTGGCTAGTGAAGTCAAACCTCTCGCTAGCCACTTGGCTGCTAAGCTGAAAAGTTACGCGAGCTCTGAGAAAACCACTGAAGGCAGAGTTTATACAAATAAAATTGAAAAGATTTGTGCTCAGAATCAACGAAATTCCGTTTCTGGGAACTTAAAATGTAAAAATTTCTTGGGTGGGGGAGCACGCCCCCAGACCCCCTAGAAGGAATCGCCATCGGTGCTCGATAATCACTATCCGGCTACTTAGAAATTTTTGCCAGCTACTTGAAACGTTGTGGACAACCCTGGTCATAGATATTAACCCTTGGGCGGCTGAAATATCGGTAAGAATCGGTTGAAAATTTTTGGAGACATCAACAGTAAATCGGGTGAGGTCGTGGAATCCGTGTTATTTCAAAAAAGACGTGTTTTATAACTCAAATTCAACCCCGTTTCAGTGAAACGTACTGTGAAAAGCAAATCAAAAGCCTCAAGGTGTGTCATTCAATTATATGTAACGTTCAACCTATGCCCTCCTTAGGACACATAATTGCAGAAAAAGTGAAAACGTGCTCCAACAATTGAGGCGCTGCAATTTTTTAAAATGGGAATCAAGAATGAACCATATAGATTTAAAAATATCAATTTAATTTTCTTGTCACTTTGCCACGTTTTCTCCTGTTTTGTAGCTGTCAGTATCCTAACAAACGTTATTGAACAATGGAACTTTCGGACTTATTATATATTAAAGACAATAGTGACTACAGTCGTGACTGTAAAGGACAAAACAGGATATCCTCTCTCCAACGGTTAGCGAGGTAATCAAATAAAACATTGTTACACACACTGAGTTCTTTTCAAATGAGGTTTTTGCAAAATACGGTGGAATAAATTTCTGTTAGCATCAACAATGTGATAAAAAAGGAAGAAGGAAGGAACTTTTAAGCTGGTTTTAATATATTCAGCCTGTCGCGAGTGCTGTATATATACTTAAGTATTAAGTATATAAGTACATTTTAGTAAAACCATTGCAAAATATCGCCAACGTTGACTTTGGCAAGTCAACTTTCAACTTGCGTATCCGACGATTATCTTTTTTTTTTTTTAAGTATTATCACTGTTACCAACCTCCAATGACCACGTAATCGACTTGAATGGTATCCTTACTGTTGCCGGTATTGTAGTTTCTCACGCACACCTCAATGTCGTTTATAGATGAATACTAAACACATGTAAAAGTAGAAGATCATTTTTTAAATTATTATTCCAGATAATCAGCCTGTTTTGTGATACGGGACGTGAGTTGCTGCATGGTGGAGATTAGTGTAGAAATTCTACTAAGGTCGTTTTTGCATTTTGTTAGTAAAACAATATGCGACAACAGCTGAAATATTTATGACCTGTAAAAAACCTTTTACAGTTCTGTGCTCTCTTCCCTGGCCTGTAAGTGGAGGAGAGGTTAGAGGTTTGTTACAAACCTTTCTGCTTTTCATATCAAAGTCAACTATAGCCTCCCAGTTCCATTCAAAGACCCGGTCACTAAATACACAACAGTAAAAAGAGCTATTGCTAAAGTTGTCCCCTGGTGCAAGGTTTCACTGTTTGGCTAGAATTCCTCTCTGTGCCAAAATTACAATAGTGATTTAATAGCTTTAAGCTAGATGAAGAAGATTGTGAACTCAACTTGAATTCAGTATTGTGGTTAGTAGTGTAGAGTAACGTAGAGTTCACTTACCATATTTTAGGGAAACAATATAAAACGAATGGTTTAACAAATGTGACTTTCTTTTTTATTTAAAATTAATAAAACTATAGTGGGGTGTTTTGTCGAGGACGTTTAGATAGCATTCCTCTCTTTACAAAGATTAAAGACTAAAATAAAAAGTTCTTTGATCTTTGCTTACAGTAATTATTGCGCTGAGAAAAAAGTACAGAAACTTCAAGAAGAGGATTATGAACTCAAATAGAATTAAGTATTGTTGTCAATAATTGCAGTATTGTTTTTAAACCACGACTGGGATTTTTTTTTATCGCGAAAACATATAAGTCAAGTGAGAAGTAACGATTACCTCAACCCATGCAGTAACTGCGTTACATTCCGATCCAGACAAACGAGACTTGTTGTTGTTATAAGTGAGTCTTGGTGACACTACCACCACAGGAGGGGCGAAAAATGGATCTTTGAATTTTATTTTCTGCAAATAAAAGATGAAGATTGAGTCCAGTCACGTGCGGATACACGGAAAGACAAATAATGCTGAAAACAAGTTTATGAAAGGATACATGGGGTACTATATTTTATTGTAGAAACAGTCCCAGTATATATAGAAAGCAAGCGCACTGGTTCGCCGTAGGAAAGTCGTGTGACTGAGATGCGTTCGATAACAAAATCTTAGAATCTGAGTGAGTTTACAACATCTCTCATAATCCACAAGAAAACAATTACAGTAAAACCCCACGTATAGGAACCTGCATTTTTCCAAATTAGCCTAAAAAGGTTTCCTATATACTTAGTTTCTAATGAGAAAAAGGCTACTTCGGTTGTTAAGTTGGTTCATTCTAAGAACCTCTTATTCTCGTTGCTGACGTGCGTTTCCCGAAAGCCCTGAAAACGTTTCGGCTCAGAAAAGCCATGTGTACAAACATGGATCACTCATTCTTCAAGGAGGTCATTTTAATATGTGTTTAAGACCAGAATATTTTAACTTATAACAAAGTTTCATGCTTAGAAACGTGTTTGTTTACAAGATACAGTGTGAATTATCGTGCCCGAAATCGGACCGAAGAGATTAGGCGCTTTTAAGAAACGCACGCCTGGTCCGAAAACTAATCCAAAGTGGCTGTTTCATAAACTCATCGTAATCTTATTATGAGTACATTCTAAAAAAGACAGAATATGATCTATTTCCTCCTCTTGATTTTTTTCCAAAGAATTTTTAAACGTTTTGGAATGATCGCGTTCTTACAGGTTGGGGTCTCAATCTTTATCTGGTATGGGCTGTTTTAAATGAGTTTTTACTGTATTGTATTCAATTTTATCGCGCAATGAAGACATCAGCCAACTCAGCGCCTCAGTAGCTATAAGCTCCAGTGGGACTCGATAGAGTGAAATAGTTGTTGAATAAAGGGCATTTGTTTCCTTTCCCTTACAGTTTTTTTGACGTTGGGTCGATCTAGAATTTGCTTGATAGATTGAAAACGCCACGTGTGTTCAAGTTAAGTAGAAATCAGTGAAAAATACTTAAATTGAAAATTTATTGGATTTTCAGCTCCAGAAAATGTCTCTTATGAAAACAAGAAAGTAATGTAACAAAAACTATAATAACTAAAATCAATATTGGTCATGATTTGTTGCTTTGATGATGCCTAAAATATGCATTGTTCTTGTGAATTATACAAATCTTACCTGGCAGAAAGCGTTGTTATCTTGTTGAGACGGCGAGTTGTTGTTAGTGAACACAAGGCTGTCGCTCAAGGTAAAGTTCTCAATCCTCAAGTTAGTAAGTGCCAACCAGTCCTGCAAAAAGTATGAATAGCGGTATTTTCTTCTTTGCAAGTTTTTTACATAGTAGTAGGAAACACGACAATTTCGTAAATCTAAATCTTTCTAAATTGTAAGAAGTGCCAGAGAGTTCTCGGGGAAATCTTGGTAGCTTGGAAGACCGTATAGAACGTTTATTTACCTTTCGCTTAAATTTTCAGAAAGGATTAACAATTACTTTAGAGATAAAATTCCTTCAAACCACCTTGCAAAGATTTACAAGTCAAGTAAATGAACGTTTACTAGCAAATCCACTGGGTGGCTCTTCTTTGCTAAGCCTACATCACAACGATAACAGGGCAAAATTAAATTAACATATGGAGTTTATATAATAATAATGATCAAAAGTAGAAAGATTTCAATTCATCGTTTTATTGCGACAACGCTGTTTCGTGTGATCAAAGGACGACCACACTCATCAGGCAATATCAACGAATGACCGTTAAAATACATAAACTGGCAATAAAAGGCTAACTTAAGGTTGCTATGCGATATAAAAACAGTTGCTATGATATATAAAAACTATGGGATTTAAAAACAGAAATTGCGTGTACTAAAGATTGCGTTACTTAATCACAAAGTTCTTGAGCAGGTATCTGTTTCTGTGTGGGCAAGAGCTTGCTAGCTCAGTTCGCTTGTTTAGACTGCATAAATTCTTCTTACAAATGATTACAAATTTTTCAAAAAGACATAAATTACATTTGTTGTTAATGTTATTGTAAGGTCTACACTGCTTAATAATTCTCCACTTGATACTGAAAGGTTTGTTGGTGTCTTGGAGTGTCCAAATGTGTTTAGACAGTTCAGTCTCGTTCCTCTTGCTTTCATGTCGAAAAGATGCTGTGTGATTTCTGTAGCGGTCTTTGAAATTAGTGGCGAGGCCTACGTATGATTCTGATGATGTTTGTGTTGTGACTGTGGCTTGGTAAACTACATTTTGTGTGAGGCATTTTCCGTCGAGTGGGCATTGATTTTTTTTTCTACAGTTGCATTCTTTGTTGCTTGTTTGTGTTTGCGACTGGTGGTAATCTGATAGTACTGCTTTGTTGTGTGACGAGATGATACTTTTCATGTTAGGCATGCAGGAGTAGCTGAGCTTCAGTGTGTGTTTGTTGAAGATCTTGTGTAGGGAGTGTCAGCTCTTGCCCACGCAGAAACAGATACCTGCTCAAGAACTTTGTGATTAAGTAACGCAATCTTTATTAGTACACGCAATTTCTGTTTTTAAATCCCATAGTTTTTATATATCATAGCAACTGTTTTTATATCGCATAGCAACCTTAAGTTAGCCTTTTATTGCCAGTTTATGTATTTTAACGGTCATTCGTTGATATTGCCTGATGAGTGTGGTCGTCCTTTGATCACACGAAACAGCGTTGTCGCAATAAAACGATGAATTGAAATCTTTCTACTTTTGATCATTATTACAACTGCTCCTCTAAGAGTTGAGCGCTCTACAAATTTATTCTATTCAAGTTCAAGGAGTTTATATAATATATAGAATCTAATTACAAATTGCGAACATAATGCAAAAATTACGACAGCAGCTAAATAACGTTCAAGTCAGCCTTGGCACGAGAGAAATAATAATGGCTTCTGCATTTCCGTTTGAATTCGGTTATGTCCGTACATTGTTTAAAGTCTCTAGGCAGATTATTGAAACGTTTGGCAGCACAGTCTTGTAGAGTGCCGGATGTTGGAGGCACCACAAGATTAACGACATGTGCTTTGCGCTTCAAGAATAACAAAAGTTGTGATGTACTCACAACTTTTATGTTTTTATGAAGTCCATCAAAAATCTTGGTTTCCTTGACGCAAGCTTGAAAACTATCCTCGCGCAAGTCCTCCACCCACACGGCTGAAGCGTCCTGAGGTCTCCTAAGGAAATGGTGGCTAGCAGTCACAAGGATTTTTGGAGAAGTCGAAAAACGCTAAAGATGGATAACATAAGAAATTTATCAGTTAAAGCACTTTTCGAATACTTGTATTACTCGAATAATAAAGGGTGTACGTTTATAGTAAAAAAGTCAAATTATATACTCATATGAAAATACGTTAAGCAACGCAGACAGTAGAATAAGAGTAAGGATAAGGAAACCGAGAGTAGAGAAATTGTATGATTCAGTAACAAATGATGGAGATCAAGTAGCTGAATAAGCAGAAAAAAGGACATGAATAAAAAAAGGAAAATGAAGGAAACAAGAAAGAATAAAAAGGAAGTAAACTATTTTAAATAAAACCTTTACTATAAATAGAAAGGAATTCGGAAATGTTAGATTAAAAGTAGGTGCAAATGAGCTAACAAATAAAAATATAAACAAATATAGAAAGATAGGAATAAAGAGTACGATAAAAACAGTTCTATAAGCGAATAGTCGTAATAGAATTTTAGCAATAAGGACAAAGTTAAAAAATCAATAAAATTATTTCGTTAAGGAACAAATTAAACAAAACCATGAGAGTGGTAAAAAAGATAGAAAATCTAAACAAAATTGAAATAATTAAGGGTATAGGAAGGAAGGAGTTTACAAAATTTAAACAAAGGAAACTCAGGAACGAAGTAAGGAAGGAATTGAGACATCTTCAAAGAAAGAATAAATGATAAAAACAGAAAAATTAAAAAAACAAACAAATACAGAAAAAAAATTTACATTGTAAACTATTGATTAATAGAAAGGACGCAAATACAAAAACTTGAAATCAGTAGAAAGAAAGCATTTGAGAAAGTTTGGAATAAAGATGTCACAATAAAGAAAGGCAGAAGACAACGGATTTTGAAAGTTTGAAAACTCATAAAGAAATGTAGAAAGTAAGGAGCACAGCTTGAAAAAGGACAAATAAACGCAAAATTTAGAAAGTCTAACAAAGAAATATAAAAAGAAAAATTAATCAAGGGATTAAGCGACTTTGAAATGCAGAATTTGAATGGGTAATTGCGAGAAATTGAAGTTTCTAATTAAGGAAAAAGTAAAACGAAAGAGTAAATAAAGAAACTGGTAAGTGGAAGGGGGAGTCAGTCAAGTCAAAGAAACTTTGAATTGACTGAAAAATTTGACCTAAGAAAGAAATAACATGGAAAGAATGAATACAGAGAGGGAAGAATTGAAAAATTTGAGATTAAGAACTTTATAGTGGAAACTATTGAGCACTCTTGAAAAATCTTTAAGACTATCGACAAAAAAGTATTTTAAAGAAAGGATTGACAGGGTTTGAATAAGGCAATGGTTGGTAATTGAAGTAATTAAGATGGATTATAATAATAAAGAAATGCAGCCAAGAACGTTTTAAAAAAAAATGCCATATAAAGAAATATAAAAAGTACAGATCTTAAAAAGGAAAAATAGAGACAGCTTGTACGAAAAAAAGACTTGCAAAACGTTTAAATCGAATATAACTATAGTAACAAAGGAATTATAAATCCTAAAAAATCCGAAACAAGGAATTTGCTTAGTACACAAAGAAAGTGATAAAGAAAGGCTGAAGCCAAAACCAACATGGAAATGAAGATGAGAAAAAGATTGAAACATGGTAAGAAAGGCGTTGAGGAAAATTGAAATATGAAGTTAGCATTTAAAGGAAGGAATTGAGAGACTTACAGAAAGAAAAGAATACAGAAATATTGGATTAAAGAAGTATCAAAAATGAACGAAGGATAGAATTAAGAAAGATTTGAAAGAAGGAACGAAATATTTAAGTGCAACACAATAATAAAGAAAAAGGAAGTAGTGAAGTTTGATGTGATGAATTGAATTGTAAAAAGGAAGGCAATATGGAAGGTAGAAAAAAAGTAAAACAAGAAAGCAAATAATTAAACAAACGAATTAAAAAATACAGAAATGGAAGAATCAAGAAAGTTTGAAATAGGGTAGGATGGAAGATAAACAAATATAAAAGTCTGAATAAGGCAGTGGTTGATACATGAAGTAATGCAGCCAAGAATTTATTAGGAAAGACTGATATATAAAGAAATATAATAAAAACAATGATCTCAAAAAGAAAGGAATAAAGACACCTTGCACGAAGAAAAGACTTGCAAAGCGTTGAACTTGAATGACTATAGACAATTATAAATCCTAAAAAAATCCTAAATAAGGAATTTACATAGTGAGAAAGGCTAACGCCAGAAAAAAAAGAAAGAAAAGAAAGCCGTTGAAATATTGTGAGCATTTAAAGGAAGGAGTTGAGATACAATGACAGGAGGGAAAGAGTACAATAATTGTCACTGAAAGAAATATCAAAAATGAATTTGGGAAACTGGAATAATGAAATATTGAAGAAGACAGATCAAAAATTAAGAAAGGAGGGGTTAAGAAAAATGACAAAAAAAAACAGAAAAGTGATAAAGAGAATAAATTGTAGAAATATGCAGAAGGAGTAATTAAGAAAGACTGTATTTTTAAAGAAAGGAATTTACAGCAAACATTGAAAGCAAGTAATATAATAAAAAATATATAGCAATGAAGAAATCAGTGAAATTCGAAATTAAATATAGGAAATAACAATGAAGTAATAAATGACATTCCAAATAAAAGATAGAAAAAGAAAAGATTTTAATATTCTTAAAAGAACATTTAAAACCAACAAATATAGAAATGGATGAAATAAGAGAGTTGGAAATCAAGAAACAAAGAAACCAAGATATCAAGAAATAATAAAGAAAGAGAAATTAACTATTTGAATTTAGAGTTATAGTGAGGAAGACTCATATCAGAAGTAGATTGAAAAAAACAGCAAAAAATTAATAAATAAATGACGACAAGTCAACTTTTAAAATTTGGAGAAATATACGAGAAAAGTGATAAAGGAACATAAGAAGTAACGAAAAAAGAGTTGAATAAAGGGATCTAGAAAGGACGAAACTGGGAAGAACAACAAAACGTATCATGAAAGAGAGATTCTTAAGAGATATTTCAATATAGAAATTTGCAAAGAAAGCTATCAAAAAGAGTGAACATATAGAAAAAAAAGCAGCAAGGAAAGAATTAACTGGAGGGACTGAGATAAAGAATAAAGTAAGAAAGTAATATGGAAAAATGTAATTTTAAAGTACAAGAAGAAAGGAAATTTGCGAAATTTTGCAAAAACAAATTTACAAGGAAATTATTAAGAAATGAATGCGAAAAAATATTTGAAAGTTGTAATAAAAGAGATAAATAAGACGAAAATTAACAATGGAAATTAAGAAACAAAGAAATGAAAAAATAAAAATGAAAAAACCATATTAAGAAAGAGGAGAGTAAGGAAAAAGAATGAATAAATGAAATGAAGTGGATGGTGGAAATGAAAAAATAGATAATGGGTATCAAAATATAAAAAAATGAATTTAAAATACACATGCATTGAAACGGAAAAGGGAGCAAATTGCAAAAAGAACACTTGAAACAAGGACAGAATAAAGAAATAAATGAATGAAAAAAATAATAAATGAAGCAGAAGAATTGATGAATAAGAAAATTTGGAAAGAAATAGAGAAATGTTGAATGGTGGAAATAATCGGAAGGGTGGGATAAAAGAAAAATGAAAGAAAAAGATGCAAGTTTAGACGTTCACGACAATCAAGTAGAGATGACGAACGAAATGAGAAAATGAAAGAACTATGGTGCAGAGAATGAGGTCAGATGGAAATAAAAATAGGGAAAGGAATGTAATCGAGAGATGGAATAATAAACGCTTTGGATATGTTATGAAGGTAATGAACTTAAGATGGAAGAATTGAGAAGGAAAGTACAATGAGAAGCTAATGAATTTCAATTTAATAAAAAGCTGGACAACTGAACGGAGAACTGAAAGCAAAGACCAAACTAAAAAGGAACCTCACCTTTTGAAAAGCGATCCTTTTACATTGTGTTTCTGTGGTCCATGAGTTGAAGGAAGTGGTTCCTAGCTGAGAACCAACAGGTTCTGATTGCAGGGCGATCCAATTCACTTCTGCTGTCGCACTGGAACCGTCCCCATACTCCAAAATGCAAGCTGTAAATTCATTTTTATTCGCTGATTCGATCCAGATAGCAGCGCCGTTACCGCGAGCCTGGTGTTTCAATGCATGACTTTTTGAAGCGAAGACTTTTATTCCTTGTCCGCCATTGAAAGGCTCCTTGAAAGACACTTTTTCACAGGCGAATAGTCCCGTGGCGCTGGCAGTCACATTACATTTTCCCGCTTTGAAACTGAGTGCTGTGAATAAAAAAGGAAATAAGTTCAAACCAACGGTGTTTGATTTTGAGGCCTATCCGACATTATAACCCAAAACGACACGTCATCTTTGACTTTTGGCTTATGTATCGATTCCGTTGGCTCTCTTATTTTGACAAAGTGCTTTAGGCTCCGCTTAGTGTGAACGTTAGTCAAATTTTAGCTGTAAAAAAAACGCAACGACAGTTCCTGTCATCCATTACCTTCGCAGGCTTGGGACGCTAGCGCTACAATATGAAAAACGGAGAACAATCGTACAAGGAGTTGTCGTTCGGAAGACATCTTTCTTGAAATGAAAGGAAATTTGGTGAGATTACTCATCTACCTAATGGTCATACGTGGCCATGAAGTTCAACATGTTTTTACTCGTTGAATAAAGACAATTTTCTCTGGGGGTGGGGGTGGGCAGTGTGATGGGAACGGGGGTGGGGGATCAGTAGGGTGGAAAATCTGTGATCCTTAACTGCTGCTCAATACAAATATTAGGAGTTTATTCCAATACTCAAAGCGTTGGATAAGTAAACCAGGCAAGTTAATACTGAAAGAGGAACAAGATTATCATTTTCATTGGTATCATTATTTGTATAATAACTAGTACAAATAATGTGTGCTATTTATAATTGCGTCTTTTTCGTTTTAGCTTTTTTAGGAAACGGATTCCATCAATCGATCATATGATTTGTAATGATCAGAAGGAAGCGGAAATAGTCAACAAAGACTGAGGTTTAGGTAATTTCAGTGCATGTTGTGTTTTCAGTAAAACTAGGTCTTCTCATAAGGAGGTTAGAGAGATATTCATCCATGCGATACGAACATTATCAGTAACAATAAAGTACAAGATCTCCCTCTTTCAAGCCAGCCTGTCTTTGGCAGCAGTAGGAATTAACATTTGTGGTGTTATAATCACAGTTTCGCTATTCCACTGCCTCTGCGACTATTATAGCTTTCCTACCCATACACTGGCAAAGGCGACTACTGCCTTCCAAACACAACAGTTGAACTAAGTAAACACTATTCCTCTTTAGCTGTTAATTTTAACATCAGTGGTTAATTTAGGAGATTGAAGTGACAAAAAAAAAACAAATTCAGATAAACTACAGAAAATATCAAGTTGAAGCGAAAGGGTTAATTTAGCTCTCTGTCACTAACAGAATTCGAAATTTAAATAAAATTACATTTTAAATTAAACCTCGTCTGTCAACAGCACGATCCCCCAAAAATGTGGGCACCGAACGAGAAAATTTGGGTAGAATTCATCAAATGTTGTTTCCTTTTCTCAGGTTTTTTCAAGGTCTTTTAAGGGAGTATTTGTGTGAGTTAGGACAAGTTCTTCAGCTGCGCAGAACATTTTAGGGAACAGAATCTTGTTCCCCGTGATTTCCGAGCTGCTGTCGCCATTACAATGTTACGAGCTTTGCGAGCTGACATTCCGCCAAAGACAACATTACGTTTTTGATCACAATTAAATCCGAGTTTCTGAGACGATAAAGGTTTTCCGAGCACATATGCCAGCGAAATGATCCTTTGGACGAACCTGGAAAAATCGTTTAAATCAACGATAAGATTTTATTATTATAGATATATTCGCAACATTTTGGCGCCTTTTTTGCAGAACACAATTTATACTGACCTAAAATATTTCTATTTCGGAATATTACTTAGCCCTTTGGATATTTATTACGTAATTCAATCCGTATACGAATGACACACAGATTGTCTTGATAAGTCTGAAATTAGGAAAAAGGGAAGCATATATAGTTTCATTTCCTGTTTTAGTCCCTGTGAGTAATTTGTTATACAGAAAGCACTGACTTTAGATCAGTACACAACTAGCACTCACAAATGCAAAGATCATATTATTTCGTACTACCTACACTGTTTGTACTAGAATTGACAAGTTTTTCGGCGAGTCATCACAACACAGGCTTACAGTTTTGGTACTAACTGCTTCCTCAGACGTACTGTATAGGCATTTAAATAACCGGTGCATTAAGTGTCAAGAATTCTTGCCTAAGTTTTCATTGAAAGAGAAATCACATCTTACATCTTAAAAGTTGAAGGTATAATTTTAAAATCTGTAGACATAGCGTCCAGCAAAGAGTTAAAGATGTGGCTCAGTTTAATTTGCTTTGTGCAAATAATCTTTTTCGTATTCAAGAAATCAGAGGCGACTGTCGTTTCAATTGCATACCATTTGCTATGTTTTCTGTGCTTTACTTTGTCCTGGTTGCAACAGAATTTTAACCTACTGGAAATGTTAACGTTTTCAAGTTTTCTTTCCGAAGCGTTTTAATTTCTTTCGATGCCCAACATCAGAATGTGAAAACTATTCAGTCCATGTTCGAACTATCAAACGAGTTGCGTTACAAACTGATTAAATATTTTGACATCTTTTAGGCATGAATTTTTAATTGTGTTTCTCAGGCGTTATACATTTGTAATTTTGGCAAACTGAATTCTATCAATTGAAATACGAAATATAAGCAGGGAGTAATTCAAAAGGGCTTCTGACAACGCTGGATTACAGATAGCGTTTGTATTGCATGTATGCTGGGATACTTAGCGTATTAGGTAATAAAATGGCCGACCAAAATTTGTGGTAATTGTCAGCTTTAATGACACAAGCATAGACTAGGATGTCTTTGTTTCTAATAGGTAGCACGCAGAAAACGAACCAAGATGAGTCTTCCATTTTGGAGTGGGAAACACCTAGCTTGATTAACGCGTTCACACCTATCCTACAATTATTTCAAATGTACCCGACAATATACTTATAATAAATAAAACAGATCGTTTTCGTAATTTACTTACGATAGTATGAGAACAATGACTTAACATAAATCAATTAACAAATAAATTATTACTTTCAAACGGTTTCTCCCAGCCATCTGTTGCATTGACAGACACTGGCGTGATCAATCTTCTGATTCTTGTTCAGAGAATTTATGTAACTGTGAATTTTGGTCGGAAAAAAAACGTTTCGTTTGATTCCTCGCTTTGGCCGGTTTTGCGCTCGGTTAATTTAATAAACAACATCTAACTATAGATTACTACAGTCTCTCACCTTTACCAAGTGTTAACAGTCTCGAAGCAAAACAAATCAGCTGTGATAAGAGGAAGAATCGTTTTGGTTTCGCGTCGTTTTAGCGACATGAAACCACTATTTTGATAGGAAGACTGGTCAGCTTGTAATTTGGCTTTCGACTGCTTCCGTCCGGGCGTATTGTAAATATACCTATTCAGGTTCCTGCGCGTTTGTGTGTGACAATTATAAAGCAAGTATCAACAATTTTTTTTTCATTCATTTGATACTGGAAAAAAGAGCACCTTAAATGTTCTTAAAAATAAACAGAATGCCAACTTCTGGAAAGGGTTCAAGATATTATATTAGTCAGTTTCTAGACGTTTGTTCAACTTTATATAAAATAAGTTAAATATTTACACATGATGTAAGGTGCACTCAATTAAGTCAGTGTTTTATCTTCTAAGTTACGGGATGTCTTTTAAAGTCTATCTTTGAGAATGATTGTTGGTCTTCAGGCGAATTTTCTGCATATATATCGAATTGAATTAATCGTTCCTAGCTGAACTTGAAAGTGGATAAAGGAATAGGTATCAAACGAGTTGCGTTACATACTGATCAGACGCCTGATTTAAATAATATTTGCAAACTTCCGATCGAAGAAAATAAAACGGGCAACGATAAACAGGCCTTGATCAATATCGTTAATGACAATATATTGAGTAAAATGTGAGAGGGACTGTCAATGGCCGCTTTTATACTAGAGACGGATAATCCGTCTGGGACGAACTTGGGAAAAGAAAGTTAGTTCGTCTGGTTATGCGTCACAATATTGAGACTGGCACATGACCCATTATACGTCTAGATGAACTAACTTCGGTAGTTTGTCTTGGAAGAAGCACAACTGAAAACAGTTCGTCGTGACGCATAATCCGTCTGTATGTAAGAGATGGACAACCGACGAATTATCCCCCAAAACTGCGCCTTCCGTACAGAAAGCGTTTTTGGACAAGAATATTAAAGATGGCAGAAGCAAGTGCTTCGAGGTTGGCGAAGCAGGACCAGAAACAGAGAAAAGATTAGCAATGGACAGAGACAGAAGTTTAATACTCTGCGATTGTCTTAACAGACGACAAAAACGATTTTGGTTACAAGCTCGATAGGCTTGCCTTGAAGAAATCGGATAACAAAATTATCTGAAGACATAAAGAAAACGTTTAATTTGAAGCCATCATGTCGTCCGAAGAATTTAAAGAAGAAAATCAAAGGGAAATACACAAAGCAAAGTCAAAGAAGAAAGTTCAAAATACTTTGAAAATTAATGTAAATAATGTTTGAATTGCCTGGTATCGCCTTGTTCGTCTACATAGTTCGTCTCGTAGTGCGTACCATCTTTACACTAGACGAATAACGTAACAGACGGATAATTCGTCTGGACGGATTATGCGTATCTAGTATGAAAACGGCCAATATACATGTAGTGAAACGACAAATGAAGATTATGATATGTTTCTCTCAAGCAGGCCTCGCACACAGAATAAACCGAGAGCGAGCGAGTGGAGGAGTAATTGGTTCTGTGAGACAAGTATGCAAGAGTTTTTAGAATATCAAAATATTCGGAAAAAAGGTCAGATGATGAAATATTAAAAAAAATATAACTTTAAAATAAATAAGTAATGTATCAAATTCAGAAAAAATTACGATACATGAAATTTATTCTTTATTCTCATGAGCAGACTAGTCTGGTAGCAGAGGGGGGGGGAGGGGGTGTTCCCACGGATTAGAAAACGTTTGAAAGCAGATTTTGGTAGAACTTCACCCCCTGAACAATGCCTGGTAGTAAAAGAAGTCAAATTGTAGTATAGCTTTTGAGTTAAGGGTAGATTTTTATTCCGGCACAAAAACCACAGGGTTTTCCACTTAGAAATGCTAAGAAAACGCATGAAACATTGCACAATCAAAGTCTTTATTGTGTTCATTTGGATTCCTTGCTAGGTTGGCACCATTAAGTATCACAAATGTCTTCTGCGCGTGTCAGAAACTCTTAAATAGAGATTATATGGGAAAGGCTAAATACACCTGAAGTTGCTTCCCCTTTTGGCGTAAGTATCTCCAGTCTTTCCTCATTCATGAAAGAGTTTAGTCATAGGAAAACTAATTTCAAGTTAATATTAACATATCAGTCAGGGTTATCTCACAGAAACAGTGTATTGTGGGCATGCTGCGAGCTCTACTAGACAATATTGACTTTGCAGACCGAACTCGCAAATCATCATACGAGCAGCAGTGACCCATCCTGTGTGTGACCTGCTCGGTGTAGTCTTGCCTGGTGACCTTGCCGACACATTGTAACCTGTGCAAAGCAAGGTAGACAGGAAGTGTCCACTTTCATCGAGAAGCGTATCAACACAAATACAATCAGCTTTTGGGACCCTATCACCAAACTGAGACAACAACAAGGAAAGTACATCTCAAAGCAGCGGATGAAAGATTGATAATCGTGAAAGGTGACAGAGATATAGTCGGACGTTTGCTCATCGTAGCCAATGCAAGACAGATCAACCTCAGAGAAGTTCTGTCATATGAGTTATCTCCAGTGCCCTGTTTACTAGTTCACAACGTTGGAAGCTTAAGAAAAGATACAAAAGGTGACCTGGCATCAGTTCTGGAAGAGGTAATCAATGCTCCTGCAAGACTTCCAGCCCCAGCAGAAGGTGTCGTTCATATCGTATATGGTATGGCCTTTATACAGGTACATAAATCCACTGGAGCCAGCACATTTGGCGAGCTAGCCCAGCTTTCAAGTAACAATTGCTCAGCGGTTCATCTCGTGTTTGACCAGTATTGGGCAACCTCAATCAAAGCTGGAGAGCGTTCAAGAACAGGGTCTTCAGATGCTCTTGAAGTCAGGATAACCGGCCCTAGTACGCCAGTACCTAAACAATGGGCAAAGTTCATCCAAAACGCAAAGAGCAAGATCAACTTGTCTGACTTTCTGATGTCATCACTGTGCAAGATTGGGCAAGAAAGGCTGACACAGGGGAAACACCTTATCATTCGGGGAGGGTTCATCGATGGAGAGAGAGCAGTAGGCATCACACGAGCAAGACTAACTGAAGAGATATGCGTTCTCAAGTCTAATCACGAGGAAGTAGATGGACGAATGACCTTGCATGCTGCCTATGCTGTTAGAGAGTCGCCCACCTCTGTAATCGTCAAACAATCCCCAGATACCGATGTTCTCGTCCTGTGCATATCCCACTTCACTGGCATTGGATGCAGAGAGTAATGATTTCGCATAGGAGTCAACGACCGTCAGAGATACATTCCAGCGCATACTATTCAGCAAAGCCTGGGAGAAATAATGTGTCAGTCTCTGCTAGCAGTCCACGCCCTCACTGGCTGCGATTCAACAAGCAGTATATCGCGTCGTGGAAAGACAAAACCGTGGATTGCCCTCAAACGCAGCGCCGATCACCAGACAACCCTCAGCCTTTTTGTTCAGCAGCAAGACGAGACAATAGTAAGAAAGACCGAGGCTTTCATTCGTGATTATATCCCAAAACGAGAAGGAGCACAAGCACCATGGACAAGCTGCGGTACCTGGTGTTTTGCCACCAACAAAAACGTGAAAATGAGGTACTTCCACCAACTTCATACAGTTTGAGGCAACACTTGAAGCGCGCAAGCTACCAAACCCTTTATCTGGAGGAGCTCACTCGTAGCAATGCAGGATCTGCAGAGTTCAGAGGACCATGAATGGGAAAAAGAAGATGGTTATCTAAAACCGTTCTATATGACGAAGGATCCTGCTCCACGTAGCCTCATTGAGCTAACTACATGTAACTGTAAGAAGTGCCAGTGTCAAGGCAATTGCTCGTGCTCAAATTCAGGTCTCTCCGATACGGAGGCGTGCTCGTGCATGGCTGACGAAAAGTGTGAAAACCGCATACTGCAGCCGTGCAATATCTTGGTGACGCAGAGGAGGAGTCAGATGATGACGTGGAGGAAGACTAGGAAGACAGTGATACAGAGTGAATAACTTCACTCGTAAGGTACGCTAAAACGTACGCCTAACAACAGTAAAATGAATTCATTTTATATGAATGTATAACAAAACTGAGCACTTAGCTAACTATACGATATCCTTCCATAATTCACTCCATTTTTTCTTCCTTGCATTATAGCAATTGAAATGGACAACAAGAAGAGTTTACTTGTGTAGCTGAAGCTCTAGCCAGTGACGGGAGGCCCACTAGGAGTTATGATTAAGCTCTAAGGGAGAGAAACGAGCAACGGACATTAGTACATTCTGACCATCCTGTATTTGGGATGCATATATCGTTTCCAAAGCGTGTATCTACTTCATACGTCTGGCAGAGCAAAATTTCGCATGGGTGTGAAAAGTAACGGGCACACCGTCACGGTGATGGCACTGACACAGCACGGCACGGTACCTCATGTTCTCCAATCGTTGTTATGGGCTTTTTAAGCACTCTTCATAAGGTCACGAGACCGAAAAAGTAAAGGACGGCATAGCCCTTTATGCGCCGCTACGTTTCATACTCATGAGAAATCAGCTATGTGGTTCAGACTGCAAAGTCAATATTGTCTAGTAGAGCTCGCAGCATGCCCACTATACATTTCTGTGGGATAGCACTGACTGCTATGTTAACATTAACTTGAAATTAGTTTCTTATGACTAAAATATTTCATGAATGAGGAAAGATTGAAGATAATTACGCCAAAAGGGGAAACAACTTCAGGCGTATTTAGCATTTCCCATATAATCTCTATTTAACAGTTTGTGACATGTGCAGAAGACATTTGTGATACTTAATGCCAACCTAGCAAGGAATCCAAATGAACACAATAAAGACTTGGATTGTGCAATGCTTCATGCGTTTTCTTAGCATTTCTAAGTGGATAACATTTTTCCAAAAAATCAGACTTGGGTACCCTGCGGTTTTTGCGCCCGAATAAAACCTCCTCTTAACTCAAAACCTATACCACAATTTGACTCCACTACTACTAGGCTTTGGTGAGGGAGTGAAGTTCTACCAAAATCCGCTTTCAAACCTTTTCTAATCCGTGGGTTGTGCGCAACCCCCATTTTCCAGCCTCTGCTACCAGAATAGACCAACTCCAATCGATGATATTCCTTGAAGCGCTAATGCTTGCAAGTGATTAGCGAGTGCATCTCTTGCAGATCGCAGACTCACAGTGACGCTTGTCTGCTACCGGTCCTCGGGTTTTTTTTATTTTCTCATTAGCGTAAACTAACTGTAGACTCACAAACTTAAAGCTAAGAATATATAGATTTTAGCCAAGCCTTAAAGCGGAGCTCCACCATTTTTATTTATTTATTTTTTTTTGGCTGGTACTTATTAATGTGTGAAAATACCCTCATTCAAGTCATTAAATAAAAATAAAGAAAGGAAAAAATTCATGTTCCCGCTGAGGTTTGAACTCGGCTATACCGTCAACGCAGGCCGGCATCTTACCACTAGGCCACAAATGTTGGCATAAGTTCCCCACGGTAATTTTACTACCGACGGACGTACAAGCTAACTGACACCCCCACCGTGATAAAAGGGGGCGCGTGGGTTGGATGGAACCGCTCCCCTCGGTTTATGTCGTGTTTCATATTTTGAAAATATTTTACCATCAATGGATAGCCTATTATGTAAACTACAAGTTAAGAAAACAATTATGGGTTATGCATAATCAAAACGCTGCTCAGGCCTGTGGCGTCATCCAATATGGCGCACTTTTAAAAAAATTTTTGCTCTTTATAAATGGACTTTTATGCCGGCGAAACCGCATATTTAATTTAACATATTTGCTTTGCTGATTTATTTCGCCTTGAAGGCCAAGGGGCCCTTTTCCCCCATACCCCCGCCCTTCCCTTTCCAAAACAAAAGAAAAAATTAATCTGATAGGCGGGAAAAGATGCTTTTGAGTGAAATTCATTCAAATGTCTTTTCTGCAGGGTAGTTGCGATGCTGGGAGACAAGGAAGAAACGTTTTGTTTCTCAGTGACACAATTCAAGGAAGGGCAGATGGTAAAAATCGGAGGGGGCGGGGGGCAAGTTTCACAGACGTCAGACCGAGTGACAATTTAAGTGCAAAATTTATTATAACATCTTTTAAATATTATTAAGAGGAAGTTTCCACAAAAATTCAACAAGGTGCGGCAAGGCTAAAAAAAAAAGTTCGCTCATCTTCTGCATATAGGTAGCTCTTAGTAAAACTAAAAACGTTCTGTTGTTTTTTTCTTCAAATATTTTTATTTTTCTGAGAAAAACGAAATTTTCGATTTCACGTCTAAACTCGATTCAGAGGGTCTAAACTGGGTTGAAAATCAACCATTTTTATTCAATTCGCATGTCAAAACGATCAAGCGCAGAAAAAATTGAATACAACCGGTTTATTGCATGACTCTTCCTTGTCCAAAGAAGCATAGTTTCAAGAGTTTTGGTTTAATCTAATTATTTAACGGTAAACAAAACCAGACTATTCTCACGCGCCATGAAAGTCGGTCGGTCAAAAGAATCGTCATTTTCACCATGTGCCATATCTCGGAATTCCTTGAGATGAAGGTATTTCAAATGTAGAAGGATGATACTTCCAAAATATGCAAAGTTTGGTTTGGGCCAATGATTAAGCACTTGTCAAAAAATTATTCAAAATCGTACAAAAACGGCACAAAATCACGCTAGCCTTCGAATGCGGTTATTTCCGGTTATTTCCTGAAATATGGCTTAATCAAGTAACACAAGTAGCGCCCGTTAATCATGACGATACATATTTGGATAAAAACCTAGCAGTGGTTGCTTCAAATTCACCAGTCGCAAGACGGATTCGCGTTCAAGAGTCGACAAGAGCATGCGAACTGAACGGGAAGCCATTGAAGAAATGACAGGAAAGAAACGTATTGCAACGGTCAGGACATCAAAACCGAGCAAAGGTGAACATATTTATGTTGATTTATGCCTTAGTATTGCTAGTATTGCGATTAAATTGATTTAAATAACAAATACGGTGGTAATACTTTTGGTCACGCATTCGAAGGCTGGCGTGATTTTGTGCCGTTTTTGTACGATTTTGGATAATTTTTTGACAAGTGCTTAATCATTGGCCCAAACCAAACTTTGCATATTTTGGAAGTATCATCCTTCTACAGTTGAAATACCTTCATCTCAAGGAATTCCGAGATATGGCACATGGTGAAAATGACGATTCTTTTGACCGACCGACTGTCATGGCGCGTGAGAATAGTCTGGTTTTGTTTACCGTTGAATAACTAGATTAAACCAAAACTCTTGAAACTATGCTTCTTTGGACAAGGAAGAGTCATGCAGGTCCGTGCCCAGTTCGTCCACTCAATAATTTTACTTTCTTTTCTTAATTCAACAACAGAAAAAGCTAATCCACACTCTTATTTTAAGTTTTTTTATTTTCAATTCCACCAACATAGAACCTAATTTTACCTAAAACACATTATTTTCATCAAGTTTCAAATTCTAGCCATGTAACCTAATTTATGTACATAAGAAAAACGTAAAAATCTCCAAAAAATACCAAAATTAAAGAAGTAAACGTCCCTTTGCTTGTAAAGTAAAACAAAAAACGAAAAACGAAAATCAACTTCCGTTTTATCGTTTTTCATTTTATGCGCGAACAAAAAAAAACCGGAAAATTGAAAATCAACTTCCGTTTTTTCATTTTTCGTTTTATGTGCGAACAAAGAGAAAAACAGAAAAACGAAAATCGACTTCCGTTTTACCATTTTTCATTTTATGCGCGAACAAACAAAAAAAAAACGAAAAACGAAAATCGACTTCCGTTTTATCGTTTTTCGTTTTATGCGTGAACAAACAAAAAAACGGAAAAAACGAAAATTGACTTCCGTTTTATTGTTTTTCGTTTTATGAAAGAAGAGGCAAGAAGAAAAAATGTATATATACTAAACTATTTTCTCCGGTTGTTGAAAAGAACCGAGTTTGGGACGTGTGCAGATGCCATCCATATTCTTGGGGGAGGGGACGGTGGGAGGAGTTGGGCTGCGTGGGGAAGGAGTTTGTGAGAAATTGTTCTGGGCTCAAGCAAGTTGATGTTTGTCCGCAGCTTTCGTTTGGCGGGACCTTCGAAAAATGGCAGGTATTGACTGAGGTAGTGACTGCTCGTTACATAAAGGAGCTTGTTGAAGTACAACGAAAAACACACAAAAAAGTAAGTGATATTTTAAGACAAGAGACAACTTTTGCTAATAGCGCGTGGTTACTTATAGAATGGATGACTTAAAATAATCTCAGTGACCAACAAAGGTATTTAAAATGACCTAAACCGGTCGGTCTCAAATGACCTAAAATGAACTGAAACGAGCAAAATGGTACAAATATAAATTTTGACTCATTCCAGAGCATGAAGCATCTGATTGTACTCTATGTACCACCAACCTTTCCAAATATAAAGAATTAAGGAATAAAACATGTAGGAGTGGACATGATTTTAGCGAAATGGGCGCCCTGTTGCGCCTGATCGATCAACATGGCCAAACAGCAATCTTGAAAAATAACAAAAAAGCCTTGATCGATAATGTTTGTACAGCTCACTAAGAAACAATAAGGAGTATTGAATTAAATAAAGTAGGATAATTAACCGTCGATAGGGTACATTTTCAGATACATTTGTTAGTCTCCTAAGCACTAACAACAATAGCAGGCGTCATTTGGGTCGTCACGCAACGCTTCTCTCGGTTATTAGATTCGTGAAGGAGAGTTGTGCGGCAACCCAAATGACGGATGCATGGGCGACTTCAATAAAACAATTGGCAATTACAGGTATGCCACGTGGGATTGGTTCTGTACTTCTTGGTTTTAATATTATAAAAAGAAACTAAACTTACCTCCGCAATTGTCACATCGTCAACATTAGTCAAACGTGAATCATGACGCCGTATGCCATTCGTAGCACAGTATCGCCGGACACTTCTCTCGGATAGTCCATCAATTCCTGGATGCTCTTGTCTTAAAATATCACTTACTTTTCTGTGTGTTTTTTCTTCAGTGTACTTCAACAAGCTCCTTTATGTAACAAGCAGTCACTACCTCAGTCAATACCTGGCATTTTTCGAAGGTCCCGCCAAACGAAAGCTGCGGACAAACATCAACTTACTTGAGCCCAGAACAATTTCTCACAAACTCCTTCCCCACGCAGCCCAACTCCTCCCGCCGCCCCCTCCCCTAAGAATATGGATGGCATCTGCACACGTCCCAAACTCGGTTCTTTTCAACAACCGGAGAAAATAGTTTAATATATGTACATTTTTTCTTCTTGCCTCTTCTTTCATAAAACGAAAAACAATAAAACGGACGTCGATTTTCGTTTTTTCCGTTTTTTGTTCGTTCACGCATAAAACGAAAAACGATAAAACGGAAGTCGATTTTCGTTTTTCGTTTTTTTTGTTTGTTCGCGCATAAAATGAAAAATGATAAAACGGAAGTCGATTTTCGTTTTTCTGTTTTTCTCTTTGTTCGCGCATAAAACGAAAAATGAAAAAACGGAAGTCGATTTTCGATTTTCAATTTTCCTTTTTTTTTTGTTTGTTCGCGTATAAAATGGAAAACGACAAAACGGAAGTTGATTTTCATTTTTTGCTTTACTTTACAAGCAAAGGGACGTTTACTTCTTTAATTTTGGTATTTTTTTGGAGATTTTTACGTTTTTCTTATGTACATAAATTAGGTTACATGGCTAGAATTTGAAACTTGATGAAAACAATGTGTTTTAGGTAAAATTAGGTTCTATGTTGGTGGAATTGAAAATAAAAAAACTTAAAATAAGAGTGTGGATTAGCTTTTTCTGTTGTTGAATTAAGAAAAGAAAGTAAAAATATTGAGTGGACGAACTGTGCACGGACCCTTGCCGCAAAAAATCATTTTTGTTCGATTTTTCTGGAAACTTCCTCTTAATAAGTAATGTTTGATTAAACACGTAATTCGCTGAGTTTTTAAAAACTTCTGGTTTTATCTGTGCTCTAAAAGAAATCCAATTTTACATGGCAATTCATTACGTAAGATTACGAATTTCAGTTACTTTTTGATTCTTCCAAAAATAAAATAGGAACAAAATTTGATTTATAAATATACCAATCAAGATTTTACAATCCAATGTTACAACTGTCGTTCTAGCGTTTACTTTTGTTGACTGAGATGTACATCTTGCTAGGCTGTCAGTATAGAAGAATCGAACAATCGGTTTTTACAGTTTAACAATTATTTAAGCACATCAATTGTTAGTTTTTTTAAAAGAAATACTAGTTTTATCTGTTCTCTCAAGAGAACAAATGGTGGAAAAATTCAAATTTCAAATAACTTTCTGAATTTTAAAGCACTCAACCTGAATTTTCGTAGCAGTAAAGAACTCGTCATTCTGTAAACTTTCATGATTTTAATGTTTCCAATTTTGACATTTATCGCCGGTAAAATGACGTCACAAAGTTGGCGCCAAATTTTGCTTTTAGTATTACGGGCTATCTTGTGTCGGTTCCTGAATGACCTTGTTACACAGATCTCAAAACTGAAAAATTAATGAAATATGTTTATGCATAACGTTTTGAAATTTGAATTCTGTTACTAAATATAACCTTAGAGAGATTAGGATGGGAATAGGGCCTAGATATGGGGGAGTAGCTCTCTTACCCTGTTATTCTCTTTTGGTTCTCTAGATAAACGTGGCAATTCATTACGTGAGATTACAAGTTTTAGTCACTTGTTGATTCTCCCAAAAATAGGATAGGAACAAATTATGTTTGATAAATATACCAAGAAATGAATGTTACAAACAATTGGTTTTTACAGTTTAACTTGTCTGAGCCAACTTTTGAATTAATGTTAAAATGTACACGTTTCATGGTAGGTCAATAAACAGGGTATTTGTTGACAACTTGTTCAGCTTGGTAGGTTATCTTAATATTGCTGTTGGGTGTCGTAGCGGGCGGGGACTCGTAGCGTTTCCACTTTGGTTGATTCATCTTTTTTGGCCAATACCCATTGCTACAGCGCCTAGTACTGTTATTATTGGGCTGATGTGGTCAACGAGTAGTCGTTCAAAGCAAAGATTATCTCCAAAATAGCCATTATGAAAAATACGAGTGCAACAATTGCTTTTTTGCTCTTCACCTCCTTCCCTTCCCCTCGCTCTCTCTAGTTTTCCGTACCTCTCAAGTGATGTGATTTTCGGGCTCGTCAGACCCACAAAAGTCGCGTTTTGGCCTTATTCCGCTCAAATGGGCTCCATTTCCTAAGTCTTCGTTCTCAAAATTCCAGCAAGATATATTCACAGCGCATTAAAATTGCTAAATTTACCAAGCCACAGAGGTATTCATGAAATGACTGATAAAATCGGGGGTATAAGGGGAATATTTGCAAAGGGCGATTTACCCAAAAATGAGCATGTAAGCCGCGTATTTGAGACACGAAGATATTTATTGAAAGACGCGAAGATACTTTCTGTGTCGTTTATACGGCAAGTTCACGTTTTATCTTGGATGTGTCTTACGCAAGACACGTCTTAAGTTTCCTCGTATAAATGGCCCAAATGAATAACGGTTTTACAAGGGAAACGAATAAAGATAATTCGAAATTAGACTTGCACAGACTTGCCAATCACTATTGGCCTTGCCAATCGCAATTTCAAGATCGCTTTTTCGCCCATACCACGTGATGCACAACAGTCTGGCCGCGCATTGAAATATAGAGGCCAAGTACCTAGGAAAGAAAGAACCGTGATCACCAAGGCGGCCCTAATAAAATGTCTTTTTAGAAATTCTTTGAGGGCCACGGATTATTAGCATTTTTTCCGAAAATCTTTTGAAGAAGGTAGCGGTAGATTTTGCATTCACTTGTTGTGTAATGGCAGCGCTGACGTCAGTGACAACCTGTAGAGACGGAGACAAGTCCTTAGAACTTCTCTCCGGACAATTCCCATCGCATGATGGAATTATGTACTAATCAAATTGAAGCTTTAGCATCCCCCCGGGCATTTGAACGTTTGAAGATTGACTTGTTCAAATTCCCTCCCCCTCAGGGCAAAAAAGCCGTTCAAATGCCCCACCAATTAGCTGACTGAAATACGTCTCCTCAAAGACAAATTTCGTCTTCAATCAAACACTTAACACGCTTTTCAGGGAGAGATATGCCGTAATGACACCTTCAAACTTCTTTTAAAGACCCTTTTGAAAGAGTTATTCACTAACAAAGGCGAAATTCTATCTTGTAAATCCGTCAAACCCTGCAAAAAACGAAAAACTCACGGGCGTATTACGTCAGAACAAGAGACAAGTCTGGTTCAAATACCCCACCCTTCCAAGGCAACGTTCAAATTCCCCCCTCCCCGAGCACGATGTACAGTCAAATGCCTGGGGTATGCCCGGGGGGATGTTGAAGGTTCAATTTGACCGGTACGTTAGGACCAAGTAAAGGTAGTTTCTGTGATTTATTAAGGCGGGCCTTTGGGGCACCGTCTTATAGCAATGCAGAAAGAAAGGAATTTCGTCGTAGCAGGTTATTCAAGGTCATTAAACGATTGATTGGTATGATAATGATAGATGAGGCTGGGGAGGGAAAAGGGCTGATATTTTAACCTTGGTTTTCTTGGGGACATGGCTAGGTTAACGCAATGCCTCTGCCACGCTTACACTTGACCAAGATTTGGTGTCCGTAATAGAGACAGTCCGTGATAGTGGGAGTTGTTTTCATTAATTCTTGTTCCCCAGGACTTCAGTTCCTGTCCGTAATAACGGGGTGTCCGTCTATAGCGAGGTGTCCGTAAGCCGAGAGTTGACTGTATTTGGAGAAATTCGAAAAATGGTGACGCGCAAGAGGGTTTTGGACATTTCATTATACGGATCAAAATACGCCAATTAAACGGTGATTGGAGAACGCTGAATATATTTTTCGCTCCCGCTCCACTATCTGAACGCCTGGAACAGGCTACTCGAAGCAACGAATTAATTGCTGTAATTGTTCCAGGATAGAATATAGCATTTTCCTCAAATAGAACGGCTTATCCGAATTTCGGTAACTGAGAAATGAGGCATACATTTTGGGCCTCTGACTTCCTGGGTATTTTAAGCCTTTTCTTATCTGAATAAAATAACAAAGTAAATTCCCGGAGTAAATTACACATGTGCATCTGCTAATGAATTTATTTCAGTTATGAAAAGTCTGTTTTTAACTCAGACAAATTATCTCAATTCACGTATTTGAAATCTAGCTCTCATAAAGAGGGAACAAAAACGTTAGATTCTACACTGGGTTAATTTTGTCGAATCCAAACATTTAGCGCTGAAAACAAGCGAAGGCCGATGATAACATAAAAGGTTAACTGCCCGGGTTAAGGTAGCTGCACTGGCTATTTTAGGGACTAGTTTGAAATAAGGAATTTCAGTGAGAATTGCACTGTTTAGTTTGAAACTTTTCCTGTAGCTGTAACAAGGACTAGACTTTCATATTCTGGTAGAAGTTGTAACCTGATACCTTTTAATGACATAGTAATACGTGCGCCCCCTGGGGTCTTCAAATTCAGAAAATTTTGTTGTTGAATTTTTTTTGAAAATGAAAAAGGTTCACCTAAAATGTGAATTAGCTTCAAGCGAAGGACAGTATTGTGAGCAATTGCTAGCTTGCAAAACAAAAAATACATCATACTCAGAAATTTATCACGAAATGTTTATTTCACATCTATGAAAGGTAGTGATTCATGAATATTTAATGTATCTTAGCTTGTTTTGCAAGCGAGTGTTTGTTTATTATAGTAAGCTCCAGAATTTGGCCAAATTATAGCGTAATATCTGCTCTAGTTACAGAGAAAAACGTATTTAAACAAATAATGAACCCCTGTGAGATACGTTTTTGCTGTTAGAACTCCAAATGTTTCTCTGAGAAGTCAAATTGCAGTCAGCAGAACGTTGCTTCGTATCTGTCCGCCATCTTGGACATTTTGTTACCTTCCCTACGAGCAACAGTTAGTAGAATAGGCTTTGTTTTGGACTTGCCCTCTGCCCCTGCGTCATTTCGTTTATCGGTTGCTTTGCACGTGGGGAGTGCGAGGGCGTGATTTGTTTGAATAGCTTCCGGTCGCAAACTGGGCAGACTCAGAAAATATCAGTGCGAAGATTCATTCTCCTCCCCAGAGCTGCGATCCTTTTGGCCAGCGCCACGGATCGAGAGTTCTGGCTCCCTGCCAGAGCTCTCGATTCGTGGCGCTGGCTAAAAGGATCGCAGCTCTGGGGACGAGAATGTGCAAAGATTGGGACACCATTGTAGTAATGGCATCGCGAGAAAGCTGAGAAAGGAAGAAAAAGCTAAGTAAAACAGAAAGAAGAAGAGTAATGCAAGAGAGAGGTAGACAAGGCACTGAAGCGTGAGGAGTTGGGGCCGGATCCTGAACAGATTTTTCAATTCCTGCACGGTGGATGACAGAAGTGAAGTCTTTCGAACATCACGACGCACTGAAATACATCCCTCCATGCAGGCAAGACGCGTTATCACAGCACTACTAAAGTCAAAGAAGCTCTGGCCAAACGGAAAATGAACTTTTACCTAAATAAATCTTCAAAGTCCTCGGGTAATGAGTTGGATTAAAGTGTTGAGAGGCCAAACGCGGCTCATAAGCTCGTTCTAGTGTGTAAACGTGACCTTATAGTTTAGCTCTCACGCGTATGGTATATCCCCTAGAGATTTTCCCGTTTTTGTACGAGATTAGGGAAAGTTCTTTGCATGTTTCTCTCAGAAATGAAAGATTTTGAATTTTAAAGTGTCATCTCCAAAGAGATTTCAATTTACCCGTTATCCCGAAAAGCTTAGTCGAGGCGCAGATGTACTTCTTCCATTTTGATACTCGGCTGGTGCGAAAAGCGGGCTCTACGGTTAGAGATATCCTTATTAACAGAGCTGTCAACAAAACACTCTTTGGGGAATTATTTAGACATGATATCTGAAACGTCCACCACACCGGCGGCCACCTGCCGCCATTTCTCTTAGAGACGGAAATGAAAATTCAACCTCGAATTCCCGTTAAATTGAGCAACTTTCGAGGCGATTTTTACTTCACTGAAAATTAAATTGTAAATTGTAAATAAATTGTAAATTTGAAAAAGAACACTAGCTATGAATATTAGACCATCTAAACTTACTGCATATAGATTTTCAGAGTCAAAGAAAATCTTGAAACTTGCCAGACCCCAGGCGTTTGGTTCACCTTTCGACAAATATGCAAATATGCAGGTAACGCAATTTTACCTACAGTACGGACTACTATCAACGAATCACTCTGGAAAGCTGGTTTACTAACTTAAAACAAACGCTACTGAACCGTTGCCAACAGCTACCTGCACCTTACAAATGACTTATTGACGACAATAACAAGACAGACAAACAATAGACAAACCGAATAATTTTACTGACGATAGACCAACGGACATTTAACAAACAAAAGACGCATCGAAACGCACCAATCGCGTTTCACAGTCTTCACAGCCAGTAACATCACGGTTTAACTGGCAGACGACCAATAACATCACGAGATCGTCGACCAATCAGGACGACGATCATAATTTACCGACCTATGATATATCTCCTGGGTCCAAACCATTTACAGTTTTAACGCAATTTTATAAACGCATGGCATTGTATCGTAAAATAGTGAAAATGTGAGGGCTTGTAGGAGAATTCGGTTTGGTTTGAAGCTCTCGTTTTTGTTTGTTTGTTTGTTTGTTTTGTTTTGTTTTGTTTTGTTTTTGGCTGCATGTATTTTTTGCAATTTTGAAAACAGAAAAATGTTAAGAATTCATGTAGCTTATGCATCGCTAGTGGTTCACAAATTAGCTCCAGCTTGTAGGGGTCCGTCTTTGCTAAACCACACGTTTTCTTGTTAAGGATTGATTTGGGGCCACAGGTAACGTACCCCGTGGGATAAAACTCTTTCGGCAAAAAGATCAATCTTCGTTCAAACCGTCGAGGACAATCCTGCAGTAAACATGGTAAAACGACCAATTTCCGCGATCCAAAACCCTTTCCGTTACAGGGTCGTTATCTGGTCCCTGCGACTATTCCTACTAATTTGTTTTGATTCGATTTGTAAAGACGTGTTCCGTTTTGAAAATAATCATTTCTCGTCATAGTCGTCGGGGCATTTTACAAAATGCAGGTGAAAATGTGTTTCGTGCGACCTGTCCAATTGATTTACCCAGTGTAGCCTCTTTGGGGCAAAGAAAACAGATGTTGTGCGGACTGTGCAGGTCAGCCTTGCAATTCAATCACTGATCTGATGGGTAAACATAGAAACTGTGATCAATGACACCTTAAGAAGCAATTAGCTAATTGTGACGACGCTAGTGAGGTTCCTTCACAACGGTCAAACGTAAAAACCTTCATCACTTGCGATTATTCATAGCCCTGAAGTGGTTCAAACGTTTACTAGCGTGGAGTTCGTGTGAAAACGATACATAAAATGTCCCGACAAACCGAATTTTGCGTCAATAAAACTTGTGGATGACACTTACTTTATTGTGAACACATACTCAAAGTAAAAAATTTTCAGAAATGGCGTTAAGTTTTTCGGTTAAAAGTGAAACTTTCCACATTTGTCTCATGTTCTTTCTTACCAAAATTATGACGGGAACTGCGTCGTTCGTTTGACCGCTGTGAAGATAGTTCCACTGCTAGAGCTTCATTCTTTTGTTAAAACTTAAAAATAGAGTTTCAAAACTCGACAATCAATGGAGTTCACCAAGACAAAAGTAATCCGGTTTCATGTGGCACAAGACAAAAACCCAAACACATACCACCAACTTCCTTATTTTACAATCCAACTTTATTCCCTTCAGTATTATTACAATTTTTATGCCTTTTATGTCAGATTTTAGCGTTTCTACTGTTTTTGCGAGAACTACTATTGAATTTCATGTCGCACGTGTTTTTTTTTTGTTTTGTCTTGTTTTTTTTCTTTTCCATCCGTTACCCACGTAACTGAAATAGGGGTGGGTGATGTACAAGCTCCGTCACTCACTTTAAGTATTACGTTAAAAAACCAAAACACGTTTTAGAATCAAAAGCATCCTCTGTTGTCAAAAGATATCCAAAACTAATGGTTCATTTATTATTAAAATTACTGAACAAATTTTCTGAAGCGATAAATAATAGTATTCGGCTTCGAATTGCCAAGATGAAAATGGGTTTCAAGCTCTCCATTCGTGTCTTGGAAAAAATCATAAGTAAGGTCGTGTTCTATTGGGATCAACCGTTTCAACCGAAACCGGTTTTGGTTGAAACGGTTGAGGTTTCCAATAGAACACATTTTCAACCGGTCTTGGTTGACACGCGGTTGTGACTGGACATAGTCATATCCAGGTCTCTTCAACTTTTTTTGCCAAGGTTGGCAAGATGGCGGAAGCCCGACTCATAGTATCGCTTGTTCTTCTGTTGACCCTCCAAGGCCAACACCTTATGCTAACCACAATAAAGCACTGCTCAAAGCCCAGGAGAAAGAAGGAGAAACCTATGCACCAGGATCATAAGAAGGACAACTTAAAAAATCTTTTAATTTCCTTGGCTGACTTTGTCTTGCCTTGTATGACATATAGATCACCAAAGTTAAGTTTTAAACTTAATTTTCTCAAAACAGGGATTTTTCCCTAGTTGTTTCAGCAAGAAAAAGGATATCTCAAGAACTATTTGTCCTGAGGGGGTAAAACTTTCTGAGGAGTTTGTTAAGATGTAGTTTTGTGTTTTAAACCTAAAAAATTGTATGGCTTTTAAATTGGTTAATGTCAATTCATATTTTTATGATTACGTTCCCTCATTAAAATGCAAAATTTGTGGAGAAAGTAACATTTCTCTCAATCTTTCATAAACTGTGAGGGTTTTTTAGATTCAGAACATAAAGCTATATCTGTGCTTTTATTTGATATCCGTATCATATGCCTAGGACCTCTAGTTGTCTAGATATCCTTTCTGAGGAAACTTATACTTTTTGCTCGGTCAGGGGCCTGGAAAGGGGTTGCCAAGGCAACAACACGTCAATCAAGACTGTCATGATGATCAGTTTTCGATGAACTACCTATTGGAGCTGATGTTTTATTAATACAACCAAAGCGAAAAATGATTAAATTTTGAGTGAAGTCCGGATACCCAATACGGCAACAAAGCGTTGAGTTATTTTATGGCTACAACTACCGGTTACGTAACTCATCTAAAAAGCCTTACACGGCCCAGCGCATACTGGTGTCAAAAAACAAATAATAGAGAGCCTTGATAAATGACCGGTAAATTAAATAACTTATTGTGTTTTGCCATGTATAATGTATATGCTGGCGGCAACACAATATAGGTGCACTGCTCTGTTAAAAACGGTGTCTCTAAAACTTCACAGAAGTCTTCAGTCTTCCTGAAAACTATCTTGCGATTCGGAATGCATGCTTCATTTGACGTTTTTGCTTCTTTTACGAAAGCGTGACTGCCCGTGGCATACTAAGCAGTACTTTCCGATGATGCTGAAACTGTGCTTATGGCACTAACTCTTTAGCGGTGAAGAGATAAATAATTGATGCAGGCAAGATGTTTATCGAAAATATAACCTAATCGGTCCTGTTATCTTCAGGTCACGAAATGTTTCAAATCGTCGTATCGTACTTACATAGCTGAATATCATCTTGGTCAGCATTGACAAAAACTCTTGGTGTAAAACCGGTATATTTTTTATAATCGTTAAAAATTTATTTGGTCGGTTTGTAATTATTTATACACAATATTGCATAATCCTTGTCGATTTTCCACGAGGCGTCATCAAGGCATGGCTCAGAGCCTAGTTTGCATAAAATCTGAAAACAGTCATAACTTTCAAGAGACTTACCGAAACAGTCTCCAACTTGGCAACAGCATAAAACTTGATAACCTTAAACCAATGTTCACGTAAAATGTCCAATATTTGCGTCACGTGACCTTTTAGCTTGATTTCTTACACAAAAAGAAAATTAAAAAGGGCCGCTTTTCATGGCATATGATGGGTACAAATTGAATTATCAACGTATTTGTAAGGTTCTCCTTCATATAAACCTGTCCAGAATGGCTAACTACGATGTACAGTTAAAAGGCTATTTTATAAAAAGGGTCACGTGACAAAGTTTGACTCTAAATATCTACTTAGTGAAAAATATCTCCATTCAGGACACAGATTGTCTCCATGTAGTAAGACAAATGATACTGTATGCTTTTTTTCTGGAGCCAAAGTTAACCATCCTTGGCCCATTTCAAAATATCCAATTGCCGTAATTACGATGTCATCAGACACGTAACCACAATAACCAAACCTTAAGGCATTTAAGGACGTTAAATACTTTATGCTGTATTCTTTAAATTATCTCTAGGACTCAAAGAAACAAGCCATGCCTTAAAGTGCACCTAACCCCAAGATATTTTTCCCCCACTATTAAACTCTGCACCTATTTCAAAAACATTAAGCCATTATTTGCAGCTTTTGACTGTTTTATGGGCTTCAAAACTTACGCAAAACTAAGCATCATTTGTTACACGGCCGAGTCAGAAGGGGCATGGGTCTATTCCTCATGTGACGTCAGAAACTGCTGTGCATACATGTTTACCAAGAGTTAGGGAGATGCAAATCAGTTTGTGATGTCACATGGGGAATAGACCCATGCCCCTCACTTGCTCGGTCGTATAACAGATGATGGCTAGAGTTCGTAACTTTTGCAGCCTATAAAAAGTCAAAACTGAGGGGGATTTCGTAAAAAAAAGGCGCAATGCGTTTCGAACAGGTGCGTGCCAGCGGAGCACCATGGGTTAGGAAATCTGGTAACCTATCCATGCGAGAAATTTTGGTTCTGACGTCAGCGTACGCCCGCCCGACCGCCTGTCCGACTTTACAGACTCTGGGGGAGGAGAAGGGGAGCCCCGAGGCAACCCGACGGAGGGCGGAGAATGCCATCTTTTCTTGGCGGGAAATCGCGCGGTGCTTTTGGGTAACCAGCGTTTTCTTGGCAGGAAATCGCATGACCATCGTCGCTTTTTACAAAGAGGTTTCTTTAAAGCTTAAGCTTATTTATCAAAACGATTGTTCGACAGTACTGACGTTTTAAACTTGAGAAAAAATATCTAATATCTATAAATGAAAGAAAAAGTTTAAAAGAATACTCAGTTGTCTTTTTGTGGAAGGCGAAAAGTTCAAGTTACGAAATTTGCCTGCGAGGAGTTCATTTTTGTTTTCTTCACGGCGGAGAGCTCATCCTGTTCTGAAACACAACCGAGTAAGTGAAGTTTTTAAAGGATTTAAGGTACACGATTCTGATTATTACGGTCAAAGAAATTACGTTTTGAAATTTGACTTTAATTTATATTATTAGATATGGGTCATTTTCCTAGACGTTAACGTTTACTTCAAAAAAATATCAGAAAACGAGCTCAGACTTGAGACAGATTTAGTCTTGAATCTTTTGCTATGTGCTTAGCGTAACTTGCGTGGACGGACCCACGATGCAGGAAATGTAACGCAAATTCCATTTAAGTGTTAACTTATGGGTCTTCAAATAAACTTTTTTCAAAAATGATTTCTTTGTCCATTGTTTTGTGTTTGTTCATTCATAACAGTAGGTCACAGTCGTAGGTCAACGGTATCTAATTTGCACAAGCATCACTTCAGTGAGATGTCGGTGAATACTTGTTTTCACTTTTGACTGTTGGGTCCATCTCTTTGGGCAATTGTCGATTTTCCTGTCCTAGAAGTTTTAAATAGTAATAATCTTTTAAGCGAAGCAGTATTCGTTTTAAAGCTATTTTATCCGATAAGCTTCTGAAAACAGTTGTGTGTGTTCCTCAAAACGCTAAACCTTATGTATGCTTCGCGGCCACTAAACTTACGCGATATTCCTTCAATAATTTACAGGTGTTTGCAAGCTCCCAAAAATCTTTCTTTCGGGTAATTTTCTCAGTAAAATGCCCGTGCAATAATGCCACTGTAAATTTGTGACTAGAGTTTTAGTGGCAGTTCGTGTTATTTGTTAACATTTGAACACGATGAAAATCCAAAAAGATACCCATTTACTTCAGAGTAAGTTTATTAAAACAGTTTGTTGTTGCAAATGAGCGACTGTTATGCTTATCACAAAATAATCCTTCAGAAGGACAATGTTGAAGAATAAACTAGAAAAATGGTCCTAACAAACGACTAAACGGAGAAAATGCTGTCACTGTTTAGAGTCGACATTTCTGAGCCTAATAAGTGTTCACCCACCTATCAACACCAAAAAATATCTTGAAACCTAGATTTATTACTTATCTCCCTGACGTTTTTTGTTTTTAAGAAATTATAAGCCCTTAACAAACACAGAAACACAATGATATTGCGACATCAATGTCACAATTGTTTAGCGAACAAAGACGTTCCAGAAATCACCAGAGGACACTCCAACGTTGAAATCATCACATTCCCATCTGCTCCCACCAAGCAGCCAATGATAGCCCCATCCTACAAACGCGGCGTGGTTGTATAACCTGTCTTCACCCCTCTCATGCCCCCATTTGTTAACAAAGTACGAGCCTTTTTCGTATCCCCACCTTTTGCAAGCTCGTGCTAACCTCGAGTTATCATCATTCATTATGGCAAACGAACCACACGAGGCGGGCTGAACATCCGTCTGACCGCTAAAGTACTGGACCACAGCTTCACCTTTGCTGTTAGCAGCCGTGGTGATGTGGAACCTACGTCCTCCTTGTTTCTTGCAGTGGAATCTCAGCTGAGTGAAGGGCAAGCGTTTTCTCAGCTCTTTCATGGCGTTTTTTGTAAAAAAAATCTGTTTGCTGCTTATTCCACGGTATGAAGTCTTAACTGGCAGCCGAGAGGGAGGAGTTGAACTGTACATCACAAAGCTGGACACAAGAAGCCAACCACCTGAAATCACATGAAAAACCAAAAGCAGTAGGAAAAGTGGCAAATGAATGAAACACTCTATGGAGCATTAATTTAAGGAGGCTGCGATTTTGTTAAGAGAAAAGAGCGCTGGGATTTAAAAGTAAACAACAAACACATTAAAATGAGCAAAGTTTGTTTAGATTTTTATGATCAGCGCGCTGGAAGAAAAACCTCCTGTAGGTTGCTCCTGACTGAACTATAGGGAGAATCATGGTAAGCTATGACATTTTTTTAACCAGGCTTTCCTCATTATGTTGGGAAGTTAAGACCATTGTTTGAAAGCGAAAAATACGAAGTTCTTAACAATGAACGAGTGAAATAAATAACTTATGAAACAAAATTAACTTTCATCGCGAACTTACTATCGTGAACGGCAGAAATTGATTTTATACACTTTCCTGAAATAGTTGAAGTTTGTTGCAAGAGTACTAAGCGCATAAATCATAGAAATATGGGTGTCCAGGCTGCAGCTGGATCGGGCGTCATTTGTTCTGTACACCATGTCGCCATCTTTGGAGGCTACCATTTCTGTTGGTCTGACTTTTTAAACATTTTCCTACGACCTGGGAGCAGTTGTAAGCAAGAGCTATAAAGGGTGTCCTACATTTCAAACCTCACCTCCGTCAGTTGTCATGTCACAGAAGACTTTTAAAGGGTTTCCACTCCTCCCAGGGTCGATCCAGTATTCCCCGTCTCCTTTAGAAGAACCAAATTCCTGGATTTTCTTACAAGATTGAGCGGGATCATGGGAATACCAACCTAGTGTTGCTACAGCAAAAAAGTCTTATCAGTCGTATTACCAACGAGCACAAAAAACAACCAACACGAGTAGCCCTTGATGTTAAAGTCCGCCTACAAATACTGAAAAAGCTGAAACGATTGGCGAAAATTGCTAGTAACGATCTCAAAATTCTAATCAACTTATTATTGGTCAGATACAGACACGGGACGGAAACTCAGTGGACAACATACTGTACGTTGATCTTAACAAATCAAAGAGCAACATAGGCAAGTGCCAACGTTTTCGTGGCACTTTGGTACGTTTCACGGGCTTAGCTGTTGAATTGGCGTTTGTCTTGCAGAAAAAAAGCAACGACTCATCTGTTTTTAAAACTGTCCTGTTTTTGGATAATAAACTTGAGCAGTTGGAAAAAAGTTTCATTCGAGGAAAAGCCCCCGTTCCAAAGATACCAAAAATTATCAGACTCAGGGCCATAGTTTCAGCTGACATTTTTCACTGCAAACCGACTGAGAAAAGCTACCAACTACTGAGTTAGCAAAACTGGCGATGCGTTCATTCTGGTAATGGAGTTACGTTACCACGTTCAACCTAAAATTCAACCTAAAATTCTCTTTAACTAATGGCAAAGAAGAAGAAACTATGTGAAAGTTACCAGTGCATTTTCTCCCGTCTCCAGAGTATCCAGATCTGCAAGTGCATTTGTAAGATCCCTCGGTATTAGTGCACAAAGCTTTCACAGCACATGTATGGGTGTTCTTTCTGCATTCGTTTACATCTAGAAAGAAAGAAACAGAATTACCAACTCCAAAGTATATTATCTGACATATCTGAAATCAAGCACACTTATTTGATATATGGACGAAAGCTGCTCCTTAATTTAGAAACGGCCAGTACAGAACGTTACAAGCAGGGAAAGACTAGCTAGGGAACATTAGAATTTGGTTCGCAAATTAAAAACGATTTTATTAGCATAAATCAGATAACTACAAAGAAACTATACTGGAGTTAAGTTTAGCAAATACAAACTGTTCCCTCTAGGGCTAAGTTTACATTAGAGCAAAAGTATCCGGATTCGTAAATGTCTCCGGATTCATCACGTCTTGGGTGTTCCTATTCGTGAAGCGTTAGGGACCGGTCGTTATTTAGGGAGGGAGGGCTGGTGCAAATGGAGGGAGGCCATGTTCAAATTTTCCTGATCCTCCCCTTGGTGAAGCACTCTTTTTTTCTGCCCCCCCCCCCCACCCCCCTTTGTATATCAAAGCTCCCGAATATGCGTGCATAAATTTATGTGACCCCCCCCCCACCTTTTTCCCTGCGTAAAAATCATTGACCCTCCCCCTATTTGCATCAGCCCTCCCCCACCTCTAAATAATGACCGGTCCCTAAGTTACCTTTCCTTTGAAAATAGATTGTCAAGAAGACAGGTCATACGAATACCAGGACACGTATTGAATCAAGTTTCAAAGAACACTGCATTGCTAATCGGAGTACACATTTGTATTTACAGATGAGATACGTTCTACTGAAAATCTACCATCACAAGTGGAAGCTACTCCAGGTAATAGATAAGTATCGTTTAGCTAAAACACAAGCAATAACAAATATTCATGGTCAAAAGGGACCGGTCATTATTTAGAGGGGAGAGGGCTGGTGCAAATGGAGGGAGGCCATGTTCAAATTTTCCTGACCCTCCCCTTTGTGAAGTACAGGTTTTGCTGACCCTCCCCACCCCTTAACCCCCTTTGTATAACAAAGCTCCCTAACATGCGTGCATAAATTTATGTGCTCCCCCCTTTTTTCCCTGCACAAAAATCATTGAACCTCCCCCTATTTGCACCAGCCCTCCCCCACCTCCAAATAATGACTGGTACCTTAGAGAGCATTCGGATTCCTAATAGTTTACACTACACAACGAATCCGGAGATAGGTGATTGGTTCACAGAGCGATCGTAGACTTAAATGTGGTAAATATTGTTCAGAGTGTTGTTCAGATTCTGACTTAAAGTGTGAATTAGGTAGAGTAGAGGGAAACTTCTTTTGCTCATATCAGCTTCCACCTAAAACAAAATGTCGGAATAAGATTAAGAAACAACACAAACTCAAACTGATACTCGTCACCAAGCCGGCAATTCAGTTCGATCCAGTTAAATATAGTCGAAATCAGTTTCTGTGGTACTATAAGTTCTTCTATTAGGAAAAACGTGCTAATAACTGTACGATATCAAGACGCGAAGACCGTAAAAGCCGTAGAAAGTCTTCGGATTCACTGAAAAACCCGTTTACACAACAAAAGATTCTATCGTATTCAAAGCATTCGGATTCGTGATGAATCCGGTGATTTTTGGCACCGGATTTGTCCCTTTGTGTGTAAACGCGAAAACGAACTTAGTGCCAAAAGTCACTGGATTCATCACGATTCCGGTGCCTTTGCTCTAGTGTAAACTTAGCCTGGGTGACACAGGTACGAAGAACTATTTCAAAATTATAACCTGAATTGTAATTGAATCTATTTAATTCCGTCATAAAATCACACTAGACGTTCGAGCTAGATTTTCCAATTTTAATTGCTTAATCGAAATACCAATAAATTGCTGTTCAGATAAAACAGTCGGAGACCGATCTCTGTATGTTATGTCGGTGGAGTCCCTCGAACATCTATTTGTTCGTTGCAAAGTTAGCAAAGAGTTTCAGTGGAAGTCTGTTATTCTCTGGTTGAACAGCCTTTACATATGATACATATCACGATTAACAGGCCAGCTGATGTGGATATTTATGCTGGGCAATGTTCAAGAAACAGAATTGGACTCTTGTCATTGTAAACAGATGATCTTTCATAATCGCCTTAACAAAACATCAACTTGCTTATCACAAATAATTGCTAAGTTGAAATATCTCGATGATATTGAAAGAACAATTTCTTTGAAGAATGGAAGGCTTCGTTTTTATTTTTAAAAATGGTAGCCTTTAGATAAAGCCAATTGAGAGCATCGTTATGTGTAATTGACGATCATTTTATTCTTGTAACGAACCTATTTTTGGCAAAAAGGGCTTGGCAATGTTAACGAGAAGTTTCACCGTTACGTGTCGGCAGATATTGGTTATTGGTTGTCGTTATATGTCAGTATTGTGGTAGCTTGTATGTAAGTGAAGTTATCGTAGCGGAACCGTTGTCCCATCCAGTGAAAAAAAGAATTAAGAATTTAAAAAATCAAGAAAAAAATCGCAAGACATATCAAGTCAATCAACCATTTTTGGTCTTTGGGTGTTGCAATAATGAGTCATTTAGTGGTCCTGATAGTGAACTGCACCAAAATCATTCAGTGTGTGGTCAGTTAATAGGGACCTCAATCGGTCATACTATAGCGACCCCGAATTGTGTCCAAATCAGACGGCGACTAAAAAGTGCAAGTTTGTAAATGCAATCTAAGGGGGTGTTTTAGTAACACAGAAAACATTTAGGTAGTTACCATTGCATTTGGTACCATCTCCAGAAAATCCAGGCTTGCAGGTACATTTGTAAGATCCCACGGTATTATTACATACAGCATTGACATCACATTTATGGGTGTTGTTTAAACACTCGTCGATGTCTGAACACAGAGTAAACTAACTGAGTTTAGTTCTAGTTCACGCTTACAAATACATCTCATTTTAATAAAGATATTACCACAGGCATACCATCCTCTGTTTGTGTGGTGTGCTTTGCTGTGCATTAATAATGGCTTTATCGGTTTATTTAACTAGCAACCTAAAATGGGCGAAATTTAGGCCTCTTAAATCTGACGAAAATGAATTAAAAACTCATAAAATTGCTGCCATGTCATTTTGTTTCGTGTTTCTGTGTTTATTTTGTCGCTTTAAAGCTCGCGAACGCGATGTTCAATTGAATAACGGTGAAACTCACTGTGCGACCGTTATTTTGAAAACATCGCCATTATAAATGCACAGCACACCACACAAACAGAGGATGGTAGCCTGCGATATTACCATTTTGGCTCATACACATTTTGTTAAGGAAGGTGCCTGCTTTTGTTATTGCGGATACGTTCTGCGCAGCTTGGGAAGTGAAGTTATCGTAGCGGAACCGATGTCCCATTCAGTGAAAAAAATTATTAAAAAAAGGCCATTTTCAAGTAGAAAAATTGCAACACATATCTAGTCAATCAGCCATTTTTGGTCTTTGGAAGGCGACTAAAAAGTGCAAGTTTGTAAATGCAATCTAAGGGGGTGTTTTAGTAACACAGAAAACATTTAGGTAGTTACCATTGCATTTGGTACCATCTCCAGAAAATCCAGGCTTGCAGGTACATTTGCAAGACCCCACGGTATTATTACATACAGCATTGACATCACATTTATGGGTGTTGTTTAAACACTCGTCGATGTCTGAACACAGAGTAAACTAACTGAGTTTAGTTCTAGTTCACGCTTACAAATACATCTCATTTTAATAAAGATATTACCACAGGCCTACCATCCTCTGTTTGTGTGGTGTGCTTTGCTGTGCATTAATAATGGCTTTATCGGTTTATTTAACTAGCAACCTAAAATGGGCGAAATTTAGGCCTCTTAAATCTGACGAAAGTGAATTAAAAACTCATAAAATTGCTGCCATGTCATTTTGTTTCGTGTTTCTGTGTTTATTTTGTCGCTTTAAAGCTCGCGAACGCGATGTTCAATTGAATAACGGTGAAACTCACTGTGCGACCGTTATTTTGAAAACATCGCCATTATAAATGCACAGCACACCACACAAACAGAGGATGGTAGCCTGCGATATTACCATTTTGGCTCATACACATTTTGTTAAGGAAGGTGCCTGCTTTTGTTATTGCGGATACGTTCTGCGCAGCTTGGGAAGTGAAGTTATCGTAGCGGAACCGATGTCCCATTCAGTGAAAAAAATAATTAAAAAAAGGCCATTTTAGAGTGGAAAAATTGCAACATATGTCTAGTCACTCAACCATTTTTGGTCTTTGGGTGTTGCAATAATGAGTCATTTTGTGGTCCTGGTAGCGAACTGGACCAAAGTCATTTAGTGTGTGGTCAGTTAATAGGGACCTCAATCGGTCATACTATAGCGACCCCGAATTGTGTCCAAATCAGACGGCGACTAAAAAGTGCAAGTTTGTAAATGCAGTCTAAGGGGGTGTTTTAGTAACACAGAAAACATTTAGGTAGTTACCATTGCATTTGGTACCGTCTCCAGAAAATCCAGGCTTGCAGGTACATTTGTAAGACCCCACGGTATTATTACATACAGCATTGACATCACATTTATGGGTGTTGTTTAAACACTCGTTGATGTCTGAAAACAGAGTAAACTAACTGAGTTTAATTCCAGTTCACACTTACAAATACATCTCATTTTAATAAAGATATTACCACAGGCCTACCATCCTCTGTTTGCGTGGTGTGCTTTGCTGTGCATTTATAATGGCTTTATCGGTTTATTTAACTAGCAAACTAAAATGGGCGAAATTTAGGCCTCTTAAATCTGGCGAAAATGAATTAAAAACTCATAAATTTCTGCCATGTCATTTTGTTTCGTGTTTCTGAGTTTATTTTGTCGCTTTAAAGCTCGCCAACGCGATGTTCAATTGAATAACGGTGAAACTCACTGTGCGACCGTTATTTTGAAAACATCGCCATTATAAATGCACAGCACACCACACAAACAGAGGATGATAGGCCTTGATATTACCATTTTGGCTCATACACATTTTGTTCAGTAAGGAAGGTGCCTCTTTTTTTTATTGCGGATACGTTCTGCGCAGCTTAGGAAGTGAAGTTATCGTAGCGGAACCGTTGTCCCATTCAGTGAAAAAAATAATTTTAAAAAAAGCCATTTTCAAGTAGAAAAATTGCAACACATATCTAGTCAATCAGCCATTTTTGGTCTTTGGAAGGCGACTAAAAAGTGCAAGTTTGTAAATGCAATCTAAGGGGGTGTTTTAGTAACACAGAAAACATTTAGGTAGTTACCATTGCATTTGGTACCATCTCCAGAAAATCCAGGCTTGCAGGTACATTTGCAAGACCCCACGGTATTATTACATACAGCATTGACATCACATTTATGGGTGTTGTTTAAACACTCGTCGATGTCTGAACACAGAGTAAACTAACTGAGTTTAGTTCTAGTTCACGCTTACAAATACATCTCATTTTAATAAAGATATTACCACAGGCCTACCATCCTCTGTTTGTGTGGTGTGCTTTGCTGTGCATTAATAATGGCTTTATCGGTTTATTTAACTAGCAACCTAAAATGGGCGAAATTTAGGCCTCTTAAATCTGACGAAAATGAATTAAAAACTCCTAAAATTGCTGCCATGTCATTTTGTTTCGTGTTTCTGTGTTTATTTTGTCGCTTTAAAGCTCGCGAACGCGATGTTCAATTGAATAACGGTGAAACTCACTGTGCGACCGTTATTTTGAAAACATCGCCATTATAAATGCACAGCACACCACACAAACAGAGGATGGTAGCCTGCGATATTACCATTTTGGCTCATACACATTTTGTTAAGGAAGGTGCCTGCTTTTGTTATTGCGGATACGTTCTGCGCAGCTTGGGAAGTGAAGTTATCGTAGCGGAACCGATGTCCCATTCAGTGAAAAAAATAATTAAAAAAAGGCCATTTTAGAGTGGAAAAATTGCAACATATGTCTAGTCACTCAACCATTTTTGGTCTTTGGGTGTTGCAATAATGAGTCATTTTGTGGTCCTGGTAGCGAACTGGACCAAAGTCATTTAGTGTGTGGTCAGTTAATAGGGACCTCAATCGGTCATACTATAGCGACCCCGAATTGTGTCCAAATCAGACGGCGACTAAAAAGTGCAAGTTTGTAAATGCAGTCTAAGGGGGTGTTTTAGTAACACAGAAAACATTTAGGTAGTTACCATTGCATTTGGTACCGTCTCCAGAAAATCCAGGCTTGCAGGTACATTTGTAAGACCCCACGGTATTATTACATACAGCATTGACATCACATTTATGGGTGTTGTTTAAACACTCGTTGATGTCTGAAAACAGAGTAAACTAACTGAGTTTAATTCCAGTTCACACTTACAAATACATCTCATTTTAATAAAGATATTACCACAGGCCTACCATCCTCTGTTTGCGTGGTGTGCTTTGCTGTGCATTTATAATGGCTTTATCGGTTTATTTAACTAGCAAACTAAAATGGGCGAAATTTAGGCCTCTTAAATCTGGCGAAAATGAATTAAAAACTCATAAATTTCTGCCATGTCATTTTGTTTCGTGTTTCTGAGTTTATTTTGTCGCTTTAAAGTTCGCCAACGCGATGTTCAATTGAATAACGGTGAAACTCACTGTGCGACCGTTATTTTGAAAACATCGCCATTATAAATGCACAGCACACCACACAAACAGAGGATGATAGGCCTTGATATTACCATTTTGGCTCATACACATTTTGTTCAGTAAGGAAGGTGCCTCTTTTTTTTATTGCGGATACGTTCTGCGCAGCTTAGGAAGTGAAGTTATCGTAGCGGAACCGTTGTCCCATTCAGTGAAAAAAATAATTTTAAAAAAAGCCATTTTCAAGTAGAAAAATTGCAACACATATCTAGTCAATCAGCCATTTTTGGTCTTTGGAAGGCGACTAAAAAGTGCAAGTTTGTAAATGCAATCTAAGGGGGTGTTTTAGTAACACAGAAAACATTTAGGTAGTTACCATTGCATTTGGTGCCGTCTCCAGAAAATCCAGGCTTACAGGTACATTTGTAAGACCCCACGGTATTATTACATACAGCATTGACATCACATTTATGGGTGTTGTTTAAACACTCGTTGATGTCTGAAAACAGAGTAAACTAACTGAGTTTAATTCTAGTTCACGCTTGCAAATGCATTTCATTTTAATAAAGATATTACCACAGGCCTACCATCCTCTGTTTGTGTGTTGTGTTGTGCATTTATAATGGATTTATCGGTTTATTAAAAAACTCATAAAATCTGCTGCCATGTCATTTTGTTTTGTGTTTCTGTGTTTATTTCGTCGCTATAAAGCTCGCGAACGCGATGTTTAACTGAATAACGGTCAAACTCACTGTGCGACCGTTATTTTGAAAACATCGCCATCATAAATGCACAGCACACCACAGAAACAGAGGATGGTAGGCCTTGATATTACCATTTTGGCTCATACACATTTTGTTAAGGAAGGTGCCTCCTTTTGTTACTGCACATACGTTCTGCGCAGCTTGGGAATGCCCAAGAGGTCTTGCTAAGATTGGCTTTTCCCCCATAATCATAACCTTTGCAAAAATACCTCCGTCCTTAACTGCAAAATACTTGGGAATCGCCTCATTAATATAAAGGTCATAAACAAAATTCTATCAGCTTTCATTTGCTAAGGGAAAAGCCCTGGAAACAGGCTGAACATGAAGTGTTTTTGACGTCATATCACAGTCGTAAATGTTTTAAATTAGGGCACAGAGATATTGCACCATTTCAGGGCGACCTCAGCATAACAAAAGTTTAATGCCACATAGACAACTTTGGCTCATTTACAATAAAAGTACAAACTAAAGGATAAAGAAGCAGTTTTATTGATAATTATACCAAAGCACTTGTTTCCATCTCCAGAGAATCCAGTTTTGCAAGTGCAAATGTTTGATCCCACAGTATTTTGACAGGTAGCTTTCACATCACATCTGTGATAGTTGGTAGAGCACTCGTCAATATCTGAAAGGTGCAAACACGCGTTAGTCGTACATCATACTTTTGCCCTAAAAATCGAATGTAAAATTCCAGGTACTCTGTATTTGCTAAACAAAGATTAATTAATGATCTTATTTAGTCATTAATTTGTACTTATTTGTTAATATTACTTTAAGATGAGATCAAGCTTGAGTTTGCCTGTCCCAGGCTCCAATACCGTAGAAACGACGACAAGTTGATGGAGCAGTTAAATTAATATTCACTGACTTTTAGACCTTCGTAGTCTGATTATTGGGGCAGAGGTACCTGAAAGAATTAACGTTGTCCATCATGATGGTTTTATGGGTGTGTAGATAAGAACGAATAATATTGTTGATATTGGAGTACAAACGATGGTTTTTAACCTTTTAAACAAGTAAAGTTGTAGCATTTATCGCACGGTACATCATTCCAAGTGTATCCATTCTTGGCACCAAGAGTATGGACACAGTCCTCGTTTTTCCAGTTGTTGGGTTGTTGCGGAGCCCAGAATCTAAAATTACTGATTTCTTTGTTCGTCCACACAAACGATCCTTCTACACTTCCGTCATTGAGTCCGATCCAAGATTTCTCTCCGTTATGGCGGTGTTGAATGTAGACATTTTCTTCTTGGTTATGAACCGTCACCAGATGTGCATCCATCGCTGAGCAGTTTAACACAGCAGTCAGCCATGGCGCGCATACAGAGCTCGTGAAGTAGCAATATCCATTGAAGTAACCCCATCCTGGCGGGCATATGTCTGCTTGTGTACAAAGGATAACATATTGCGTTAGCCATTTGAGATCGGTACCAGGAAAAGCATGGTGGATATTAAGAATGTTTCAGTGTAAGGTTAAAAGGATAAATTCTTCAGGATGTACGTTGACAGCGTTCAATCGTTATGTGGGTATTCAGCTAGTTCAGATAAATCTTTTTAAATATTATATTGAACATTCTAACAAACCTCCTACCTGACAGAACCATGTACGATATGGACAGTGGATCGTATTTTGCTTCATATAATTCTTTGCAACAAACACGAAAGCTGGTCTTATTGATGTACTGTAAGGAAAATGGACAACGGTGTCAACAATTTGTGGGGTTATGATAAATCATTGAACTACTATTATTCAAGGAAAATGAACACTAGATTATATTTTAAAATCATTTAATTTGCCACTTGCTCAAGTATCAATTTAAACTACCAAAATCAGCTTCCGTCATATCTGCACCCAGCCTCGAATTGGCCCATTAGAGGTATCAAGACAACTTTTAATTATCCTACCTCTACCCAAGCAGTTATGCTATTATGAATTGGAGTTCGATTCCCTCCTTTCGTCGAATGAATAGCAGAAACGAAGACATGTGGTGTTGCGTTGTATACCTTGGCAAAAGTGACTGCCTGTTAGAAGTAAAGAATGAAAAATAAAAGCGGATGATTAAATAGATGTCGAGGTATGCTTGTTACTAAAGAGCGAGTTACTATTAAAATTATATCATGACGCAAATGAGTGGAAGGAGTGCACAAAAACTCGATTTTATGCGTAGAACTGTAAGACTAACGGCGGAACGACCTCGATAAAAAGCCGATAAAATCTCATGAGCTTACTAAAGTTGAGTTTGTTTTTCCAGTTTTACACGACACCTTTAGGGACAGTGGATTTATATCTAACGACTCAGGAGTTTTTCGCTCAGCTTTATCTGTGAAACGTTTATTCTCATTTGATTCTTTATTGCCTGATAGAAATTGTATTTATACAACTATTGTATTTATATTGGGTTGTTTTACATTAGCGTATATTAACGCTGTCCAAATATAGGACAAAAATTCCATCCCATTAAAGCTTCTAAAATCCGCAAAGCAGATACTAACCTTGCAGTAGGCGTTATTGTGACCGCTGACAGGAGGTTTGTCATTGAAAAAGTAGATCGAGTTATGTTCTGAAAAGGGAGGCTCGTGAAGATATGAAAACGCTAACCAATCCTGGCAATAAAAAAACATCATATGTCAGGTAATTATAAAGGAGTGTGAAAAGATAGAAAAAGGAAAGATAAGTGGGTTTTCGTGAGTAACAGAGGGACACGTACGTGTAAGAACAAGAGTTTGTGTCAGGCACAAACGATTTCTTAATTTATTAATTTTTGAAAGAAAATCTAACACGTGAATATCTGCATAACAGAACTTACAACATGAACATGCTTGTGTGATCCTGCATAGTTTTGCAGTTCTCTCATACAAACTTTACAGGTTGACTGCGTGACATCTTCAACCCACACACTGGCAGCGTCACGCTTTAGTCCTGAATTGTGATGCTTAGCAGTCACAAACACTAAGGGTGTTGCTGAGAATTTCCCCTGGAAGATAACAACCACATCTTTTCTAAAGATTCATACATACATAATATATAGATTTAGCCATGCCTAAAAGCGGAGCCTCCAAGGAATAAACTGGTGCTCGTTTCACAAAAATAGTCCTGAAACTTTTCGCTCTGAAATATATTTCGGGGCTTTCTTTGGCTCGTTCCCTTTCGAAAAGTGTTTCTTAAAAAGCCCGAAAGTGTTCCGAATTGTCCTCCAAGATTTTGAGGATCTGCTCTGTAAAACCAAGCTCGAAAGGTCATTCTAGAGACTGAGCACAGCTTAATTTTTTTTTCGGGCATCAAACTGAACACATATTTTACTCAGGAGCAGTCTTGCTTGGTTTTTTAAATGTTTCCATATCCTGTCATTAACTGTCAAGGCTTGTCAAATCTCCTTGGATTATTGGCTGTTGGCTTGAATGAACTTGAACCGGCGCTCATGTGCAACAACAAAATAAAACTTATTCTGAAGTAAATGGGTTATCTTCATCGCGTTCGGATGTTCAGTTAACAAATAACATGAACTGCCCCTATTAGTCTGGTCAAAATTTATACCATCAAGATTGAAAACGGGCAAACACCAAACACGCTTTAAATTATGGCATAAGTTTTGCGGATGCGAAGTAAGCCCATTTAAAGTTAGGCGCTTTGAGGAACGCAAAAAAACTTGTTTTTCGGAAGCTTTTCGGATAAAATAGTCTTAAACCGACAACTGCTTCGCTTACTATTGAAAAGTTCTAGGACAAGAGAATCGACAATTGCACAAACCGATCCGACAGTTAAAATTGAAAGCAATTATTCGCCGTAAGTGATGCTTGTGCGGTTGCCTTGCGACTGTGCTTTGACCTACTGTTATGAATAAACAAACACAAAATAACAAACAGAGAAATCATTTTTGAAAAAGTCTATTCGAACACCCGTAAGTTTATACTTAAATGCAATTCGCATTACACTTCCAGCATGGCAAAATATTCTAAGACTACATCTGTCACAAATCTGAGCTCGTTTTCTAATAATTTTTTGAAGTCAAAAGTAAATTACACATTTCTAATGACATAAATTCAATTTCAAAATGTAATTTCTTTGACCGTAAAAAATACTCAAAATCATGCACCTTAAACCCTTTAAAACCTTCACTTACTCGGTTGTGTTTCAGAACAAGGCAAGCTCTCCGCCGTGAAGAAAACAAAGCGATGAGGTCCTTTGAAGGCAGCTTTCGTAACTTGAAGTTTCGCCTACTACCAGTATTCTTTTGAACTTTTTCTTTCCATTTATAGGTATTAAATGTTTTTTTCTCAAGTTTAAAACTACAGTACCGTCGAACAATCGTTTTGCTAAATAAACTTAAGCTTTTTAAAGAAACCTCTTTTTCAAAAGCGACGATGGTCATGCGATTTCCCGCCAAGAAAAACCATCGGTTGCCCAAAAGCACCGCGAGATTTCCCGCCAAGAAAAGATGGCATTCTCCACTCCCGGTCGGGTTGCCTTGGGACTTCCCTCCCCCTCCCCCAGAGTCTGTACGGACGGACGGACGGACGGACGGATGGACGGACGTACGCTGACGTCACAACCAAAATTTTTCGCATCGATGCATTACCAAATTTCCTTAGCAATGGAGCTCCGCTGGCGGGCTTTGCCCGCAGGCTCCGCTAAAATAAATTATATTGGTATATTTTTTAGACAAAAGGTGAATCTTGTATAAGCTAATGTAAATGATCCAGATGTGGAGGCAATGGCCAATAACTAGCTTTACATGACTACTTATCGCAACTACATCAAACCACACTTGCTGTACGTTTTGAGTATCGATGAGTACGTCACAAGAACCACAAACTGACAGGCGATGGAAGGAAACAGTCACAAGGGAGCCCGATCGGGCAGTAGGTTGAGAGACACCTGCACGACAATCTCTGCCTTCTGTCTTATCTTAGAATATACCCTATGACTAGAATAGTTTTTTCTTCGTAACTATAAAGCAATTTCAAAATAGGCACAGCCTCAAGCATTGAGAATTACTAAACCGTTGAACGTTCCATTCCGAGTTACGAAGTAGTAGCAATAGCAGTAGCGGTGGCAGTGGTAGTGGTGGTGATAGTGGGTGGTGGTGGTGGTGGTGGTAGTGTTAGTAGCAGTGGTATTAGTGATGGTAGTGATAGTAGCAGCAGCAGCAGTAGCAGCAGCAGTACTAGTAGTAGCAGTAGCAGTAGTAGAAGTAGTAGTAGTAGTAGTAGTAGTAGTAGTAGTAGTAGTAGTAGTAGTAGTAGTAGTAGTAGTAGCAGTAGTAGTAGTAATAGTAGTAGCAGTAGTAGTAGTAGTAGTAGTAGTAGCAGTAGTAGTAGTAATAGTAGTAGTAGTAGTAGTAATAGTAGTAGTAGTAGTAGTAGTAGTTGTTGTTGTTGTTGTTGTTGGAAGGAGAATATAAAATGTAGAGTGATTTTGCTTAACCCACAAAACAGATACTAAACTACCTTATTCGTACTCATTTTCGCGGTCTTAATTTTTCGCGATTTTCACGAATCAAAAAAACAATCGCGAAATCAAAGACTCACCAAACAAAAATCCTCGCAAAGTTTAATACCCTCATTACAAATTTACATAATCAAACAAATGAATAAATAAATGTTTTAAACAAGTTTGAACCTACCTATAACGGAACTTCCCCCAGTAGGTGCTTTTGAGGATCTGGATAATGTTTTGTTTAGACCTCCAAAAACTATCAGACGACCGAATAACTCATTGTTTTAGTGCATGTAAAAGTTCCTGTTTGAACTAATTATTTATTACCTTTGTAAAGTTTTATGAAAGTAAGTTTTGTTGACACATTTTCGCAAAATTTAATGCTCCTTTTTTTTTGTTTTGTCTTCTCAAAATCGCGAAATTAAAGCCTCGCGAAATATTGCCTTGCTAAAATCACGAAATTAAGTAAGAATAAGGTATTACGCATTATTACACACAAATTTTATTGTTATCTTCTGTTTAGTTTGTCTAATAGACACTAATTGTTAGATACTGTTTCACGGGTTAAGTAAAACCACTCTAGTGGGATATATTTGGAAATAGTGACAGTATACAATAACACAACAACAGCAGGCAGGTATCACTTACGGTCGGAAATGTGACAGTCTCACAAGTCGTTCCAGTCCACCACTGTGACATGCGCACTTCTCCAGTAACACCTCCCACCGGAGCTCCTTGGTACGCCATCCAATCAACTGTCACGTTAGCATTTGACTTCCGCTCGTTAAAACCAGCCGCCATCACACACGCAGTGAATTGATCATCATTCACAATTTCAACCCACGACACAGCAGCATCATGGACATACGACTTGTCACTGGTATCCATATGATTGACAGTGATCTGCACTTCAATGGGTTTGTCAGGATAGAATACGTAAGGCTTGAAACGAATTACTTCACAATGAGAATATCCCAGGGATGGAATGTGAGGCACGTGGAGTCGACCACGCTGAAATGGAAATCCTAAAATAAAGAAATGAAACGAATCATAAATTAGTATCAAGTCTAACTGCGTTGGGTAAACAGCAGTTAATTTTAGAGAAGCTCCAGACAGAGTGAGCCCCCGTTTTCAGGATTAGGATGTTAGCGATTGTCTAAGAAACCATGCTTAGCTATGGGTGGCCGATGGTTTCGAAAGGCAACCGTATTCATACTTATTCGGCCCCTTCAGACATAGGAAAGCACTTATTTTACTTAAATGCTCTAAAATGGAAAAAATTCTACTGAGAAAAAATGAGAAAAAATTAATCTTGTGCTATAAACTAGAAACACGACAATCGTTTCCTTGATTCCAATACTGTAATAAGATTTGTTTGGCTCTTTTTGTAAATACATTTTAAAATCTTTAATCTTTATTTCTTTACCTTCTTTTATTTTAAAGATTTCAAATGTATTTACGAAAAGAGCCAAGCAAAACTTAATACAATATTCCTTGATTCTAAAAATGTATGAAGATTTCCTTGGCTCTTTTTGTAAATACATTTTGAAATCTTTATTTTCATTAATCCATTGTTTTTTTGTTTTTGTGTGTGTGGTTTTTTCTTTTTATTACAAAAAAGGTTAAACCTGGCTTTAAAATTGATTGATGATGTCTTCAGTACATCGTTCTCCAAGAAGTGCACCTTTGCAGCATAAGACGTTATTTCAAAATGCAAGTATTTCACTTTTGCAATCAGTTTTGCTAACCTTCACAGCTACCAGGATGTTGCACAGTGAAGTTCAGTCGCATGAGACACATTTCCTGTTCAAACAAACATCTGTTGCGGTATGTTGTGCCGTTTGATGAACATACGGGTTCTTGGTAGGATGGACAACTGTCCATGCACACGCAGCGATCATCATGGGGTCCAAAAGCCTTACATCGTCCGTGGAAATGACACGTCACGTCTAGACAAGGGTCCAGATCTGAAATAAAATAAATAAATAAATAAATAAATAAACCAAAGTAGACAACCACAGACACAATACAATTGATAATGAAGTACAAAGACTACAAAATAACTCTAAAGTTGATATCCCGTTATTGGTCATAGATGTTAAGCCTTGGGTGGCTGAAATATTGGTAAGAATCGGTTGAAAAAGTTTGGAGACATCAACAGTAAATGGGGTGAGGTCGCGTAATCCGTGTTATTTCAAAAAGACGCGTAGTATAACTCAAATTCAACCCCGTTTCAGTGAAACGTACTGTGAAAGGCAAATCAAAAGCATCAAGATGTGTCATTCAATCATATGTAACGTTCAACCTATGCCCTCCTTGGGACACTTTATTGCAGAAAAAGTGAAAACTTGCTCCAACAATTGAGGCGGTGCAAATTTTAAAAATGGGAATCAAGAATTAACCATATAGATTTAAAAATATCAATTTAATTTTCCAATCACTTTGCCACGTTTTCTCCTGTTTTGTAACTGTCACTATCCTAACATACGTTATTGAACAATGGAACTTTCTTAATCAGACTTATTATATATTAAAGACAATAGTGACTACAGTCATGACAGGACAAAACAGGATATCCACTCTCCAACGGTTAGCGAGGTAATCAAATAAAAAATTTGTTACACACATCGAGTTCTTTTCAAATGAGGTTTTTGCAAAATACTATGGAATAAATTTCTGTTAGCATGTGATGATAAAGAAAGAAGGAAGGAACTTTTAAGCTGGTTTTAATTTATTTAGTTTGTCACGAGTGCTGTGCATATACTTAAGTATTAAGTATATAAGTACATGTTAGTAAAACCATTGCAAAATATCGCCAACGTTGACTTTGGCAAGTCAACTTCCATCTTCCTTATCCTTCCTTCCCAAGATTACTGTTTTTTTGAAGTTTTATAACTGTTACCTACCTCCAATCACCACATAATCGACTTTTATGGTATCCTTTCTGTTGGCGGTGTTGTAGTTTCTCACGCACACTTCAGTGTCGTTTATAGATGAATACTGAACACAAGTAAAAGTGAAAGATCATGTTTTCAAATTGTTATTCCAGATAATCAGCCTCTTTGGTGACACGTGTAGTGAGGTGTTGCATGGTGGAGAGTAGTGCAGAAATACTACTAAGGCAGTTTTTGCATTTTGATCTTAGTAAAACAATATGCGACAACAGCTTAAATATTTATGACCTTTAAAGCATCTTTAACAGTTCTGTTCTCAGTGCCCTGACCTACAAGTGGCGAAGAGGTTAGAAGTTTTGTTACAAACTTTTTACCCTTTTGATATCAAAGTCAACTATAGCCTCCCAGTTCCATTCAAAGTCCCGGTCACTAAATACACGACAGTAGAAATAGCTACTGCTAAATTTGTCCCCTGGTGCAATATTTCACCGTTTGGCCAAAATTCCTCTCTGAGCCAAAATTGTAATAGTGACTTAACAGCAGTGAACTAGATGAAAAAGATTCTAAACTCAACTTGAATTCAATACTGTGGTTAGTAGTGTAGAGTAGCGCAGAGTTCACGTACCATATACCACAGGGAAACAATATAAAACAAACGGTTTGTGTCTTTCTTTTTTATTTATAATTAATAAAACTATCGTGAGATGTTTTGTCTTTTAGCTAGCATACCTCTCTTAACGTAGATTAAAGACTAAAATAAAAAGTTCTTTGATCATTGTTCACAGTAATTATTGTGCTGAGAAGAGTACAGAAACTACAAGAAGAGGATTATGAACTCAAATGAAACTAAGTATTGTTGTCAATAATTGCAGTATTGTTTTTAAACCATGACTGGCATTTTTTAATCGCGAAAACATATGTCAAGTGAGAAGTAATGATTACCTCAACCCATGCAGTAACTGCTTTACATTCAGATCCAGACAAACGCGACTTGTTGTTGCTATAATTGAGTCTTGGTGACACCACCACTACAGGAGGAGCAAAAAATGGATCTTTGAATTTTATTTTCTGCAAATAAAAGATGAAGATTGAGTCGAGTCACTTGCGTATACACGGAAAGACAAATAATGCTCAAAATGGGTTTATGAAAGGATACATGGGGTACCGATATTTTATTGTAGAAACAGTCCCAGTAGATATAGAAAGCAAGCACACTGGTTCGTCGTAGGGAAGTCGTGTGAAGTAGATGGGTTCGATAACAAAATCTTAGAATCTGGGTGAGTTTACAACATCTCCCATAATCCATAAGAAAACAATTACAGTAAAACCCCACGTATGGGAGCCTGCATTTTTTCAAAACTAGCCTAACAAGGGTTCCTATATATTTGGTTCTAATGACAAAAAGGCTTCTTCCGTTGTTAAATTGGTTCTTTCTAAGAACCTCTTATTCTCGTTGCTGGCGTGCGTTTCTCGAAAGCCCTGACAACTTTTCGGCTCCGAAAAGCCATTTGTACAAACATGGATCACTCATTCTTCAAGGCGGTCATTTTAGCATGTGTTTAAGACCAGAAAATTTTAACTTAAACCAAAGTTTCATGCTTAGAAACGTCTTCGTTTACAAGATACAGTGTGAATTATCGTGCCCGAAATCGGCCAGAAAAGTTTAAGCGCTTTTGGGAAACGCACGCCTGGTCCGAAAACTAATTCAAAGTGGCTGTGTTGCCATGACTCTGTTTCATAAACACATAACGTTATTGTGAGTACATTCTAAACAAAGACAGAATATGATCTCCTCCTAATATGTCCTCCTCTTAATTGGTTTTCCAAAGAATTGTTAAACGTTTTGGAATGATCGGGTTCTTACAAGTTGGGGTCTTAATCTTTATCTGGTATGGGCTGTTTTAAGTGCGTATTTACTGTATTGTATTCAATTTTATCATGCAATGAAGACACCAGCCAACTCAGCGCCTCAGTAGCTATAAGCTTAAGTGGGACTCGATAGAGTGAAATAGTTGTTGAATAAAGAGGCATTTGTTTCCTTTCCCTTACAGTTTTTCTGACGTTGGGCCGATCTAGAATTTGCTTGATAAATGGAAAACGCCATGTATGTTCAAGTTAAGTAGAAATCAGTGAAAAATACTTAAATTGAAAATTTCTCGGATTTTCAGCTCTAGAAAATGTCTCTTATGAAAACAAGAAAGTAATGTAACAAAAACCATAAACAACTAAAATCGATATTGGTCATGATTTGTTGCTTTAAGGAGGCTCGCAACAGTTTTTATGGTTTTGGAGTGTATCTTTTGAAGTCAAAATTTCGCATGGAAGATAAACTTCGATTTCCTTGATACTACTCCACAGTTTCAACATATGATCAAAGTTTTTTTCCCCACTGGTATCCTAGCAACAGCTGACACCATAGCAACAGTAATGGACAACTCCTCATTTTAAATAATGTCAAATATCTCGAAAACTAGTCAGACACTTTATGACAAAACTTGAAGTATTAGAACTACTCAACCTTCACAACTTGTATGCGGAATTAGGGGAAAATCGGTAAGAGCGTTTTCATGTAAATCATGAGTCATTTTTTACGGGCTGATTTTGGTCATTCATGCAATTTTCTCCAATACTGTTTCAAGAAAGATAAAACTTAACACTTTCTCTTTTCAGTTGTAGGATCTTTTATAATATCAAAAAATTCTTAATGTACATTGAGCTTCCCAGGTGGCTGCGATTTTAAGATATTTCTATTTAAAAACTGCTAAAATGCAGCACAAATCAGCCAAAAAGTTCGTAATTTGCATAAATAGAAATATTTCTAAGCTGCCCTTACAGATTTTTCTCTTAAATTGATTGCTGTTAGAATAATAATTCTTTTTGATGTTCCAGCAAGGTTAGGCCGAATAAACATTTCGTTTATTAGATAAGAAAGCTGAAACTCGGTCAGGTTTTAGTCGTTATTAACTTTCAACGAGCAACAGTTTTATTTTGTTTTTCCTGGTCTATTTCACGGTTATTCACGTGCAATGAATATTTATACACGCTGCGCTTGTGTCCTCTCGTGCATTTATGATTCCTTCTCATAATAATAAAAAATTTTCGTCTTCTAAACTTCTTCCTGGAGACTCTTTTCCATTATTCTTTAAATACTGACTGACGTTTTAGCATTTTTAATTTCGGATTGCATACATGTTAACGCCCACGATGGCATTACACTGGGACCGAAAATGACGAGAACCAAGCTCAGAAGACAAATATGTATATTTTTTTATTACGAGAAGGAATTATAAACGCACGAGAGGACACAAGCGCAGCGTGTATAAATATTCATTACACGTGAATAACCGTGAAATAGACCAGGAAAAACAAAATAAAACTGTTGCTCGTTGAAAGCTAATAACGAATGAAACTTGACCGAGATTCAGCCTTCTTATTTAATAAACGAAATGTTTATTCAGCCTAAAACTTGCTGGAACATCAAAAAGAATTATTATTCTAACGGCAATCAATTTAAGAGAAAAATCTGTAAGGGCAGTTTAGAAATATTTCTATTTATGCAAATTACGAACTTTTTGGCTGATTTGTGCTGCATTATAGCAGTTTTTAAATATAAATATCTTAAAATCGCAGCCACCTAGGAAGCTCAATGTACATTAAGAATGTTTTGATATCATAAAAGATCCTTCAACTGAAAAGAGAAAGTGTTAAGATGGAATCCATCAGGAAATTGAGTAATCAGTGGACAAAAATCTTGTACCAGAATAATTTAAAGTATATCGCATTCTTTTTTACATTTTTTGAGAGCTATGGATGTAATTTGTTATCTGTAATAACCCCAAAGACAATTTCTTATGGGAGCCCGTGAAATTCAAATTCAAATTTCACAGGAATTGTGTAAACACAGGTAAAATAGATAAATTTTTATGCGTAAGATTTCATTTTGTGAAATTTGAAATTTATTTTCTCGGGCTCCCATAAGAAATTGTCTTTGGGGTTATTACAGATAACAAATTACATCCATAGCTCTCGAAAAATGTAAAAAAGAATGCGATATGCTTTAAGTTATTCTGGTACAAGATTTTTGTCCACTGAAAATTACAATTACTCAGTTTCCTAATGGATTCCGTCTTAAGTTTTATCTTTCTTGAAATATTGGAGAAAATTGCATGAATGACCAAAATCAGCCCGTAAAAAATGAATCATGATTTACATGAAAACGCTCTTACAGATTTTTCCCTAATTCCGCATACAAGTTGTGTAGGTTAAGTACTTCAAGCAGTTCAAGTTTCGTCATAAAGTGTCTGATTAGTTTTCGAGATATTCGACATTATTTAAAATGAGGGGTTGTCCATTACCGTTGCAATGGTGACAGCTGTTGCTAGGAAACCAATGAGAAAATAAACTTTGATCATATGTTGAAACGGTGGTGTAGTATCAATGAAAATCGAAGTTTATCTTCCATGCGAAATTTTGACTTCAAAAGATACACTCCAAGGCCAAAAAAACTGTTGCGAGCCTCCTTAATAATTCCTAAAATATGTATTGTTCGTGTGAATTATACAAATCTTACCTGGCAGAAAGCGTTGTTATCTTGTTGAGACGGCGAGTTGTTACTGAACACAAGGCTGTCGCTCAAGGTAAAGTTCTCAATCCTTAGATTAGTGAATGCCAACCAGTCCTGCAAAAAGTATCAACAGCGGGTATTTTCTTCTTTGCAAGTTTTTCACGTAGTAGTAGGAAACACGACAGTTTCGTAAATCTAAATCTTTCTAAATTTTAACAAGCGCCAGAGCTAGCCTGTGTACAGCCGCCCGCCCTCCTCAAGAAAAAATCGGAGAGGGGCGTCTGTGATTTACCGTTGATAATCGTGTTCAAAGGCCACGTGACTTTCCCTGGAATGTGTGGAAAATGATCTGACTGGTCTTCACTTTGAACCCATTACACCATGCTGAAAGCGCATTTTTTGATTGGCTCATTTTTTCGCGGGTTAAAAAAAAACATGCAAAAAATCATGGTTATTTTGCATGCAACATTTTTGCTTTGCAGTTCTTCTATCAAAGTGCTGAATGTTGAAGAAACAGATATATTTTTGTCTAAATACTGAACACTAAATTGCACATTTTGTCTTTCTGGACTGTGTTCAATAATGTGGCATGAGGACTGCTTTAGGTTCAAAGTTCTAAAAATGGCTCGTTTGGTCGACAATAAAGCAGTAGCCGTCAGAATGATGGAAGGGAAATCACTGGAAATTAAAGACTAGAATTCTCAAAAGTTACCATACCAGATTCTGAACGGAACAGTTGCGACCCTTGAATTGGATCCACGGAGACCCCCCTGACTGATGCAGTGTGCCTCGTCAACAGTAACTGCGACCAGAAACTTGTGATAATGTTCGCTTGAAAGAAGGAGCCGCCATCTTTCCACATTCAGCATTTTTTCAGGGGACGCAAATATGTATGTGAACTGCCTTTTCTCCACTTGTTGAAGGCGTTCTTCCGATTGCTCATTATGAATAGCAATTGCAGACAGCCCATACGAACTTAAAAATGCGACCTGGTCCTCCATAAGCGTTTTCAGTGGTGAAATCACTATGATTTTGCTGCTTCCACGACGACGAAAGAAGAGCTAATCGGCGACGATAGGCGCTGCAAAAAAGATTAACGATTTCCCGTATCCAGTCGGCAGACTTGCATACACATCTTTTCCTTCAAAAATAGCTTCTAAGCATTTTTCTTGCTCTGGGTAGAGCGAAGAGATCTTAAAAATATCACAAACGCTCTTTATCGCGCGATGAAAACTTGTTGCATTGACCGCCATTTTGGATTTTTCAGATGGGAATCACGGAAACTTTGGTCAGCAGAATGTCAGGAATGATGTCACTTTTAATTTATGCAAAATTATTCCTGAACACGATTATCAACGGTAAATCACAGACGCCTCTCTCCGATTTTTTCTTGAGGAGGGCGGGCGGCTGTACACAGACTACGCCAGAACGTTCTCGGGGAAATGTTGGTTGCTTCTAAGACCGTATAGAACGTTTATTTGCCTTTAGCTTAAATTTTCAGAAAGATTTAGAAGTCAAGTGAATGACGTTGCTATGTTCTTCGTTTTACTAGAAAATCTTTTGACAATAATAATGATGATAATAATAATAATAATAATAATGATGATCATGATGATCATAATAATAATAATAATAATAATAATAATAATAACGGTAATTTATTAACAAATCCACTGGGAGGTTCTTCTTTGCTAAGCCTACATAACAAAGATAACATGGTAAAATGAAATTGACATAATTACAAATTGCGAACATAATGCAAAAACTACGACAGCAGGTAAATAACGTTCAAGTCAGCCTTGGCACGAGAGAAATAATGGCTTCTGCATTTCCGTTTGAATTCGGTTATGTCCGTACATTGTTTAACGTCTCTAGGCAGATTATTGTAAAGTTTGGCAGCACAGTCTTGTAAGAGTGCCGGATGTTGGAGGCACCACAAGATTAACAACATGTGCTTTGCACTTCAAGAATAACATAAGTTGGAATGTACTCACAACTTTTATATTTTTATGAAGTCCATCAAAAATCTTAGTTTCCTTGACACAAGCTTGAAAAGTATCCTCGCGCAAGTCCTCCACCCACACGGCTAAAGCGTCCTGGGGTCTCCTGAGGAAATGGTGGCTAGCAGTCACAAGGATTTTTGGAGAAGTCGAAAAACGCTAAAGAGGTATAACATAAGAAATCCATCAGTTAAAGCACTTTTCGAACACTTGTATTACTCGAATAATAAAGGGTGAACGTTTATAGTAAAAAAAGGCAATTTATATGCTTATAGGAAAATACGTAGAATACACAGACAGTAGAATAAGGGAAGGATAAGGAAACCGAGAGTAGAGAAATTTGTTGATTCATGAAACAAATGATGGAAATGAAGTAGCAGAATAAGCAGGAAAAAAAAGAATAAAAAAAGGAAAATGAAGGAAACAAGAAAGAATAAAAAAAAATATAGAAAGAAGTAAACTATTTTAAATAAAACTTTACTATAAATAGAAAGGAATTCGGAAATGTTAGAGCTAACAAATAAAAATAAACACAAACATAGAAAGATAGGAATAAAGAAAACGATAAAAAACAATTCTATAAGCGAATAGTCATAACACTAAGATATTAGCAATAAGTACGAAGTAAAAAAATGAATGAAATTATTTCGTTAAGGAACGAATTAAACAAAACCATAACTTTAGAAATAAAGTAATATACAAGGGGAGAAAATAAGAGAGAAAGGGAGAAAGATCTGAACAAAATTGAAATAATTAAGGGATATAGGAAGGAAGGAGTTAACAAAATTTAAATTAAGGAAACAGAAACGAAGTAAGGAAGGAATTGAGACATCTTCAAAGAAAGAATAAACGATAGAAAGAGAGAAATTAAGAAAACAAACAAATACTGAAATAAATGATTTTTTTTTAATTTTAAACTATTGATTAATAGAAAGAACGCAAATACAAGAAAGCATTTGAGAAAGTTTGAAATAAAAATGTAACAACAAAGAAAGGCAGAAGACAACGGATTTTGAAAACCCATAAAGAAATGTAGAAAGTAAGGAGCACAGTTTGAGAACTAAAACAAATAAACGTACAATTAAGAAAGTCTAACAAAGAAATATAAAAAGGAAATTAATCAAGGGATTAAGCGACTTTGAAATGCAGAATTTGAATACGTAATTGAGAGAAATAGAAGCTTCAAATTAATGAAAAACAAAACGAAAGAATAAATGAAGAAACTGGTAAGTGGAAGGGGAAGGGAAAAAAGAAACTTTGAAATGACTGAAATATCGAAAAAATTGAACGAAGAAAGATATTGAAATGAACAAAAATGACATGGAAAGAATGAATACAGAAAGGGAAGAAAAAAATTTGAGATTAAGAACTTTAGAGTGGAAACTATTGAGCACTCTTGAAAACTCTTTAAAGCTATTGACAAAACGTATTTTAAAGAAATAAGTGAGAGGGTTTGAATAAGGCAGTGGTTGGTACATGAAGTAATGCAGCCAAGAATTTATTAGGAAAGACTGATATATAAAGAAATATATAAAAACAAGAGAAGAAAGCCGTTGAAATATTGCGAACATTCAAGGGAAGGAATTGAGATGCAACAACAGAAGGGAAAAAGTACAATATGTTCACTTAAAGAAATATCAAAAATGAATTTGGGAACCTGAAAAATTGAAGAAGACCGATCAAAAATTAAGAAAGGAGGGATTTAGAAAAATAGAAAAAAACCCAGAAAAGTGAAAAAAGAAAATAAAGAGAATAAATTGTAGTAATATGCAGAAGGAGTAATTAAGAAAGACTGTATTTTTAAAGAAAAGAATTTACAGCAAAGATTGAAAGCAAGAAATACGATAAAAAATATATAGCAATGAAGAAATCAGTGAAATTCGAAATAAAATACAGGAAATAATAATGAAGTAACAAATGAGATTCGAAATAAAATACAGAAAAAAAAAGATTGAGAACATTTGAAAACACCAAATATAGAAATGGATAAAATAATAGAGTTGGAAATCAAGAAACAAAGAAACCAAGATAACAATAAATAAGAAAGAGAAATTAACTATTTGAATTTGGAATTATAGTGAGGAAGACTCAGATGAGAATTAGATTGAAAAAAAGCAGCAAAAATCAACAAAGACAAGTTAATTTTTAAAATTTGGAGAAATATACAAGAAAAGTGATAAAAGGAACATAAGAAGTAAGGAAAAAAGAGTTCAATAAAGAGATATAGAAAGGACGAAACTGGGAAGAACAACAAAAAGTAATCATGAAAGAGGGATTCTTAAGAGATACTTCAATATAGACATTTGTAAAGGACGTTATCAAAAAGAGTGAACATGTAGAAAAAAGCAGCAAGGAAGGAATTAACTGGAGGGACTGAAATAAAGAATAAAGTAAGAAAGTAACCTGGAAAAATGTAATTTCAAAGCACAAGAAGAAAGGAAATTTGCGAAATTTTGCACGTATAAGGACACTATTAATAAATGAATGAGAAAGAATATTCGAAAGTTGTAATAAAGGGATAAATAAGACGAAAATGGACAATGGAATTAAAAAACAAAGAAATAAATAAAAAATAAAAAGGCGATGTTAAGAAAGGGGAGAGGACGGGAAAATAATGAATAAATGAAACAAAGTGAATGCTGGAAATGAAAAAAATGGATAATGGATATCAAAATATAAAAAAATGAATTTAAAATACATATGCATTGAAACGGAAAAGGGAGGAAATTGAAAAAAGAACACTTGAAACAAGGACAGAATAAAGAAATAAATGAATGAAAAAATAATAAATAAAGTAGAAGAATTAATGAATAAGAAAATTTGGAAAGAAATACAGAAATGTTGAGTGGTGGAAATAATTGGAAGGGTGGGATGAAAGAACAATGAAAGAAACAGATACAAGTTAAGAAGTTCACGACAATCCAGCAGAGATGACGAACGAAATGAGAAAATGAAAGAGCTATGGTGCAGAGAATGAGGTCAGATGGAATTAAAAACAGGGAAAGGAATGAAATCGAGAGATGGAAAAATAAACATTTTGGATATGTTATGAAGGTAATGAAGGATGAAAGAATTGAGAAGGAAAGTATAATTAGAAGCTAATGAATTTCAAAGTAATAAAAAGTTGGACAACTGAACGGAGAACTCAAAGCAAAGACCAAATTAAAAAGGAACCTAACCTTTTGGAAAGCGATCCTTTTACACTGTGTTTCTGTAGTCCATGAGTTGAAGGAAGTGGTTCCTAGCTGAGAACCAACAGGTTTTGATTGCAGGGCGATCCAATTCAGTTCTGCTGTCCCACTGGAACCGTCCCCATACTCCAAAATGCAAACTGTAAATTCACTTTTATTCGCTGATTCGATCCAGATAGCAGCGCCGTTACCGTGAGCCTGGTGTTTCAATGCATGACTTTTTGAAGCGAAGACTTTTATTCCTTGTCCGCCATTGAAAGGCTCCTTGAAAGACACTTTTTCACAGGCAAACAGTCCCGGGGCGCTGGTAGTCACATGACATTTTCCCGCCTTGAAACTTAGTGCTGTGAATAAAAAAGGAAATAAGTTCAAACCAACGGTTTTTGATTTTGAGGTCTATTCGATATTATAACCCAAAACGCCACGTCATCTTTGACTTGTAACTTAACATTTCCCTTCCCTTTGGCTAATATATCGATTGGGTTGGCTCTCTTATTTTGACAACATCCTTTAGGCTCCGTTTAGTATGAACTTTAGTCAAATTTCAGCTGTAACAAAATAAACGCAACGACAGTTCTTGTCATCCATACCTTCGCAAGCTTGGGAAGCTAGCGCTACAATATAAAAAACGGAGAACAATCGCACAAGGAGTCGTCGTTCGGAAGACATCTTGCTTGAAATGAAAGGAAATTTGCTGAGATTACTCATCTACCTAATGGTCATACGTGGCCATGAAGTTCAACATGTTTTTACTCGTTGAAAAAAGACAATTTTCTCTGGGGGTGGGGGTGGGCAGTGTGATGGGAACCGGGTGTAGGGGATCAGTAGGGTGAAAAATCTGTGATCCTTAACTTGTACTCAATAGGTGATAAAGGATCTTATTCACACAATCAAATAATAGGAGTTTATTCCAATACTCGAAGCGTTGGATAAGTAAACCAGGAAGAGGAACAAGATCATCATTTTGATTGGTATCATTATTCGTATAATAACTACTACAAATAATGTGTGCTATTTATAATTACGTCTTTTTCGTTTTAGGTTTTTTAGGAAACAGATTCCATCAATCGATCGTATGATTTGTAATGATCAGGAGGAAGTGGAAGTAGTCAATAAAGACTGAGGCTTAGGTAATTTCAGTGCATGTTGTCTTCAGTAAAACTAGGTCCTCTCACAAGAAAGTTAGAGAGCGATTCATCCATGCGATACGAACATTATCAGTAATGATAAAGTAGAAGATCTCCCTCTTTCAAGCCAGCCTGTCTTTGGCAGCAGTAGGAATTAACATTTGTGGTGTTATAATCACAGTTTCGCTATTTCACGGTCCCTGCGACTATTATAGTCTTCCTACCCGTACACTGGCAAAGGCGACTACTGCCTCCAAAACACTTTAACTAAGTAAACACGACTCCTCTTTAGCTGTTAATTTTAACATCAGTGGTTCATTTAGGAGATTGAACTGACAAAAAAAAATTCAGATAAACTACAGAAAATATCAAGTTGAAGCAAAAGGGGTTAATTTAGCTCTCTGCCTATGACAGAATTCGAAATTAAGGAAAATTACATTTTAAATTTAACCTCGTCTGTCAACAGCACGATCCCCAAAAATGTGGGCACCGAACGAGAAAATTTAAGCAGAGTTCATCATATGTTGTTTCCTTTTCTCAGTTTGTTTCAAGGTCTTTTAAGGGAGTATTTGTGTGAGCTAAGACAAGTTCTTCAGCTGCGCAGAAAATTTTACGGAACAGAATGTTGTTCCCCGTGATTTCCGAGCTGTTGTCGCCATTACAATGTTACGAACTTTGCGAGTTGATATTTCGCCAAAGATAACATTAAGTTTTTGATCACAATAAAATGCGAGTTTCTGAGACGATTAAGGTTTTCCGAACACATATTCCAGCGAAAGGATCCTTTGGACGAACCTGGAAAAACCGTTTAAATCAACGAAAAGATTTTATTATTATTGATATATTCGCAACATTTTGGCGCCTTTGTTTACAGAACACAATTTATACTGACCTAAAATATTGCTATTTCGGAATATCACTTAGCCCATACAGTACGTATTATGTAATTCAATCCGTATACAAATGACACACAAATTGTCTTAATAAGTCTGAAATTAGGAAAAAGAAAAGCATATATAGTTTCATTTCCTGTTTTAGTCCCTGTGATTAATTTTTTATACAGAACGCACTGACTTTAGATCAGTACACAACTAGTACTCACACCTGCAAAGATCAATATTATTACGTATTACCTACACTGTTTGTACTAGAATTAACAAGTTTTTCGACGAGAAATCACAACACAGGCTTACAGTTTTGGTGCGAACTGCTTCCTCAGACGTACTGTATAGGCATTTAAATAACTGGTGCAAAGTGTCAAGAATTCTTGCCTAAGTTTTCATTGAAAGAGAAAACACATCTTACACCTTAAAAGTAGAAGGTATGATTTTAAAATCTGTAAACATAGAGTCCAGCAAAGAGTTAAAGATGTGGCTCAGATTAATTTGCTTTGTGCAAATAATCTTTTTCGTATTCAAGAAATCAGAGGCGACTGTCATTTCCAATGTCAGTTTCAATTGCATACGATTTGCTATGTTTTCTGCTTTACTTTGTCCTGGTTGCAACAGAATTTTACCTACTGGAAATGTAAACGTTTTCAGGTTTTCTTTCCGAAGCGTCTTCGTCTTCTTTCGATGTCGAGGATCAGAATGGGAAAACTATTCAGTCCGTGTTCGAACTATCAAACGAGTTGCGTTACAAACTGATCAGATATTTTGACATCCTTTCGGCATGAATTTTTAATTGTTTTTCACAGGCGTTACACATTTGCAATTTTGGTAAACTAAATTCTATCAATTGAACTACGAAATAGGAACAGGGAGTAATTCAAAAGGCTTCGGACAACGCTGGATTACAGATAGCGTTTGTATTGCATGTATGCTGGGATACTTAGCCTATTAGGTAATGAAATGGCCGACCAAAATTTGTAGTAATTGTCAGTAATTGGCACGAGCATAGGCTAGGATGTATTTGTTTCTAGCAAGTAGCACGCGGGAAACGAACCAAGATGAGTCTTCCATTCTTCCACACGTAGCTTGATTAACGCGTTCACACCTATCCTACAATTATTTCAAATGCACCCGACAATATACTTATAATAAATAAAACAGATCGTTTCCGTAATTTACTTACGATAGTGTGAGAACAATGACGACATAAATTAATTAACAAATAAATCATGACTTCCAAACTCCGAGCCATCTGTTGCATTGACAGACATTGGCGTGATCAATCTTCTGATTCTTGTTCAGAGAATTCATGTAACTCTGAATTTTGGTCGGAAAAACACGTTTCGTTTGATTCCTCGCTTTAGCCGGTTTTGCGCTCGGTTAATTTAATAAACAACATCTGACTATAGATCACTACAGTCTCTCACCTTTACCAAGTGTTAACAGTCTCAAAGCAAAACAAATCAGCTGTGATAAGAGGAAGAATCGTTTTGGTTTCGCGTCGTTTTAGCGACATGAAACCACTATTTTGATAGGAAGACTGATCAGGTTGTAATTTGGCTTTGGACTGCTTCAGTCCGGGCGTATTGTAAATATACCTATTCAGGTTCCTACGCGTTGTGTGTGACAATTATCAAGCAAGTATAAACAATTATTTTTTTCATTCATTTCATACTGGAAAAAAGAGGACCTTAAATGTTCTTAAAAAGAAACAGAATTCCAACTTCTGGAAAGGGTTCAAGATATTATATTAGTCAGTTTCTAGACGTTTGTTCGACTTTATTTAAAATAAGTTAAATATTTACACATGATGTAAGGAAGAAATCTTGGCAGCTACAAGAAAACGTCCGAGGAAGTTGCACTCAATTGAGTCAGTGTTTTATCTTCTAAGTTACGGGATGTCTTTTAAAGTCTATCTTTGAGAATGATTGTTGGTCTTCAGGCGATTTTCTGCCATATTTCGAATTGAATTAATCGTTCGTAGCTGGACTTGAAAGTGGATACAGGAAGAGATATCAAGCGAGTTGCGTTACATACTGATCAGACGCCTGATTTAAATAATATTTGCAGACTTCCGATCAAACAAAATAAAACGGGCAACGATAATAAAATGACCCTTGATCAACATCGTTAATGACAATATATTGAGTAAAATGTGAGAGGGACTGTCAATGGCCGCTTTTATACTAGAGACGGATAATCCGTCTGGGACGAACGTGGGAAAAGAAAGTTAGTTCGTCTGGTTATGCATATCCGTATAAAGACGGGCACAAGACCCATTATATACGTCTAGATCAAATACCTTCGGTAGTTTGTCTTGGAAGAAGCACCACCGAAGATAGTTTGTCGTGACGCATAATCCTTCTGTGTGTAAAAGACGGGCAACAGAAGAATCCCCCCCGCCCCCTCCCCCCCCAAAAAAAATGCCCCTTCGGTACAGAAAACCAGCGTTTTTAGACCAGAAGATTAAAGATGGCGGAAGCAAGTGCTTCGAGGCTAACGAAGCAAGACCAGAAACAGAGAAAATCTCGGCAATGGACAGAGACAGAAGTTAAATACTCCGCGATTGTCCTAACAGACGACAAAAACGATTTTGGTTACAAGCTCGATAGGATTGCCTTGAAGAATTCGGTCAACAAAATTATCTGAAGACATGAAGAAAACTTTTGAAGCCATCATGTCGTCCGAAGAATTTAAAGAAGAAAATCGAAGGGAAATACACAATGCAAAATTAAAGAAGAAAGTTCTAAATCCTTTGAAAATTAATGTAAATAATCTTTGAATTGCCTGGTATCGCCTTGTTCGTCTACATAGTGCGTCTCGTAGTGTACCATCTTTACACTAGACGAATAACATAACAGACGGATAATGGATTATGCGTACCAAGTATGAAAACGGCCAATATACATGTAGTGAAACGACAAATGAAGATTTTGATATGTTTCTCTCAAGCAGGTCTCGCGCAGAGAATGAACCGTGAGCGAGCGAGTGGAGGAGTAATAGCCCATTTCCGATATGTTTGGGCGCACGAGATTGGTACCTAGTTTGGGCGTGAAAGCGAGGCTTGGGGAATATAGCGGGAAAGTCAAACTTACAGCTGGTGAACAACAAAACAACATAAGCAACTATCGAAGTTGGAAATATTCTACTCGTCAGTTTCAAGATGGTGAAGTACTGTACTGTTGCACTCTGTAAGAATGGGACTCATAATAAGCCAAATCTCTCATATTTTCGTTTTCCTGTCGATGGAAAACTACGCAAGAAGTGGGAAATGTTTGCAGAAGAGCCGACGACAAATTCAATAATCTCACCGATGCTCGAATTTGTTCGCTTCATTTTAATAAAAACGACATGAAGAAGGGATTATCTGGCAAAATCTCCGTCGTCACAGGAGCTGTTCCTACCGTATTTGACCCAGTAAAAAGGCAGAAAATCAAGAAAAGAAGAAATCTAGGAAAGGTAGCCTCGAAAGCGAACTCGGTTGATCTTCGTAATGACAGACGCAAAAAGAGAGGTCTCCAAGATGGGCGATCAGCTGACAAAGATGACGAAATTCCCACAAAGAGAGAAAGATTGGAAGTAAACGACATAACGAACACCGATTTATTTCAGGACTGCGACTGCATCGAGACTAATTTACTCTCTGAGCACGACTATACGGATAGAATTGAAGAAGTTGACCTGCTGCACAAAAATGTGTTATGCCAAACCGATCTTACTAGGGTAGAGCTCGAGAAAATTGAACAACAACTAAAGACACTCACAACTAAACCACAGTGCCCCTGGCAAGAACAAAAGTTCGGTTTGTCAGCACAGAAAAAACGAGAGCAAGTCGCTAAGGACGTGTTGAAAAGTGATGAATCAGTAATTTTTACACAGGCATCCCATCACTTTTGTGTTTCACATTTCTGTTAAATACCCTCCTGCCATACACAGAAAAAATGAAGTACTGGGACAGAAACAAATTTCAACAATCGCATTATCAAAAAGACGTTCAAAAGAAAAAGCCTGGTCGGAAACGTGTTCTTCAAGTTAAAGACGGATTTCTTCTTCTTGTGTTGATGAGGTTGAAATTAGGACTCATGGAACAGCACCTGGCTGACATTTTTGCTGTTACTGTGAGCACGGTTAGTCGTGTGTATATGACCTGGGTGCGGTTTTTGGCCCTCACATTAAAGGGCTCTCTACTTCGGTGGCCATCAAAGGAGGAGATCAACGCCCACATGCCGACCTCTTTCTCCAAATATCCCAGTACACGAGTCATTATTGATTGCACAGAGTTTTTCATACAGAAGCCTTCATCTCCAAACGCACAGAAGGCAACTTGGAGTGATTATAAACATCACAACACTGTAAAGCTATTGGTGGGAATAACCCCATCAGGTGCTTTTCCTTTTGTTTCCAAACTATGGACTGGAAGTACAAGTGATAGGCGTATTACTCAAGAGAGTGGGTTGCTTGACCTTCTAGAAGAGGGAGACCATGCCATGGCAGACAGGGGTTTTACTACTAGGGATCTTCTAACGAAGAAGAAAGTTATGCTTAACATACCACCCTTTAGCAAAGGTAGATTCAAGTAATGGGAATTCATCTTTTATTGCAAACAGAGTTGAGGTGTGATTGATGTAACTTTCTTTTTAAGGTTTCCTGAAGCCTTCAACTCTCTCTGTTTGTAACTGATAATAAGCAATGAACATCCTTTTCTTTAAAAAAGCAGTGAAGGCAACTGGAACCAGGTCTTTATTTTTTTTACCCTGTTTCTTTGATAGGTAAACAACTTTCAAGAAAGGCACGCAAGGACACAAGTTCTATTGCTAAAATTAGGATCCATGTAGAAAGGGCAATCGAGAGACTGAAAGAGTTAACATCCATTAACATCCGTGAAGAATATGGACCAGGAAGTTATTGTATGTGCATCACTTTGTAATCTCCTCCCACCACTTACAAAGTAATTTTCATTCTCAATTAATTTTACATGTACAGTCAGCTATGTTGATTTTCAAAGATGCTTTACAACAATTCATTTTCACAGTGATCACAGGAAAATATTAGCTTCTTGAGCTGAGTTACAACTTTGATAATGTTGACACATAATACAGAAAATTATTACTACAATTATTGCAAAGAAGGAAAGTAATTATGAAAACTTGTATAAAGGACTTAGGCTAGTACGTTTCACATAAGTGTACTGCAGCCACATAGCTTTTACCATCTAATCATAACACAAGAAGTATCAAGTCAAATTCTACTTCTAAAGAAATTGGTTTTCAATTTTCTTTACTTGTGCTTGGTGATATGCTCAGATAACCGTTTCAGGTTTAACCTTTTAAGCCCCAGTATCCACATGCATACTCTCCTCACTGTTCTCCATATATTCCCTATGATCCTAGTTGGGAGAATTTGATTAAATATCGACACATTTCATGTCTGGTGACCACACCCTTTACTCTCATGACCTGTATATTTGATCAACTAGTGATATTTGTAAGGAGATATTAGATGCCTGTAACCCTTGGGGCTTAAAGGGGTATTAAAGCATTTAGTTATTTCCCTTGAATCTGCTACTGAACTACAGTATGTCTAAGAACTGAGAATCTAAAATATACATAACGTATACATTAAAATTAAGACAATAGATGTAATAATCTTTTGGTTAATAACTCAAGAATCATAAACGTTTTGTAAAAAGCAGTCAATTTCTGTAGGATTGCTTTCCAAAATGCCTCGTCAAACTCCACCTCAATCACCAGGATTCCCTTATTAATGTATATAATTAAATCAGCCACTTTGCAACCAGTTGTGGCAAGTTCCCCCTGAATTTGATAATACCACCGTGTTTCTGTTTTCAGAGTGTACTGGCCATTAACTTTGGTAATATACTCAGCTGCTGCAATATGAGGTGGAAGGTTTCGCTTCGCAAACAAGCTTTTAACTTCCACTACCCTTCTCTCACAGCAATCATAATATCTGATACCATCAGGGCTGGCACCAAGGTGTGGCCACAAAACATTAATAATAAGGCCATTATTTTCAACACGTAAACCTTTGTGCTTCTTGTGAATCTTCTTAATGTCATACGCTGTGGCTGTCTTTTCGTTCTCGTCACCCCATTGGAATTGCTGTGGCTGTTTGTCTGCTGGAAAGGGACAATAATTAAAAAGCTCCTTGAGTGTATTGTCTTTATTTGTGCTGTCACGAAGGTGGCAAATTTTATAAAAGTTTGATGCAGTAACTCTGCCTGTCCTCTGTGTTTTCGAGAATTCAGTCTCCCCTTGGCTTTTGGTTTTTTCAAAAATCATTTTAGCTTGTTCCTGACTCAGGGTGAGTCAAGTCATTAAATAAAAATAAAGAAAAGAAAAAAAACAAGGAAAGAAAAAATTCGTGTTCCCTCTGAGGTTCGAACTTGGCTACGCCGTCGGCGTAGGCTGGCATCTTACAAGGGTGCCAATGGGTTAGTAGTTAACTGTCAATTGGCCAAAAAATAGTAGGTAACTGATATTTGGCCCAAAAATTAGAAGTCAACTGATAAATGGAAAGTTAAGAGTTAACTGACATTTTATTAATTATAATGAATACGACTGTTGATGTTTTGAAAGGAAGAAAGATTTTCCTAACGGCGAAGCTATTTCGTGACATTTTCCTGTCACGCTGCATGACCTGGTAACGTATTAACTGTTATTTGACTCACTTCCGATGCAGAAGTGTCAGCTATGGGGGTGCGTAACTTGTCTCCGTGATGGCTTCGAGTGGCGTGGTCAAGGTCATTCTAAGTTTTTATCGAGATGATGAGGTGATGGAGGTGATGGAGGTGGGGGACCCCGGGTAGGTGAGGTAACCCGCCTAGGTGGGGTAACCCGCCTGTCCATATAAACTCTCGTTTTTTCTCGATCGCGTTTACATGATAGGTGGGGTAACCCGCCTAGGCAGGTCTGCTGGGTAGGGTAACCTTCCCAGCCAGGGTCGCTTTTTGCCATGTAAACGTTTCAAGGTGGGGTAACCCGCCTACCCGGGGTCGGTTCATGTTACCAAAACGCGCCAAATCCAAACCAAAACAACCAAACGCCCGCCATATTGGAACCGCAACAACATGTCTCAGTCTCGAGGATATCAGCGTGGAGAGCTTTTTCGCCGGGTTCATCTGCCTAGTGTCGAACGCCGCAATCAAGATGGCAATCAGGAAGAATCTGAAGGTATTCAAATTTCAAGTGATGTTTTAAGTGAAGGCCCGATCGAAGCACACGCTACTTCTCTGCCTAGAGATCAGTCGATAACACAAAGCAAGAGAAAAGCCTCCGATGTCTCTGCCAACGAAAATCATGCTGCGAAAAAAACAAAGAAATCTCCTAAGAACAAGACCTGGACAGCCGATCAACTCGAACTTCTCTTGCGTTACGTAAAGGATTTCAAAACGAAAGTGCGACTTCAATGGCATTGATTTCGAGGTCGACCTGGCGTCCATGTACACAGAAATACGTCGCTGCATGGCCGTCGATTTTCCTGACGACTTTGGCCCCGAAGTTGCGACCGAAGCGATAAGACCATTGAAAGAAATGAATGGAGAGGAATACGAAGCTTTCAAGAAACAGCGAGATAGTGAGAAAGCTGCCATGAAAAAAGGGCACGACCGAGTGAAAGAGAAGATTAGAAACGTGAGACAAGGAAGTTCACCCCGGGACCCCGGGGTGATAAGATTGCATGTAAACGCGAGCTATTTTTCGACCACGGCTGGGCGGGTTACCTCACCTACCTGGGGTCCCCCACCTCCATGTATGCAGGGCCTAAGTTTTTATCGAGATGATGACAAACGGACGTGTAAAGTGCCGAATAGAGTACTGTGCCCAAAAGGATACGCATAAATTAGGGAATCCCGAACCTTCGAGTTTGGACCCGAGTTCGAGTTCGAGTTCGAGTTAAGAATCGGGGTCTTTTCCAGTGGTGATAACAATAGGGTGACAGGCCTACACAACTCCTGTACACGTGTAATAACCAGTTCACAGTTTGGCTCGAACGAGTATGTCTTTTAGGCATCTGCCCCTTTTGTATGCGACCATAGGGGGATCTAAAAATATCTTGTTAAGCAAAGGTCGTTGCTGAGTTAAATGCCAGTTTTGCATAAGTATTTGCTTTAAATTAGGCACTGATGGACGATATTTTGGGACGAAAGGCAAGATTTGCGTGTCTTGTTAACGCCTTTGTTGAAGGGCAAGTTTTCTGCCCTCAAAGTTAATCTCAGCGAGGATTGTTGAAATCAGAGTTTCGGGGTACCCTCTTTCCTTGAGATGTGTTTTAAAGTTTGAAACTGCAGTTTTCTCCAGAGAAGCCTTAGTGCTTCGCCTTCAATGAAGCCCTTGTTGACCCCTGGTGGGTGGGAACTAGAGAAATGTGTGTAATGAAATGTTTCAGTTGGTTTGAAATGCATTTTATGTCTAATATAGACTCGTTAGCGAATCTTTCGCCTTTGGGTAGTATCTGTGTCAGATACTTCAGCCGTAAAGTTGATGGTGGGGTGGTGGCTATTTACTTGTTCCATGAATTGCGTGACCTCATCTTTGTTTGTATTCCAGATCGAGAATATATCATCAATATATCTTTTCCACACGAGTGGTTTTACAACGCTACGGTGCAGGATTTGTGATTCTACTGTCCCCATAAAAATATTGGCAAAAGCGACTGTTTCCATGTTGGATTCAAATTTGCCCCCAAAATTATATGCCTCTTCGCTTACGTATGTCACCTTATGCTCATCGCACGTGTGAACAACGTTGTGCTTATTCTTGTTTTTATCTTATGTTTGCGTCGTAGGTGAAAAGAAACCCATTTCCATTATTGACCGTATGTACAGCAGTAAGCTATGCTTTCCTTTTAAAATTTCAATTAGTACATGTCACCTCTTTTGTAGTTTTTGCAACAAAAGTTAAACGCTTATGGCAATGACAAGATTGAATGTTACAACTGGTAACAAACGGAAACTATAAAGCAATGAAATGTAATGTTATTTAAGTGAAATGTAAGGCACGAAAAAAAAGGAAAAAAGAAGAAAGGAATACACTGATAAGGCCAATTTGTAATTCTTGCATCTGTTACCTGTAGGCACACCAAAATTAAGGGAACACTTCTCCTTTTCCCCAGGTTGTCCCTTGATGGAGGTTCCGCTGTAGTGCATGTACTATTAGAGGACGGCTTGTTGATTAACAAAAGTTTGCATTTTTCATGCACTGAATAGCTGGGTAACACTGATTTCAAGTTACTGTTTAGCTGTGATTTTGAGCAAGGGTCGGTCAGTACGTCACGCCATCGCAAGGCGTCGGCGGATAACGAATTCTAAGAGGTGTTTTTTCAAGGTATTTGGTCATTTGCTGTTTTGACTGTTTTGTGCTTTAGATTGGTGAAATGCATGAAGATGAACTTCTGAAAAATCGACAGTCCGCGTGCATGGCTAGCACCAGTCACCAACCTTGTATTAAAAATGCGTCCTTCACCACAAATACCTTCATCGATTTCAGATACAATTGAATTAACTTCTATCGGTTATTATCGATTATCGATTTCATCGGGCTTTACATCAGGTTTTGCAGCATCTCTTTTGCTCTTTTTGACGGTCATTTACAGATAATTGTGAAAATTTCATTGAATTTGTAACTCGAACTCGAACTCGGGTCCAAACTCGAAAATTCTTCACTCCCCATAAATTATGACACATTGTACAATGTCTGTCTGGATCAGCAGGAAGTATTTAGTTTCACATTGTCATCCAACGCACTTGACTTACAACATTCTTAAAAAGAGATGGCTAAAATTACACTTGCAGTCGTTTTCAAAAGGAACTCTGATATTAAACATGTGACAAAAAAATACAAAAAATAATGAGACCATAGCCAACAACATAACATACAACATAGATTGCTAGCAGTCTGCTTACCCGTTGGCATCAGTTTTCAATTACTTCCGAACTCACGCTGGCTGTGTGAACATTGTCACCCGGTGCCTAAACTGTATCACGTAAGCTCTTCTCCGATGTGTTTGCATCTAACAGCTGAACAAACAAGCGGACTGAAGTGTATTATTTTCATTTCGGTACACGCATTTGACTAAATCACGCGTACTACAACCGAAATTATGTTTACAAATGTACATTATGTACGCTATCACTTGCGAAAACTTGTGGCTATATTTCCGATAGAGCTACAGAAGTTTGCGAAAGCAAGAGTGATAAGAAAAAAGCTTGCGTACATGCATACCCTTACGAAAAAGAGATTGCGAGCGGTGACGTTTTTTCAGTTGCACAACTCTCGGGAATATCCCTATATAAGAACCATCATTCGTCAAAATGCAACACAAAAACTCGAGTTCCCAAGAAGCAGAAGAAGAGAAATATCGCGAATCAAGACAAGCACAGCAAACCTGCAAGTTATCATGAATGGCAAGACACCTACGACATCCGATACAACATCAGGTGAGGTTTAAAAGCGCTTTTTACTTTTGACAGTAAGCTTGACACGATAGTTAAAAGTCCGATCTATAAACAAAAGGACGACAAAATTGAAAAATGTTTGTCCAGCAAAGTGATTAACAGCCAGATCTAAAACAAAAACAGTACAACTACTGGTGTTCTTGTGCGTGCCAAATAGAGCACGAGAATGATGTTTGTCTAACCAAGTGGTTAAAAGGTAGATCTAAAGCAAAAAACAGTAAAAGAATTGGTGTTGTAGTGCGTGCCGAATAGAGTACGAAAATGATGTTTGTTTAACCAAGTGACTAACAGGCAGATCTAAAGAAAAAAAAAACAGTTGGGATTCTAGTGTGTGCAGAATAGAGTATGAGAATAACGTGTCCTCACAAACGTTTCCTTTCCTAACGATGCTAGAAGTGTGGTACTTTTGTTGGACCGATGTGCTCAGATTGCTAGACGATATTGTACAAGGTCGTCAAATTTCTGGCCATTTTGCGAGATCGTAGGGGTGTACAGCCTGAGTCTTTGAGTGAGCATGAGTGGCAAAAAAAAAGCCGAAACAGGCTCTTCTGGAAGGGTATTACAACTAAGCCGAGGTACGGGCTATCAAGCGAGCTTGCCGAAGAACAAAGTATTTTCCATTTAGAATACACCCGAGATCGTGTTCTGATTTATGACGGAAAAGTGAAGCTAGTTTCCAGGGAAAAAGCTCTGGAACTTCTGCGAGGGATTCATTCTTCCCCTGCTGGGGGCTGTAAAGTTGTTGGTCTCAATACTTTGGTGGGGCAGTTCTGTCTACATTTCTATTGCAACGGCATCAAACAGTTAGAAAAAGAATTTCTTAAATCATGTCCCGATTCCCAACTGCGTACTCCATTTCCCACGATTTCTCCTCCACCCCGCCCAATCCGTTCGTATGGGCCTTTCGAGAGGGTACAAGCTGACATAATTGATATGGCGCTTGGAAAGAAGCGTTCGTTTATGAGTAACAACAGACGTCTTTATACATACATTCTTGTCATTAAAGATTGCTTCTCCAAGTTCTGCTGGTTAATGCCGACGAAGACAAAATCGTCAAACGAAATCCATTCCATTCTTCATAATTTCTTCTACTATGATGAAGGCGTGCCGTAGTACCTGCAAACCGATAACGGCACGGAATTTATAAGTGAAGTTGTCAAGAATTTGTGTGTGTCGTTAGGCGTGAAAATTAACCACGGAAGGCCATACCACCTGGAAAGTCAAGGTCAGGTAGAGAACCTTAACAAGACGGTTAAGAGAAAGATCGCCAAACTTCTTTGTCAGAAAACGGCGGATGAGCAAGCCAAACTGTGGCCCTATCTACTGCCCCGTGTTGCCAAGGAAAGTAATACAACTTGGCATCACACCATTGAAGATGTCCCATTCAAGGTGTTCAAAGGCCGCACCACAGCTGATTTTAGTTATCCGGTCGACGCATCAGAGAGGAGACGAGATAACAAGCGCTCGAGGCAACAGAGCGAATGATCGCCATCAACACCAGGCATCGATTTCGCATTTCGGAAGAGCACATCCAGCGATTCACTGTTGGAGAGGTTGTGATCATCAAGGACCCGGAAAATATACCGGCGAAAAGCTAAAAAAGACGCCAAAGACCTGTTTAAGGTAAGAAGCGTTCTGGGGGTTGTAAAGGAGAGGAGAGCACTACATTTTTATCGCGTGGAATGGAAGAAGAATGGAAAAAAAAAAGTGTCCACCCTCTAAGCGGCAACGCTGAACGAATGCTTGAACTATCTTCGGGTACTGACGAAAATGCAAACAGTTCTCTTACCCACTAGGACATCGCAGATGAGGTCGCGTCTTTTGCTTACTTATTTCATCTTAAGAGGCTGTCTCTGTAAAAACCACCCACTCAATTTCGTGTCAAAAAAAAGTTTGCCTGAAACTCAGGCAACTGAAACACTTTAACGAGGGTAGAACTAAAACAGGTTTGGCTTGGTCCAAAATGATATTCTGACTGTGCTGGGAGCCATTAAATATTTTGTCCCATCTGGGCCCTTTTCAACGTCTCAAAAATTGAAAATTAGGCATTTTTTGTGGCGTTGTAAAATACTTGATTTGCGTTGTCTGGCAATGAATTTTACATCAATTTGCTCATAAACCTTTCTAGTTTTCTAAACGACTAACAATTGTCCTCTTGATTTAACTTGAAAGGCGGAAACAGTCGTATTATGAGCCCTACCAATAGTCATCCGAACGAGAGCTAAAAATACCCTCGATTTGGAAGCTTATATTTATAATTTGGGACGTAGTTGATAGCTCTAGCCTACATAGCAAGAAAGTTCAGTCCTTTATCTGCAAAAATATGCAAAAACCCTTGTACGATTTCCGTATTTTAAAAGTTATGATCGTTTGTATCTTCACATTTGTCTGTATTTGCGATTTTGCCGCCTCTTAGAAATCGACCTATATCGATCAGATTTTGTCACAAATACAGCTTACCTGCTTCGCAGCTTGGGCTTATTTCCAACTTCAGTCACTTTCCAGTTCCTTAGATGTCTCAATTCCATAAAAGATTCAGTAAATAGGTGCGTATTGCCTTCGAAGATTGAGCACGGCCTCTGTCGTGTCGCTTGTTGGCGAACCAAAACTCGAAACCATGGCCACGTTTCCTGCTAGAAAAAGGCCATTGAATCATCGATTCGGAGCTGAATTTCTTCGAGAATCAGACAATTAACTATCCAACTTTGGTATTTGGAAGATAACCGAGAATTGGAAACCGAAATCTCTCCCATTAAATAGCTGAAAACTTCTGAAAGATCGAGTACTTTGTTACGCTGTTTCCATAGAGGTCCGCTTTAAGCCTTCGGAGTGAAACCGCTTGCCACGCGTATAGTTTCGAAAGTGAGGTTTAAAAAGTTGCAATTTGGCTGAAAGTTGTTTTCACTGAAATGGAATGCAAGTGCTTATTCGAGACAAGAGGGGAGTCAGTCTGTAGCGAGTCTAATGCCTGCAGGTTGATAAAGGTTTCAGAGTGCCGGAGTAATGTCGACGATCAGTTACACGCGTGGCACCTCGGTCATCTCAAAGGAACTGTGCAAGAATATGAGCTGATCCTCAACAGATCGGGGCTGCCACACGACCTTTCTTCAGATCAGCTAGAGCAGCTGTGGATATGTGAGAAGCACAGAGAAAACATGGGGAGAAACTGGCGACCGCGTGGCACATGCCAGTACCCGCTGCATTCCGGCCGGAAAAAGCAATTGAAGACCAGAAATGCGGTAAACCCTGTCATGTCAAGGGAAATTAACACTATCTTCGGAAAGCATGTCCCAACAGGATCCCGTAAGACTGATCTATTCTATTCTATTCCATAAATCAATTGCCTTCCCAGTTAAAGTATGGACTAACTAGGCGTGGTTGTCACCACAGATAACCCGTATTATGTGCACTGCTTGTTACCGCGTAGTTGTCTTTGTTGGTTTTGCTTAGTTTGAAATTCGATTCATTTCCAATTGCATCATTGTTTATTTACTGTACTTTACAGTGATTTGTGTATCTTGCTCTAACCTGCACAAAGTCAAGCTTAAGGAGAACATAGCATGGATGCAAGCACAACAGGCCCAGGACATAAATCCACAAGAGGATGAGCCTTCAAGGTGATTATAGGTTACTTGATGTTTGCTCGTATGAATAGGGCTACAATACCGGTAACAATTAGTTGGGACACTCAAGCCAGCGCTTTTGTTTTCTTTTGTCTTTTTCCTTCTCGTGCTCTCCTCTCAATGTTTATCCCAATTCACCCAGCAAATATCGTACCTAATATTAAGAAGGCAGGAAGACAGAATGTGTCCCAACTAATGTGCCTTGTACGGTGTATCAAAGGATTTTTGGCATGTGCTCTATGTGAGTCTGCAGTGGTTGGAAAATTTCAGCGAAACTTGAGATCGTTTCCGTGTTATCATTACAATAAAGAACACTGGAGAGAATAAAGGTACCGCCCTTGAATTAGGTACACTAGGAGTCACACTAGGAGGTTTTTTGTGGATAATTTCCCTGCAGTGAATAATGCCGTCGAATTTATTTCATTATTGAACTTTTGGTGAAGCAATTCAACAAGTCACCACAAAGGGTCCCCATTTTTTCAACGGCTTTTGTGTTTTATCTTTTAGTATTTGCGATGAGAGAGGCGAAAGAAGCGAAAGAATGATAAAAACAAGTTTTGAAACCCGCCGTTTGAAGGCTTGTTTAGACCTGTGAGATTTTTCATTAGGGTTTTGTTCATGGTGACACTGCTACTTGCAAAAAAATGAATAATCCATTTTTATTTAATTAACTAAGGGTGACCAGTTGAATGTACACGCGAATGACAACGTACATTTTAGCGGTTTAAACAATCTCTTTCTCAAAATACATAGCTTGAAGTTTTGTGAGTTGCTGATTTCACATCTGTTCGTTTACATACTATTGGTCAAGAAGTTGCGTTGCAAGACATAACCCGCCTAAATACCCAGTGCAAACGTGATATTTGGGGACGTATTCTCTGTTATTATCACTCTGTTTGCATGTCACAATTTTGTCCCCCGGTTTTCTTGGGAATGCTTGCTAATTTCAATTAACCGGAAGTGAAACAAGTAGACAAATATGCGTCTAAGAATGAAGAACTTCCGGAAACGCAGTTCTGAGACCCAGAAATAGAAATGACTTGAGGTCAATCCTTGATTATTTTCATTAGGCACAACGGCGTAAGCTAAGCAATCATCTACCCTTATCGAACTTCATAAAGCCTCTTGATTCAGAGACACGGCAAATGTTTCTTTTTTATGCAAACCCAGATGAGTCTTTATTGAAAAAAGTTGAGAGCAATACGCAAAACAATAGCTCACCTTTGGAAACTGAATACCGTTTGCTGATATAACACTCTCACAAAGTTTTTGAGCACTAAGCGTATTAGGAGAGAATAAAATGCGTACATGTTGATTAATATATTCGCAAATGTTTCGGTTGCTTTCCGTATTTTTAACAGGACAGGCAAAAATTTACCACATGTAGTTAATAGTCGCTGAACATACAAATTAGTTAGTTGCTAATCAATACAGATCACTCAAAAGAAGCAAGCTATTGTTTTCTATTGACAATTTGTAATTAAAACAAAGAACTCGATTAGGATGGAGCAGCTATCAGCTTGCACAGACGAACCCTAACAGACTGGCTGCCAGGCGACACACCTCTAACGTGGCTGGGGGGGGGGGGTATTACTGGAGAGAGGACTTACTGTCGATCGGAAGATCGGAAAGTCGGTGATTCATGCCCTGGTCTCTTCGTTGTATCGTGGTGTTTCCTTCCACATTGTCTCTCTCTACCCAGGTGTATGGGTATCAGCGAAAAAAACTGCTGGTAGGGTAACCCTGGGATGGACCAGCATCTGTCTGGGGGGGGGGGGGGTCTAGTGATGATCCTAGTTTCCTTATGCTACAGAAAGCGGATATTAGCACAGGTTTTGATGAGCCATCTGGCTCGTTTAATCCGTGGTACTTAATTTAAGAATTTACCGTACCCTCACAGGCTCGCCAAACGCATTGCAGCCATGAATCTCGCATCAGTCGTGTCAACCCCTACCGTAACACCAGCTCGACCGAACGCAGCTGCCTACACAGCTGAGTGGACTTCAGGGTGCAGGTCTGGGCAGGATAGCCAGAGCTCTGAAGACGACGAGGTAGCTGAAAGGACTGGTGAGTCAGCAATTTCAGTGTTTAATGCTGCTCTGAAGAAACTGGACCACGTGGCAGCCAATGCCTGTCGGGTCAGTCCCTTAATGTTTAAGCTGAAAAATACATGGGATGAGGCAAGGCAAGAAGAGAAAGAAGTGTGCATTGATAAGGCCACTGAAACCTGCAGTCTTGTGTGTGACGTCATAGCACCGAATGCTGGACAGGAGCTGTTTCAGTCTTGTTTCACACCAGATAAAGAAACAAATTACGAAGACCTTGTGCCGCTGATGGAAGCCTATAGCAACGCCACGACAAGAAACGTGAAGACCCAGATTCTGAGCTTGTATGCATATCGATATCTAGTGAAGACGCTTCAGAGGATCCATGAACCCTACGGCCAGTTAACAGAGTGGCAAATCAGATCTGCTAGAGCTCATGCAAAAGAGTGTGGTCCAGGCTCCGTAGTAGAAACGTCGCCGTCTCATCGAGTTCGACTACCGCCAGCAAAACTTGACCATTTCTTAGACTTTGTCAATCGTCCCTATTTCTATCAAGATGTGGCGTTCGGTACGAGGAAACTGAGGCTTAACAGCAGCGAGAAGATCACAATGCCAAATATCATTCGCAAAGTCACTAGGTCAACGATGGTCAGGCAATACCTTCAATTTACGAAGAAGAACAGTTCGAACCACTAAGCCGTGCAACTCTATTTCGCATTCTCGAGGTAAGGGAAGCCTCTCAGCAGAAATCCCTGAGTGGCTTGGACAACATAGCAGCGGACGGGTCAGCAGCGTTCGAACGACTCGACAAAACAGTGGACGAGCTTAATCAAATAGGGCTCGAGAACATCGTGGAAAATGAATTATGCAAGTCCCTTCGAGAGGGTAAGAAGCATTTCAAAACTGAATACCAGAAGCACTGCCAGGCTGAGGAAAACCAGTGTCCCGATCATTGTCGTAAGTTGGGTCTTAGTGATCCGAACGATCCAGATTTCCAAGAACTATGTGCACACCAACATACGATTCGTTGTCCGCAATGTGATGACATAACTTCCTGTTTGAATAAGGTGCACCAGATTGTTAAGGACGGAAAAACGTTGAGCTTTTACAGCAAGGACCAACAAGATGACTTGATGTACGACATTACGAAAGCCTCAGACGCTATCGTCCAGTGGAAAGCTCACATAATGAGATTGGTGAATCAGGAATGCGCAAAGCTGGACCAGAGCTCATGTCTTCTTGTAATAGACTGGCCATGAAGTTTCTCCACCTGCGCTATAGAGAGAAACAAAGTGACTGGTATGGAAAAAGGGGGCTGAGCTGGCACATCAGTAGCGTCATATCACGAAGCCAGTCAGACACGTTTGAAGTCACCTCGTACGCACACCTGTTTGACCAGTGCACTCAAGACTGGTTTGCAGTCACATCAATTCTTGAAGATCTTCTCAAACACCTGAAACTCAAGAATCCTTTGTTGTAGATAGTCTATCTAAGGTCGGATGAAGCTGCTGGTTGCTACCATAACACCTCCTTGATAGCTGCTGTGAATGACGTCGCAAAGAGAGCTGGCATTGCAGTCGACAGTTACCATTACTCAGAACCACAGTCGGGCAAGGATATTTGCGATCGTATCCTCTGTCCAATGAAGTCTTCGATACGGACTTACTGCAACACCCAGTGAGGGGAACAACTGCCGCAGTCAGCGTTGTCAATAAGTCGAAGAAAACTCTTTCTGTAAACAAGATAGAGCATTTTAGCAGCTTCCATAACTTTAGAGATGAAGATTCTGGCCTGAGAGTAAGGAAATGTTATGGTATCGGTAACGGAAAGCAAATTCCCTACAATGGGATCTATATCAAGCACCAAGGCCCAACAGAGCTCCAAACCACGGAACCGCAAGGGTTTTATGATCCTCCTGAGAAGCGTGAAGTCAAACGACGTTCAGAAGCAAGCAAAAGAACTGAGAGTCCAACTCCACTGTTCGAATGCTCCGTGATTGGATGTGTTGAGGCTTTCGAAACATTTGCTCAACTGGAACTGCACCTGGACGTCGGCAAGCACACTGTCAGCAAGGTAAACCAGTATGACGCGATCAGAAGGGACTGGGCACTCAAATGCTTATCGGTAGATACTGCCGATGCCAAGAGCTCCTCGCCAGAATCTAGAGACCCCCAAAGTTCTCCGGGAGACGCTTCTGCAAGCTCACTTCTGCAAACAGGATGGGCCCTCAGTAAACCGCGGAGCAACGTTAGATTTTCACAGAAGGTTAAAGAACACCTAACAGCACGGTTCACACTTGGGGAAAGAACTGGGCGTAAGGCTGACCCTGTCCAAGTTACCGTGGAAATGCGCAATGCTAAAAATCTGTTCACTAGAACAGACTGGATGACAAAGAACCAAGTCCAGAGCTTTTCCTCGCGGCTAGCAGCAACACGTCGCAAAGATCAGGGCGTGGTGGGGCTTTCAGTGGACGAGGAGGAAAACGCCCAATGCTTACAGGAGAATTCCGAGAGACAGGATCTGGTAGACGTGGTTAACAGGGAAATCAACGTCTCACATCCCATCTGCTACGATAAATATGACCTTTGTGAACGTTACCACAGCAACACGCTCCAAGAATTCAATGTGGCCATGCTGAAGACCATTTGTAGCCACTTTGAGATACCTGTAAAATCGAGAGACAAAAAGAACGTTCTCATAGAGAAACTGTCAGACATGATTAGTGAATGTAAGTGTTTCTCATGTAAAGTGGTTTTATGAAGCCGTTGTGTAGTGCTGGCTGTGATCCCCTCACCATCATATATGATCGTGAGGCTAGCTAAACACAGCTGTAGGTTGTAGAGTTGCGTTTAGTCCCAACATCACTGTTGACTTGTAGAAACGTTATGTTTTTGTAAGATAGGAATGCCTGTAAAATTATTATCTATGGTGCTGTATACACACAAGAGTCGATCGCAAGCAGTGGAAAATACTTAGGAACAAGTATTTTTTGTAACATGCGGTAGTGGCTAACTCTATAGCGACTTAGGTTGCAAAGAACCTTACTTAGGGAGGGTTCATAATTTATGTAGAGGGGGGCTTTTTTGATTTTAGATTTTTTTCCCTTGCACTTTTTGGAAATCCCCCCCCCCCCCCCATTATTTGGTGTGTTTTTTCCCTGGCGCCCCCTCATTGCGCAACCCACAACCGTGGGTTGCCGTGCAGTACCAGACGTGGACGGAGTGCCACAAGTTTTGCTTTCCGTTGAGTTTTGTACAAGTTGGCACATTTTGAGGCCGTCTAGCTTCACCACCAATTGGAATATAAACTTAAGAACACGAGGTCTCTTCTCCGCAGAGGCTCCAACTGGTATCCCATTAATAAAATTTTAAATAAAAATTTAAAATAAATAAGCGCGCGGGGGACGATGGGAGGAGTGGAAGGCAAGGTCTTCCTCCTTCTCTTTCCCCGTCCCCGCCCCTTAGTGACGCAAAGAGACCTCTACGGAGAATGTTCTGAATGTTCTGAGAAAGCAAGCATCAGTGTGAGTTTATTATTCATTGCCATCGACTGCTATTTATAAGCTCCAGCTATACTAGAACTTCATTTACAAATCCTTCTGCTAAATATGAGTAAACTGATGGTGGCGGTTTTTATGGAATTTTTGATGCCCCCCCCCCCCTCCCCCCTTATACCTTCTTTCACATTGGGAGAAATTTTCGATGGCCCCTCCCCCTAAAACCTAACAGGAAAAAATCATGGCCCCCTAAAAATCGCCATAGCCGGCCCCCCTCTACAAAAATTACGAACCCTCCCTTATCTTCTGCTTTTTCAGACATTGAGCCTGCGGTATGTCGGCGGATGTACGCAAAAGGTAAATAAAAATGGCGAATAAATTTACTGGAGGATAGACTAGTCCGTGAAGTTTCTACGAGGATAGACAAATCATAACAAAGAACGCCAGATCCACTTGCGATTTTTAATTTGCTTACTTCGTCCAGCATTCTAACTTCGCTTGACGTCATTTCTATTGAAAAATGAATTTAAAAACTGTACTTATGTTTCGTTTTCGGGTGTCAATTGTACCGTCCACACCTTTCGCTTCTTTCATACAGTGCAACAGAATACTTATAAATATCCTACCTTAGAGAATCAGAGCAGAGCATATATATCACCTATACACAATTTGCCAACTTCACAGGATAAATTTACCATCTACTCACGAGATCGTGCACATGAAGCTGGATGATAAACTCGTTCGTTTTCGCTCGTTAAAATGGTCCAGACACGAAGTATCCATCACCACGGTAAACTCCGCTAAAGTCGCCGTCTTAGGACTGCAACAACTCTGCCTAGAATTACCCAAACGCCCTGCAAGAGATCTCGTTCAAAAGCTTTTTCCCTCGTCCTCCTGCTATAAAACATTATTTTTAGGTCAGCAGCTTTTATTTAAGCATAATAGACCTAATTTATCAAGTGTAAATGAGCCCGAGCATCACAGAGGAGAGCAGCGGTATAAACCATTGGATAGAGATTGTAATATAAGGCCGCACGACAAATCGCTGGTCGAATGTCTGCGGTTTCCGTCGCGATATACCAGTATGGTACGTCACCAATAATGGTAAACACATGGGGTTCTGAATAAAATAATTTTGAACTTTAGCGGTCTTCTTAGATTGGCAAGGCCTTGGGGGACCTGGGTGCCGTCTTAAGAAATGCGTAAGTTTTTTTGGTAGTAGGGTGTGTATGTCACGATATTTTATGGGAAAAGGGAGAGAAGAGGGCTTATGTTTTGACCTTGGTTTTCTTGGGGCAATTCATCCACTACGCTTATATTCGGAGGTTTTAGGGGACCCAGGAAATAATTTATTAAGCGATCAAAAATTACATGCTTTCAAAAAATGGCGACCGGACCACTTTATGTTATCGTATGCAGAGGGTTTTTGAACCTTATGGAGATCAAAATACTGAAAGCTGAAAGCTTAACGAGGAAGCCATGACATTAAGGTTCTACTGCAAACGGACTGGAAATTGGAGGGGCGAAAACTGCGAAATCAATTCTTCCACCACAGAAAACATTTTTTCTAAAACAGGAAGCACGTCTGAATGACGGGAACTGAAAAACGAGGCATACATTTTAAGCCCTGGATTTCATGCATGAGGCTTTTTGAAGACCTTTCTGGATAAAAACGGGAAGCAAATTACATGTTTAATTACGAATTTATTTTGTTATGATCGTGCGTGCAAATGTCATCTGTCATTGAATCCAAACTTCATGCGCCAATTCACGTATTTCAAAGAGAGAACAAAAACGCTAGAATCAGCACTGCGTGAACTTTGTCGATTCAAAACATTTTGCATAAAAACAAACAAAGACAAACAAAATGCAAAATATTTCTTTTTCAAGAGGACTTTTCACCCCGGGCGTTTAGCTGGAGTATCACCTTTCAACAAGTAGTCACGAAAATATACAGGTAACACAATTTTATAAATGCGAGCTATTTATAACTGCACTGCAAAATACTGAGAAATACTAGGGTTGTAGGAGGATTCCAAGGTTTAATTCTAGTAACTACAGTTTGGTATGACATTTTTGCGAGGAAAAAAAAGAGACACCTTTAGAATCCTCTGCAATCAGCGGTTTCCACATTTGTGCGGACCTCTGCGAAAGCAGCATCGCAACACCAGTTGACTGACGTTTCATCAGCTTTCGGCGATTTAACGGAAGGATTTCTTCGAAATTTAAGCCCTCAGTTCTCGATTATCTTCCTAAATACCAAAGTTGGATAGTTGATATATCGACTGATTCTCGAAGAAATTCGGCTCCAAATCGATGTTTCAATAGCCTTTTTCTAGCGGGAAATGTGGCCACGGTTCCGAGTTTTGGTTCGCTAACAAGCGACACGGCACAGGCCGTGCTCAATCTTCGAAGGTAATACCAACCTTTTACCTGACCTATTAGGGACTGAGCCATCTCAGGAACTGGAAAATAGCTGAAGTTGGAAATAAGCCTAGCTGCGAAGCAGGTAAGCTGTATTTATCTCAAAATTTGATCAATATGGGTCGATTTACCATAATGTGCAAAAATCGCAAATGCGGGCAAATGTGCTGATACAAACGGTCATAACTTTTGAAATACTGAAATCGTACAGGTGTTTTTGCATATTTGTGCAGAGAAAGGACTCCACTTTTCCACTATGTAGGCTAGAGCTATCAACTAAGTCCCAGATTATAAAAATAAGCTTCCAAATCAAGGGCATTTTCAGCCTTCGTTCGGATGACGATTTGTAGGGCTCATAATACGACTTATTTCGCCTTCCAAGTTAAATCAAGAGGAAAATTGTTAGTCATTTAGAAAACTAGAAAGGGTTGTGAGCAAATTGATATAAAATTCATTGCTAGACGACGCGAATCAAATATTTTACAACGCAACAGTTTTAGTTTTCGAAACGTTGAAACGGGCCCAGACGGGACAAACCAAACCTGTTTTAGTCCTAGCCTTGGTAAAGTCTTTCAGCTGCTGAGTTTCAGGCAAACTTATTTTTGACGCGAAATTGGGTGGGTGGTTTTTACAGAGACAGCCTCTTAAGCACAAAAGCAACCAACAAAAGAAAGATACAGCGCTGGAAGATGTAGATAAGAGAATGCAAGAGTTGTGGCTGGCTTTGGATGCTGGTGTAGCCGCAAGTATTTTATCTGCTGCGGCCGGCGATTGTGAGGAGGTCAGAAGGCATCAGAGTCATTATGAGAGAGGTATTTCAAGCTTAGCTGAAAGTAACTTCAAGTTCTTTTTGATAGGTTCCGTCTTGTGGGAGAAGGAAAGAAAAAGGTGTCCACATCACGTCTTTGAAGTTCTTGGTCACCAAACTTCATCTCGGAGAATGCGAAACTTGTCTGGCAGCTGATGTTTGCAACCACCCTTGCTGTCATGACTGGTTCCTTGAAATTGGTCATCGTTTGCGTTTAATTGATGAAGATGAGGGAGCTAATGACGTTGGCACCTCTGAAGAGACAGAAATGGACCATCGACCTAGTCCACAAACAAGCCAGGCGTCAATCTTCAGTTTCTCTAGAGCAGAGCAAATGGAAGACTCCTGTGACCCTTTACTTTACTGTCGAAAGTCAACAGCAAAGCCCGGTGAGTATACGTTACTTGTAATTCCTTCACACTCTTGCACTGAAGTCATGAACATTGCCATTATTCGTTGTCAACGGCATCATTGTTAGTACAAAGCCAACATAGAACAGAACTTTGGAAGTATATTGACTCCATTATTTTCAAATATTTCCTCTGTAGATACGTCTTTGATGAGAGGCCCTCTGGAACAAGAACATTTCGTGAAGAGAGATGATGATGAAAATTCTTCCCTTGTAACAGCCGAGACTTTTAGTATTGAATTGGATGAAGGTTTGTTAACCAGTTCTTACAAAGTTTCAATGACTGATACCACGACATCGATACGTTTGCCTTTTCATACATTTTATATTTTCATACAAGGTAAATGACAACCAAGTTTCAAAAATGCTGTTGTTTTGCTAATTTTTTTAGCTTTTTGATACGAGAAAGACCGTTGTCAACATTTAAGAATTGATGATCAATCTAACATTGCTCTTTTTCATATATTTAACATTCCTCTCAGATCCACAGTCAGGGAGTATTTAGTCACGAACAGAAGAATTTGAGAAAACTTCTACTACTCAGACAAACCCACCTGTGGATGAGAAAGGTATTGCTGGTCATTTTTCGCATTTTTTCTACTATTATCGCGGTGCGAAAGAAGGACTGATGAGGAGGAATTTAAGAGCGACTTCCCACAAATATCGACCAATATCGACTTTTGGTGGCACAACTGGAAAAATAGATTTTGCTCATATTTTGCTCATAGATAGGTCCTAGTGAGAAACTAAACGGGCTGTAGGTAGTTTTTCCAAATACGGCTTCCTTTCATGAAAATTCGAGAAAAACCGTTTTGCCCGAGTTGAGCTCAAAATCTACTTCCGGTGAGACGAATTTCCCCAAAATTTGTTCGGTTTGCATATCAAACCAGAACTAGATACGAAACTTCAAATAACATGTGTGGTTTTCCTAAGTCTTCTTGTACTGATTAACAAAGAAATTTGTAAAATCTAAGTTACTTTTATGCCCGAAACAGATTTACAAAAACACGCTATAATTGAGTTTTTGCAACCAAATTTAAGCTCTAAAATATGGCAAATTTTGACTATGACTTAGAATCTCATAAAATGACTTTCTGTGGCTTATTTATATACTGCTCTATTAGAATATGAAAAGACATCCTTGGGCAAATCGTTTTAAGTGACCCGCAGGGCCTCGAATTCAACCCCTGTTTTGTCGAAAATATGGCTTTCACATTGTAAACAATTGCGTGACACCGCAAGTCACGGAGACTTACGAGAGTCTGAAGGAACCCCAGAAAAATAATCTAGAGACAGAAATATGAAAATGTGTAGGTAGAATTTCGCTAGAGAGGTATTTCTTATCTTTTGGCTTTTTTCCTCTTGCTTCTCCTTCTCAGTTTTCTGATACTTGTAAGTACATGCTTGTTTGGCGACGGCGAGTTTGAGAAATTATAATCGGGATCGTCATTGACCTGTGCTAAAAAAGGAACTGCATGATGCCCTCAATCAAAAGCGAATTTTTGGAAATCAATACTATTTGCCAGTAGTAAATATGTTTGTTTTAAATCATTTGTTTGCTAGACGCAGAAACTATAAATAAGAGTTGCGTGACCTATAGTATTGTGAGCCAGTCACCGGAAGTGTCACTGGAGAATTTCGATCTGAAACACCCGCAGTTTACTTTCTTGATAGATAGGGAAAATTGCAGCTAAACACAATTGATCGGGGGTAGAATAAACATCACCATAGTGCTTGATGAACTAGTTTCAATTTTAACTGATTTAAAAACGTTTTTTATGCGTTCAACCTTCGCTTTTTACCTCCTGAGGAATGTTTTACTTAGTCTGAATAATGCTTCATGCCCGGGATGTTACTTCCGTATGAAAGTGACGGAGATGCTCGTCGTCTCGTTTTGGTCTCACGTAAGGGACGGACCATTTGAAATAGCCGGAGGGGTGGGGGTGCATTTTACCAAGAGAAAAATTCCTGCAAGCGGTTATGCCTAAAAAAAAAATTCGTGCAACGGAAGTGACATGCATAGCATTAAAGGGCAACGTAAAGAAAAATAAGTTAAAGGAAGAATGTTGCAACACTTTACACTTTATTACAACAACAGCTGTTTGATATTTTTCATACAACAAAACATATTAAAAAATGGTGATATTTTGTTTTCTGTTCAATCAAAACTACCACACATTTTCCCTGATACTTAAAATTGCCAAAAATTATACTATAAAATATCTCCTTTCTTTCTTGTATATAAATATATTTTGGCTAGAAAATTAAGTAAAATAGTAACTGTAATATTTTGCAACCATATTAATGAGAACTTCCACCAATAAATAACATCATAATTTTGTTCATAAAACAGTCACAATGGACAAAATGGCATTATATAAAAAAATATATGTTAAATTTTTTTGATAGAAAATTAATTAAAATAATAAAGATAACATTTTTTTTCAACCATATCAAAAATGGAAAGTTCCACCAATAAATAACATCATAAGTTTGTTCATGAAACAGTAACAACGAACAAAATGGCATTATGTAAAATATACTTTAAATTTTTTGATAGAAAATTAATTAAAATAATAAATGTAACATTTTTTCAACCATATCAAAAATGGAAATTTCCACCAATAACATCTTAAGTTTGTTCATAAAACAGTAACAACGAACAAAATGGCTTTATATATAAAATGTATTTTAAAATATTTTTATAGAAAATTAATTAAAATAATAAATATAACATTTTTTAACCATATTAAAAAATGGAAATTTACACCAATTAATAACATCATAATTTTGTTCATGAAACAGTAACAACAGACCAAAAACATTATATATAAATACGTTAAAATATTTTTGATAAAAAATTAAGTAAGATAATTGAAGATAACATTTTTTGAACCATATTAAAAATGGAAATTTCTTTATCGTCAGATTTCTATATAACATCATAATACTTATTACTTGTTCCTGAAACAGTAACAACAGGCAAAATAACAAAATATAAAATATATGTTAAAATATTTTTGATAGAAAATTAGTAAAACTTAATAATAAAGATAACGTTTTTTCAACCATTCTAAAAAATGGATATTTCCGCCAATAAATAGCATCACAATCTTGTTCATAAAAAAGGAAGTAACAACAGACAAAGTAACAAAATGTATTAGATGAATTGGGGGGTGACTGCATTTTATTTGATAACAATCTTTGTGTTCTGTTTTTTTAAGAAACTAAAAATATCCTTGATAAAATATTAAAGTATGTCTTCGTTCTACTTTAACGAGCAAGCCAGGAGTACATTGTGGTTCAACTTTGTCATTGGAAATTTCCAACAATAAATAAAAGTATACTTTTTGTTTGTGAAACAGTATTAAACAATGGTCAAAATAATAAAATTTATCGGATGAATTGCAGTGCAACAGCTTTTACAGTTTTTTATTATAAAGAACTTTCTACTGTGCATGTTGTGGATAAACATAAAATGTTAAACCAAGGATACAATTGAACCACAATGTCTTAACATTACATTAACCTAGTCACAACTTTCTATTTCACCACAATTTTCTACTTCAGTGACTTCAGTGACTTCGGGGGAATCTTCTGCCTAGCTCTTCTTTAAGCGTTTTGTTTTTTTTCTCTTCATTTGCGAATGAAACACGTTGCTGCAATGTTTCTCGCGAGCTGATTCAACAAGGGCAGAACATGAATCAACTAAAGAAGAAATGAAGTTTTCAGCTTGTTCGAGGCGAGGCTGCTGCTCCATATAAAATTGTTTTGGTTCTTTGTGCTCTATTTGTTTTTTTAAAGATTCTTGATTTTAGTATGTCTTCATTCTATTTTAAAGAGCAAGCTACAATGTAGGAGTACAGTTGACACCCACATACTACCTTGGGGTAACTAATCTGAAAGTAGGCTAGATGGGTTCTAAAATTGGTTCTTAAATTTGTCAGATAAACGGACTGCCACCAACTGAGTATGAATACAGTTCCTTCTTTTTTTAACTTATTATACATTGTACTCAGTTACTGCCTTCTCATGTACAGTTAGCTGAGAGACTACTGTTAATTCTGAAAATCACAACAACCTATGGATTAGTCAGTTTAGATCTAGTAGATGATATATAAACTGAATAATCTGCAGGTCATGTGTGCAATGAATAATTTCCAAGAGCAACAAGAAATTCATAGGTGGTAATTGGCATCTTTGCAAAATGGGGGTATGAATCCCCAAATTATTTGGTTTTAAAATGTTTTTTTTTTTTGCATTTGTCACTTGCATAACATCCTACCTGTTAGTGTATCAAGAGAATATCAAAATGAGTATCACTGGAAAAAAAATCCAAAAACCGAACTAGTTTTTACTTGGTTTGCGCCTGGATTTTTTAAAAACCAACCTCGCATAAAAAACCATGTTCTGTTTCAACCTGGTTTTTTCCTGGTTTTTCTGTCAGGTAGTAAAAATCACTGCCTTTTTCCAACCCTGGATATTGAAGAAAACAGCTTTACCCTGTATTTCAAGTAATCCAAAGAACTGTAGTTGGTTTAATCTTGGATTTTTTACTTAATCCAAACTTGGGTAAGATCAAAAACCAAGACTGGATCTGAGCTATCTCTTTTCTTTATTATCCAGGTTTGGTTATTAACCATGGGTTTTAAGATATCCTACTCTAGAAAAAAACTAATCTGGATATCTTGTTTTCCTGTATTGGATTTTTACTGAATCCAAACTTGGATAAGATCAAAAACCAAGACTGGATCTGAGCTATCTCTTTTCTTTATTATCCAGGTTTGGTTATTAACCATGGGTTTTAAGATATCCTACTCTAGAAAAAAACTAATCTGGATATCTTGTTTTCCTGTATTGGATTTTTACTGAATCCAAACTTGGATAAGATCAAAAACCAAGACTGGATCTGAGTTATCAGTTTTCTTTATCATCCAGGTTTGGTAATTAACTATGAGTTTTTAGAAATCCTGTTTTAGAAAGATGCAACTCTGGATTTCGTACCGGTATTTTCCAAGATAATTAACAACAAGTTTGAATTTCACTAATCTGTTTTTGAATGACACCAATTCCAATATATTAACATTCATACATGGCTCCAAGGCTTGAAGGAATATAGCCAAAGAAATCACATTGAGGTCCATGGATAAATACCGGTAACTCATTCCTTTTGTTCTATTCCCCTAAGCCTTGGAGCCTGACTATTACTATTATTAAAATATCCAGGCTAATGGACCTGATTTTTATCTTAAGTCAGCATGCTTTAAAATAAAATAACTTTGGAAATCATAGGAAAATTAAGAAATCCATTTTCATATGTATAGACTTGCTAATAAATTTATATATCCTGTTTTTAAACAAAAGAGTCTTGATACTACAAAGCTAAAAGTTCTCAAGTGTCTCTCCATGCGTTGCCCACCCATTCACCATTCACAGTCGACAAAAGGCTGTTGAAATGAATGGTCTCCTTTCTTTGTGGCCTCTCTCTTATCCAGAGGTGGTTAGCATCAAAATTGGGATGTTTTACATAGAAATAACCTCCCACAGTTGATGTACGATAGTTCACTTCTGTTATCAGAGCCCTCCAAGGGTTTTCCTCCTCATTACCAATAACACACACAAAATCGTCCACTCGAGGAAAGATGGGTACAATAACCCTGGGGAGGTTCACACTTGTCCTGAAGGGATCTACCACTGCATACTTGTTACCTGTCTCCGGAAACAACATGATTTCTCGTCTGAGATCATTTAAACCTACACAAATGTAAGAGTGAGCAGGTTGAATATAAACAGTATCACTATTCTCACTGCATACATAATTAGCCCGTCACGCGGGAAGGCTTAAGATTTTCAAATTCCAGCATTCTGTTATTGCGCACTGTTGGCGTGATGCTTTGCGGCCTTCTGCTTTAAATATCGAAGTTTCAGTCACCTCGTGGTCAGTTTAACGGAGTTCGGTTGAGTCACCATAAAGGTTTCTTCTAGTTTTTTGACCGCCACCAGCACTCATGGCCGAAGCCGACGCCGATCCTGTTTTGCCTTTGCCGCCAGCTCCGGCGGCGCCAGTTCCTGATCCATTACCCGTTGTTATACCGGCTGTTGAACCGGCACCTGTTGCACCGGCTCCTGTGGTTGTTCAAGAGGTAGATTTTCATTTCTGTGTTTAGTCTTATGTTACGTTTTGGATTTTCGCGGCGTGGGTTAGGTTTCGCGCTTTAGTCGTTACGCTGGCCTGCTTGTTCGCCTCCTCGCGTCTTCTTGTCTGGCTTTTTCTTCGTGTTGTTTCCCTATCATCGTTTTTGGCCGTTATTGCATGCGGGTTTTGGTAGTTTTTTCGCTAGCTTAGTGTCCTTGTTCGGTTTTCTATCTTTAACACTGTTTTACGGCTTTTTGGCACAAGGTGCGATTCCCTTTTGTTTTATTTTCAACCTCGTTAGTCTTGTTGTGTTTTTGGTTCGCTGTTTTACAAGTTTTTTGCCCTCTTGGGGTGTTTATTTCCTTTGGGGTCAGTTTTTTGCATATTTGTCCTTTTTCATTCTCTTATTTTAGATTGTTTGTTTCATAGTTTGTTTCGCCCTTTTCATTGCGGTTTACTGCGTTATTCCTGTTGTTTCGTTGCTCTTTCGCGTTCATGTAGTCTATGCCGCCACCTTTTGCGTGCCTCGAACTATCTTAAGGTCGGCGCTTACTGCTTTATACGTTCAAGTTTTTGATGTTCATATGGCCCGTTGGGCCGGCAACCTCTAGGGTTGTATGTTGTTAGTGTGGCCCGGAGAGCCAGAAACCTGTAGCAGTGACACAATTTTTGAAGTATGGCCTGGAGAGCCAACAGCCTGGAGAGCTGTAAATTATTATTTAAGTGTGGCCTGGAGAGCCAACAGCCTGGAAAGCTGTAAATTATTATTTAAGTGTGGCCTGGAGAGCCAACAGCCTGGAGAGCTGTAAATTATTATTTAAGTGTGGCCTGGAGAGCCAACAGCCTGGAGAGCTGTAAATTATTATTTAAGCGCGGCCTGGAGTGCCAAAAGTCTGTAGAGCTGCAAATTATTATTTAAGTGCGGCCCGGAGAGCCAAAGTCTGTAGAGCTGTGAATTATTATTTAAGTGCGGCCTGGAGAGCCAACAGCCTGGAGAGCTGTAAGTTGTTATTTAAGTGCGGCCTGGAGAGCCAACAGCCTGGAGGGCTGTGAATTGTTATTTAAGTGCGGCCTGGAGAGCCAACAGCCTAGAGCTGTAAATTGTTCTTTGACTGAGGCCTAGAGAGCCAAAAGTCTGTAGAGCTTTGACATAATTTTTCGAGTTTGGCCTAGGGCCGGCCGCCTGGAGGGCTGTGGATTGTTTAGTCTGGGTCTTCAGTTGATTAGGTAAATTACTTAATTATTGTATAGCTTTCCGCAGTCTGAGGATGTGGCACGTTTTTGGTGCGCTCATTTCGCTTTTGTCAGCTGTATAGCTAGTGGCGGAGTTTTAAAGTAGACGTGCGTTGAGGCAGTGGACGTAAGAACTGCAGCATGATTTCATTATCTGTTGTGCTGGTTTGGTCGATAATTTTGATTGCTTCCCGCAGCTTTTGCGTGGTAAACCGTGCAATTTGTGGTTACTTGTGCCGTAGTGTTTATGTCATGGTGACACCCTTTATTCTCCCCTTACGTTTTTCTTTAACAGCCAGTTGACCGTATCAGGATGTTGGAAGACAAAATTAAACTTCTCGAGCAGGAGAGGTCTGCCGAAAGTTGCACTAATGCGCTGCTAGCCCTTAGAAGGCATCTGAATAGGCCGTCGTCCCTCTTTGACCGCTTTGAAGCTATCGAGCTTTTGGAGACCCTCGTACGCCTGGCAAGGACGCAGGTGCCAAGAAGGCGGACGAATACGCCGCGGCGCTTGAGGAAGTAAAGGCTAGGCAGCCGTCCCTCGGCGCCGACCATCTTCAGCGTTTGATGCTTGGTCTTGTTGGGGATCCCCTAAGAGCTAAAATGGCCAAGGAGGCTGCGTCGATTCTGAAGGGGATGTCCAAGGCGCCCTCTCCAAGTTTCCAGGCTAGATGTCCCTTGCGCCAGTCTGCCCCGTATTCGGTCCAGTGTCACGCTTGTGCAGGATGGGGACACATTGCGCGTAACTGCAAATCCAGACGTGGAGGCGGTCCTGGACGTGGGCGTGGACGCCAATGATTGTGTCTAATACAAAACACACAAAATCCTTGAATTATAGAATTGTAAATATTTTTCTTTGTTTGTTCAAACTTGTCTTCTTTGCCTTGGGGTGGGTATTTGCCCTTGCCCAGTTGACCTCGGGGGGACCTTCTCAGTGTCTCAATTTCGGACCTAGTTCGGAGCCTGGGGTCAACAAAGGGTTGGGTTCCCTTTAAGCTTTTTCGGGTGTTTGTTTCGGCTCATTTTCGTTTCCCTTTCGTTACGTTTTAGGCAAATCATTCTTCGTTTATTTCAAGACTCAGTATGGCTCAGCTACACGTCTCTGCGGGAGATGTGCCTCTTCGCTGCATAACACAGGGAGCCCCTCCATTTGTTGGCCCCTTGCCTCCTCTGGAGCTGGTGGCGTCGCGTCCGGGTTTGGGTAATCTAGCTTATTTGCGCTTCTTCGACCCTGCCCACTTCAGGGCTGGCAATATTCATAACAAGCCGTCCATTTGGCAGGGCCTTCTTGATAAATCGCCCTGTTCTGAAGTTGACCTTTTGGAGGTTATCAAAGATGGAGTTCGCGTCGACCGATTTTTCAGGCCTTTTAGGGGGAATATCAAGGGACAGGCGTACGACTCCGAACATCCTCCTCCAATAATCCTAAAGAACTCGCCTACCACAGCCAAGTTTTCCCAGTTTGTCTCCGATTCCATAATACAATGGGTCACCGCGGGGGTTTTAGCAGTTTGGGGCCCAGTGGATAGTGTGGCGCCCCCACGTTTGGTTTTACCACTAACTGTCGAGCCTTCAAAGCCGCAGTTGTGTCATGATGAGCGATATCTCAATTTATGGATTCGTGACCTCCCATTCAAGCTTGACCACCTTTGCGATTTGCCGCGGTATGTTCTCCCCGGTCACTTCCAGAGTTCCTGTGATGATAAGAGTGGTTATCAACATGTCTTGCTTCATCCCTCGTCTCAAACTTATTTCGGCTTCCAGTGGCATGGTTTCTATTTGTGTTTCGTACACTGCCGTTTGGATGGAAGGCCAGCGCGTTTATTTACCATAAGCGCGGACTTGCAGTTTCAGCCTCCGCACGGTCTCACGGAGTCCCAGTTTCGCAGTACATTGATGATCGGCACGTTGGACAACTTTTTACTTCTCCATTGCGGGTTAGTCGTGAGCCATCTCTCGAACGAGCTAAGGCGGCAGTTTATATTATGTGTTATCTGCTCATTGAACCTGGATATTTCATTGGTCTTGACAAATCGCAGCTGGTTCCTTCGACACGGGTTCGTTTTCTGGGTTTTGTTTGCGATTCTGTACGTCAGGCCTTCCTCGTCCCTGAGGACAAGAAAGTCAAGTTCGTGGCGTTGAGGGAAGACATTCTTTCGTCTCCATACGTGGGATTGAAAACACTTCAACGATTTTCGGGGAAGGTCATTTCTTTTAGCCTTGCCATTCCTGGATGTAAGTTGTACGTGCGCGGCGTCTTTAGGGCGATCTCCCGCCTTTCAGGATCTACTTGGCCTTCCCTCAAGGTAGAGGCGACTCTTCGCACCGAGATAGAGTTTTGGCGTTTTCTTGATAATTGGAAGGGCTGCCTTCCATGGAGAACTGAATGCCACGCAGTGGTTACGCTTTATTGTGATGCCTCCAAGAGGGCCTGGGGTGGTACTCTGCTACAGGATGGTCGCAGTCTTGAGTCGAGAGATTACTGGATAGACAGCTCGCAAGATATCAATGTTTTAGAGACTCGGGCTTTGCTGCATTCGCTCCTTTCGTTCGGGCATCATCTCAGCTTGCGTAGGGTGGACGTTCACACTGATAGCCTCATTTTGAAGTCTGCTCTGGCAAATGACGGTTGTAAAAAACCAAGACATTAACAATGTCCTTAAAGACATTTTTGATTGCTGCAGAGAATTCAATTTCAGCCTTGATGTGCATTATGTTCCTTCAAGTGAGAACCCGGCTGACATCCCTTCCAGGAAGGTTTCAGATATCGATTGCATGTTGTCAGAAAGGGCTTGGGAGCCAGTCGAGCGCCTTTTTGGGCCTCACACCTTCGACCTTATGTCTTTGGATAGCAATTGTCAACGTGATGGGGAAGGCCGGTGTTTGCCCCATTTTACACCTTGTGCGACTCCAAGCTCTTGCGGAATTAACGTTTTCGCACAGTCTCTGCCTTTGGACCACAACTTGTATGTGTTTCCACCGTTTGTGCTAATTGCGCCCCTTCTAAAGTGCATGTTCGAGCAAGATTTTCATGGTGCCTTTACGATCATCGTCCTGGATTTAAAGCCTCGACGTTTCTGGTGGGCGTTGTTGCAATCGCTTACTGTTGATCGACTCCTTTTGGGGAAGAAAGGCGAAGATGGCATTTTGTTGTTTCCCTCTCAAAACAGCCGTCGCTGGTACTCAAAAGAGCTTCAGTGGGATCTGTGGGCCTTCCGTTGTGTTTGCTAAGCCAGCCTGATCTCTTCTTTTAGGTTATGCGTCCATGGAAGTCAGCCCGACGCTGTTCAGCCTGCCTTTACCCTAACGATTCCGATGCGAATTATTGTTAGGCGTGCGGGACATCGACCGGACTTCACCTTGCTGTTACGTCAACTGTTCGCGTGGATGAAACGGCGATCAAGGAACAGTTTAAAAAATTTCAATCTGTTATACGCTCTAACCCTTACCAAAGGCAGAAATCCGCTTTGGAGCAACAGCTCTCCCAGTTTTTGGGTGCATTGACTCCCCCTAGGACCGTGACTTCTTGTACTGCTAGTGACATTGTCAACTTTCTAATTTTTAAGGATACGTCAGGGAGAACTGTAGTACATTCGTCTTTATGTTCAAGGGCTTCCTGCACCTGTCCTAAGCGCTTGGCAGCCGGCTCGGTAGATTCCCTTATAGGTCGTTTGAGGGCCGTGTTTAATAATCTAGGACGTCTTAATAATTCTAACCCGGTTGCCCACCCCTTAGTTAAGGACTACTTAAAATTTGTCAGGCAGGAGCAGGCGGGTTTGGCTATAACACCTGTTCAAGCAGTACCTTTGTTTTTCGATAAATTTCGTAGACTCATAGCTTTCTTACGGGGTTTGCTTTTAAGTCACGCACCTCTTTCGCGCTCAGGTAAATACATACTCGTTCGGGACGCTACGTTTTTTGTGGTGGATTTTTTCACCGGGGATAGGGCCTCCGACCTCGGTCGCCTTCAGTCTTGCAACATTTTTAGGTTAAGGGATCGGGAAGGCTTCTTGCTCAAGTTTACTCTCACTAAAAATATCCGCAAGGGCTCACCTCGCTCTTTTGCTTTGATTAAGTTTACTCATCCCGAGGTTTGCCCGGTTGCCTGGGTCCAGCATTATATTACGGTGTGCCAGTGCCTGAAAATTTCATTGGATCAAGGGTACTTTTTTAGAGCCACGGAACGCGATGGTTCGGTGGGGGACAAACCCTTTACAGGTTCCGCGGTTAACAATCGGTTGAGGAAACACCTTTTAGAGTCCAAACTCCATGCTGGAGAGACTCCGCACAGTTTTCGGGTAGGATTATCCAACACTCTAAGGCTTTTAGGCTGTTCCCAGGAAGAGGTTGCTCAATACCTAGGCTGGAAAAGTGGGGAAGTCGCGAGTAGATATATGCAGCGCTCACATGCTGACGCTTCCCTTACAATATTAGAAAGCGTGTTCCCCAGAGTGGCTTCCGGCTTGGTAACCCCGGTCTCACATCCCAATAATTTGGACGCTGCTGTTTAGCTAGCTCCGAGATGTACAAGAAGGGGTTGGGGTTCTGAGTAATGGAAGGAATAAAGTTTACGATTCTTTGTGTGAGTGTGGTATTTTGGTTTTCTGCATTCCTTGCCCCCCTTTCCGAAATTGACAGCGGAGTGTCTGGGGCAGGAGCGGGTATCCTCCCATAACTTAGCTTCCCGTGTCAGGGCAATTCTTTGCGGTGAGAATGTTTTACTATTCTCACTGCATACATAATTAGCCCGTCACGCGGGAAGGCTTAAGATTTTCAAATTCCAGCATTCTGTTATTGCGCACTGTTGGCGTGATGCTTTGCGGCCTTCTGCTTTAAATATCGAAGTTTCAGTCACCTCGTGGTCAGTTTAACGGAGTTCGGTTGAGTCACCATAAAGGTTTCGCCCCTCCCACCTCCCCTGGTGGCGGTCGATCACTGCTGTATCCTACATTCTACACGCCAATTGCCCTGGCAGTCGCGGGTATCCTCCCATAACTTAGCTTCCCGTGTCAGGGCAATTGTTTGTGGTGAGAATGTTTTACTAATAGGATGTCTTGAAACAGTACCACCAGGATTAGTAATGAATTGAAAAGTATCACCGAGAACAATTGATCGGTACACATTACTAACTTTCACCAAGAAGAATTTCTCTATCTGGAAAAAAACTTCCACCCCTTGTTGGAATGCAGCAACAAAATCTCCTTTTCTGTAAAGCTTTCCACCCATTGGTTTGCAATGCATGGGGAGAAATGCACTGCGGAAGGCCTCGGCAGATTCATCCATATTATCTGCTGTAGGATGCTGTAAATATTCTAGAACAGTTTGCCTCTCTTGACGAGACATCACATGGAGATGGCCAGCACCAATTAACACTCCTTGGTTCACTTCGTCAGCAAATGGGCCACCAGAACACATTTTTACGAGGGACTTGGCTCCTTCCAAAGACGATGCGGTTACCTAAATCATTATGCACAACCAAAAACAGAATTACATTGAACTGCCTAAGCTTGAAATAACATCATAATTATAATTTTCCTTTGTTTTAAACTCGATATCATACATACCATACCCCAAAACAAAGGAAAATTAAACTCATCGCAAATCGATGAGCTTGGGAACTGGTGCCTTAAAGGTTGGCGGGGTGCCAAAGCCATAAGCCACTAGGATGTATCCATGGCAACCCTGGAAAGCAGGAACCACCCACTGAGCGTCCGCTAACCGGCACCGTCACACCGAAAAAAAAATTCAGTGGAAACTACTTACCTGAAGAATACTTACCCTGAACCAGAACAAAACGGGAGGGAGGAGAGGGTGCAAGAAACCGCAATGATTCGCAAGCAAAGCAGTGCAACTGATCCGCAACAATCAGCTGAATACACTACGACAATTGTGCAATGAACCAAAAACCCCTGAAGGCCGTCCCACAGGTTACGTACTCCCAAAGGGGGGAAACCGCTGACTGCATAAGCTCATATTTAACTTGCCTAACTGATATTAGCTGATTGGGCATGCTTGCTGGCTGCATTAGCTCGAGTTTAACCTTGCCTAAATGATATTTAGCCACATTAAAATTCAAACCAAGGATAAAATTGAACCACAACACATACAAGAAGTAAAATAATTATAATCATTGTGCTTATTGCCACCCAAGTATAAATGCATTTAGCATTCATACTAAATTGGGTGATTTCAGAAGTAATGTACTGTGCTGCATAATAAAATAATAATCATTGGGTTATTACAATCACGTACCTTCTCGTTGTCTCTAGCCCAAGTAAATCTGCACCTTTCAGATGAGATCAGCTTTAGGTCTTGCCGAAATTTCAGGAATTCTCTTTGACTTTCTCTGCGGGCAAATGATTTTTCAATGTGCTTCTTATTGCTACTCTGCTGCACGTAACGCTTGACAGCTCTTTCAAATTGAAAACACCAGAAATTATCTGGTGCTGAAAATCTCTGGATGTCTTCATGTAAGTGCGTCAAGTTATGCAGATTTATCACACATGCATTAGCTCCATACTGCTCTTCACATGAAATACAATATCTCCAAGCAAGACATCTAAAGTTCTCAATCATATCTTCAGTCCAGCCATTTCTTCCTGAATTAAAGACAAACTCTACCATTCTTGGAACAGGTGCCCACAGTTTCAACTCTTGCTCAGAAAGTAATCCATTTAAGACAAACTCTGATGCTGGAAAAGCCAGTTTCTGGTATTCTTCAGCTTCAAGAGAAAATTTGGAATTAGGTTGCTGCTACAACATAATATTTTAATAATTGTGCTATCAGCAGAACATTTGACATTTAATGATGTCTTATTCATACAACAGGATCCCTTTAAAGTTTCTTATATTAAGTGTCATACCTATTTTATGGTCTATACAATACACTCTTTTTTTTTTTTTTTATAAGAATACAGTTTTTCCGACCCAGGCTGAATATTCTTATTTTTCTGCGGATTTTAGGCTGAAAATATTCTTATGAACATTCTTAGAAAATACCGTTTGACATTTCCGTTTTAGAAAGTATTGGGTAATCAATATGTATTATTTTGTAAGTTATTGGACATCAAAATAACATAACAGAAGGGAAATATATGATACTTACCAGTCCAGTAACCCATGGAATCAGTATCCAGAGGCAAGCGAGATGCACGATAATCTGTAAAATTAAAATAATATTTCAGGCACGTCAAGCACATGTAGTGAAGTATTTTCATATTATCATTAATGTAAACTTTAGCTGGAATCAGTATCCAGTCAGACAGTTGAAAATTTCATTTGTGAATTTGTTTCCTTGGGAATAAGCCAAAGATAGCAGTAAAACAGAAAATAATAAATACATTTTTGTATCTACACTGTACATGTAACTGGTTGAGAAATTAAATTCAGGCAATTTAGCTTTTAGAGACATTTTTTAAAAGTATATATTATCTGTAAAGCAATCAAAATCATCGCAAAAAAGTAGCACTTTAGGCTTATTCAGTATAAAGTTAACAATCAACAGAAAAAGACGCCATTTGACAACTGAGAGCTGTAGAGCTCTGCATACACCTTACAAAACTGAACACAGTCAAATCTCTTCTAAGTAGTCCACTTATTTGTTCAATTATGATAAACCCTATTTTTTCAAACCACTGTTTATTCAAGTAAAATTATTTATGCCTGAAACAGTTTACACATACATGTACCTGCGGTCCAAGGCATTTTTGCCAAGTTGGTGTCAAAGTCCTTTTTGCTAAAGTATCCTCCTGAAATCCATCGCTCAATGTTATTCTTGACTACATTGAGAGGCAACAGGTGCATAGCATCAAAGACTGTGTCCCTGAGAACATCAAATCCATAAAGGGGATAAAGCCTATGAAGAACTGATAACCCCAGAAGGCCATTTCCCTTGCTTATTCTTTGGAAATAGGTAGGTCTTTCTTCCTCTTCTAATGACTTCATTATCGGTAATTCTTCCTCAAGTTTTCTCTTTTGATAAGGGTATCTGTATTGTTTCCTGAAGTTTGGGTAGTAGTTGTGATTGTGTTCACTTAGCCATGTTCCTGTACATGGAGTAAACAATCAAAATTTTATTAAGGCACTATTCCAAGCTAAGTGAACGAACACATGCTTTCCATACTCTTTGGGATTGAGAGGATACATTACCCAGTGCACACATGTAAAGCCTAATAATAATGGTTATCAGAACCGGCACTGTCACCTACCGCATATATGACACCTTCGACATCCCTTTCTGCCTCCAGCACCCTTTGTCTTACACACCTCGCACTGTGCAGGATGGTCTCCTGTCCAAAGCAGTAAAAGGTGCCGAATTGTGATGTTGGCAGGTGGAAAATTTGGAAGTGATCCTGCATAATTCACTTGGTATCCTAAAACCGAAATGACATCACAATTTAAGTAAAAGAGTTAGGCTAGTTACAGTCATTAAAAAATACATGTTATTCAACAGCTTGGTCCACATTACCATTCATTTGATGTACACTGTACATGTATAATAATCAAATGTGTGTTGAACATTTCTTTTATGTATGCCAGGTTAGCATTCTTAACTTACTATTTGCAGGAGATTGAAATGATGAACATAATAAACAAGTTCCCTTATCATAAGCTCAGGTTACTGTCAAAACATTCACCATTTCTTGACTCATTCATAAAGTAAAAAATACATGTAGCTAACATTAGCACCTAATTAAATAATATTATCAATGTAATAATCTGCTTTACCTTCAATAAATCCTTTCTCAATATCACTGACAAGTGGCTCAAGAAAAGGATCAATGGAGTTGGGCCGTGCATCAGGCAAGTCATAAGAAGGCACAAATCCAACTGTGTAAACTTCACCTGTCTGCAAGCGTTCTTCCTTTGCCATTGTTGCCACTGAGACTTCAATTGCACCTATAGTAGACACAGGGCAGTATACAAGTTGTTACATGTAGCTAGGTAGTTGATAAAATCTGACATGTTAGCTAATGTGTGTTTGCACAGTCTTGGATGCTCAGACAATATTCACTTTGATACAAATTTTATGTCCACTTGACATAAAATGACACTCATTTTCACTTGAGACATCCAATACATGTATCATTAACCATGAATACAGATGAAGATTTGACTAAATACAATAGATTTCACCTTACCGGTACTGCGTGATTTCCTTCCAAATGGCTGAAAGCCATCCCAGTGACCTACAAAAATTATAAATTGAATCAATTACAATTAGTGTAATTTAGTCAAATAAAATAACAGAGCAATAAACATAGACAAACACTGTTGAGTACCAAAGAAAATGTAAGTGGTATTCACACATGTAAATTGCAATGGAAAATGAAGTATACAACATTTTGTCTTACTGTGTACCAAAATGAATGTCAAATAAACATGACAAGATCATTGTTTTGTTGCAGTTTAAGAATATTAAATTATTGCTTTTACAAATTGGACAACCGTGCATTGCTGGCAGGTACAAAACACAGACCTGTCACAGGTCACTGCCCTGGGCTATCAATAAATAACTTCCTCTTGATCTAAAACACTATTCTTGGATATATTGATTAGCGCTAGGAGATTTTTTTGGCTGTTTATTTATCTGTAGCTTGGTGGCCTATTCTTCTGAACTGTGACCTGCATTTTCTACCTGCCATTGCAGTGTGCTTAGGAACTAACCTTACCTATATAGGCGATATTCCTTGGGTCACCATTAGAATACTTAGGATAATGAAGAAATCTGGTATAGCAGCAGTTACAGTACAATTCTTTACTTCCATCAGGCTGATCGGAGGACTGTAATATGTCTTCTGCACTGAAAACATTTTTACAGCCATCTCTGACACACCTTGCAGGCAAACACCATCTTTTATCAGGATCCCAGAACCAAGCCAGTTCTGCAAATCTGGCTCCATCCCACACCTCTTTTTTTATCTCCCAGCCATCAACATTTCCATTTATCCAGTGTTCCTTTTCTGACCAGTGAGCTGTCATCTTTGAACACATGTCTGGGTCTTCCGTCCACTGCTTAACTTTGCTGTTCAATCCAAGGTAATAATATTTAATTGTTCCTCCTTCTCCACAAAAGCGACACTTTGAAGATGCAGACTGCATTATGTCCCAGTGTTGCTTATGCATTTCACTCAAGCAAATGAAATATTCATGAGCATCCTGGTACCCCACATCCTTGAGGTATTTTTGGGCTGTTTCCCAGTCCTTGGGCCAAGAACATTTCACTGGGAGATCTTCTTCATCGATATCTTTCCCCCTGCAATACATACGCCGTGCATAGCATGGTAGGTCTGCAAATGTGACTAGAGAAGTACCGGTTTTTGTGCTAAGTTCGATTGCTTCAAAAATGCTCTTCACAATGGCATACTTTAACTTTTCTTCTTCGGTACTGATGTTACTTCTTGCATTGTCCTCCAAGTCTTCCCCACCACTAATTCCATCACCCGCAAAGCAGTCAGACACATCTTCATCTTCCAATCCAGATCCTATGGGTGAATCTTCTAAAGAAATCAAGAAGGACAACAAAATGACGACTATTAATACAACTTGACACTATTGTTGTTGTTTGTTGTTGGAGTAAAAAAGTCATTGTGTTGTTCCAGAAAATATCCATACCCCTCCCATGGAAGATTTTTTGGTTTGAGTTCCCCACCCCTCTGGAAATTCCAGTTAAGCCCTATACATTCCTTTAAAAAGTTTGGCTTTTGAGACCCCCCACCCCCTTGGAATTTCCATTGACCTTCCATGGGGTGGGTATGGATATTTTCTGGAACTGCACAATTTTGTTTTGGGGCATTTTAAGCATGTACAGTATATGGATGCATCACTGACTTTTAAATAGACATGCTGATGATAAAGATTGTTTTAAAAACTGCAATGATGTCATCACTGCAAAATGCTAAAAGAGAAATTAAAAAAAGCCAAATAAAAATCAATTTGGCATATCTAGTTTCATATTGTTTGTAGACATATATACAGGTATATGTAGGTGCTAAAAATTCTCATTGCATTTGTCCTTCTCATAGTATTGTCCTGTTCATTCTTAGAGATTACTCAAACTTTGTCTACTGGACCGAGTCCAATAATTCTCCCCAGAACAGCGGCGATCACCCTTCACTGATTAAAAAAATAGGATAGAGAGACTTTTGTACGTCAATTTACACCAACATAAAACAGTTTTTCAAAGCGTTTTTTAGAACCTTAAAAGATCAAAGAATGTAGTATATTTGCTTAATTAATTCCTATTTGACTCTTTCCATTTTTCACTTTAGCAACGTAAGTGACATTTGGTTATATTGTTACTGTACATTTCTAAAAATCAGTCACATAAAAAGTAATGCAATTTTGAATTGAGGAATATCAGGCCAAACTGAAATACAAATAATTGAATATGTTTTCCTACCATTTGAAAAAACTAACAAAAGTCTTACCTCCCCGCGTGGGCTCTGTTTCAATGTCAAATTCAAGTTCACTTGCTTGCTCGTCAGCTCTTCCTGCTCCACAAAAGGTAGCTGAGTCTAGATGAGCTCTTTGTGTGCGATAATTTACTGCCTTTCCTTTGCAATTTATACAAAAACAATGAACATGGACAGCTGGACGGTCTGAACAATGGCAGAGAGACGAAAGCGTCCTTCCACTAGCACTGCTCGCCGCCATATATTTTCTTCTTTGAACAACGCTAGTTCCCAGTGTTCAGGTATCGCTGAACATGTCACTGAATCGAAAACGAGGTTCGGCGGGAAAAGGAACAAAGAAGAAGAGAGAGAAGGGCCAATGAAAAGCCCGAATTTGGACGGCGGGAAAACACAACCAATAAGAGTGCTTGCCGACTAATCAATAATCCACCGTGACATGATATGACATCGTCAGTTTGCCAACGTGGGTTCATTCGGCGACAAAATGGCGAACGAGAAGGGGAAGGTTTTCAGGGGAAAGCTTCCATTGAATCCACCGCTTGTTCTAACTGACCATGGTCAACAGCAGCGCAGCCTAACTCAGAAAAAGTCTCAAGAAGAACTACACGAAGACACGGATTCAGTGGGCTCCGAAAGTGACGAATCAGTTAGTATTTTATCCCAATCCATGAGTAGCAAGTTACCAGTGCGGCTGAAGCGGGAAAATGCTGTCATCGATGAGTCGAACCGAAGTACGTGCGGGGAAGCAAAAGGCACCTCAGGTAAGAAACTGGTTCATTTTCCTGTATTCAAAAATCACTGCAGGTAAAAGTGATATTTTTAAAACATGATGTTGTTTTTTGTGACAGAATGGTCTGTTTCGGAGGTGAAAGAGTGGGTGTTTGAATTGTTTGGAAGCGAAGAAATTGCGTGCAAATTCGAGGAAGTGGAAATTGATGGAAAGATTCTTCTATCATCAACTGTCAGGAGTAACGAAGCGTTGGAGAAGTTAGGACTTTGTACAATTGGAAAGAAAGGGAAATTTCTGGAAAAGACGGAGGAGCTTGCAGGTACCCATTTTTCACTCTTAATCTTGTTTTAAGAAATCAAAGGATGAGAGGTTATTTTTCTTAATTAAACTTTTAAGAACAGCCTTCTTAAAATAAGAAAACGCCTTTATATTAAATAAGAACAGACTTCTTAATTTAAATATGAGGTTTAAAATTAAAAAAAGATTAAAATGGATTACAGTAATATTGGAGTTTTTGAAAACTGCTCAGCTTTTAAATGTAATGATTGGGAAGTCGATTTATTCTTTGTCACAAAGCTGTAGTAGTCATGTCATTTACAAGTAATTTCTTCGCTAACAAACATTAAGTTCCATATTGAGAAAGGGCAAGTTGTTGGTAAAACTGAACAAAATGGACTACACTGATGTGCGAAATACAGAGTTGCTTTTAAAAGGGATCCTATCAGATGTCACTTGTGTTTATAGCAAAAATTACTTTCTTGAATGTTTTAGAACCATTACATTTCTCAGATATGATCAAGGGAATCTCTTTCCAGCTTTTCATGGCATTCTCTCCCACTGGTGCAAAATATAGGAAGTGGGAACTGCAAGCAGTCTCTTATTTTTCTTCATAAGTTGGTGGGGTGGTATGCCCGTGAAGTTAGGGCAGTAGACAGATGACTTTTTCGTGCCTCTCTCATCTCATGCCCTCAGTTACATATTTGCCCATTTTTTCTTGCACGTCCTGCTTAATTTAAGAAAAAATAGAGACTGCTTAATTATATATAGTGTAAATAGGAAGCAGTTGCTAAAACTATTGGTTCCTAATTTAACCTTGCTACATTTCAGGTGCATTTGCCAAAAAAACAAAGAAGATTAAAAGTGAAGGCTTTGAATTACTGTCAGCTTCAGACTTCTCATCAGTGGATCGGCTATTATCTAATGCCGAAAAAAATGAACTAACCAGTCAGGACCGATCTGTATATAATACAAAGTAAGTTTGTAGGTTTAAATTATCTGTTCTTCATTCCTGTTGACAGCAAATTTATTGGAATGCATACTTCCAAGCAAAACTGGGGGAGGGGTGGGGTGGGGTGGGGTGGGCAGAAGTGGGGGATTTGACTGATCTCTTCATCACCACCCTCCAGTATTCAACTTTTTAACTAACCGAAATGTATTGCTTAAAAGAGTAATTATAACAAGTCACTGCTTTGACAAGAAACGTCAGATGCCTTGCCTGCAGTGCTTTGTTCTCCTGGATCAGTCAATTCCAAGTGTGCCCATCCTCCTTAAGCTTTGGGTTCTCAGGGTGGAGTATTTGTCATCAAAGGTCTACCTGGGAGTGGGGCATTTGTAACTGTTGAGTTTCACATAAATTTCCTGCTACTGTGGAAAAGCATTTAATAAATGACATTTCAACCATTTTACCTATACTTTTCACATCACAGGAAGAGGAAAATTACAAACTATATCAAGGATATATGGCCAGTAGATGCACCAACTCCTAGATTCCGCAACCATGCAGAAAACGCAAAAAAGCTGATGAAGGTAGTTGAGACACTTTCCAATAATGAAGAGTTCACTTTCCGAAAGGCAGGACTGGGGAGTAATGCTATTAGCCAGATAGTAAGAAAACATATGGACGAAAGAAGAAGGAAGGAAGCAGAAGGGTCACTTTCTAGTCGCAGTGAGAGTGATCTCAGTAGCGCTAGCTCTGGCAATAGTGAGGAAAATAGCCCTGGCAGTGTAGAAAAAAACAAGGCAATGCAGCTGGAAGACTACTTCAACAGTGGTAAGTGTCGTAATCAAATTTTTTAAAATCACTAGAAAAATCATCGTGGCAGTGGCCAACAAAAACACTGCTGCCTGAGTGTGCGATTCTCCAGTTAAGATGTGTGTTGATTCAAATTGTTGTCATTCATGCCTATCCAATTTCCATGAATCCCTTAAGGTTTTATTAACACTGAATATGTGTAGTTCCGAAAATATCCATACCCCTCCCATGGAAGTTTTTTTGGTTTGAATTTCCCACCCCTCTGGAAATTCCAGTTTAGCCCCTTACTTTCCCTTAAAAAGTTTGGCTTTTGATGCCCCCCGCCCCCTAGGAAATTTCCATTGACCTTCCATGGGGTGGGTATGGATATTTTCTGGAACCACAGATTGTTCAAAAAAGGGACAGTTGGAGTCTAAAATTGAGTTTTTATTTCTTTAATAAAACACTGCTGTTGGTCTTCAAACAGTACACAAATTATAGTCTTCAAGGTTTTTTTTTTAATGTTTCAGAACTCAGCTTGGCATCCGCTGAAGCAGTGCTATTGGTTTGGCTGGGGAAAATATCCATATATGAAGTCAGACTGGACAAAGATCTTAAACCTGCTGCAAAGGACTTTGGATTGAGACTTCTTCGCAACAAGGACAAACAAATGCATGTAAAAGCAATTGCCAGTTACCTCATCAAGAACGGTTTGGTAGAAGTGACATGCACTGACTTAAAAAGTATTTCAAGGGAAGATGTTCAATTAAAGAAGAAGTAGTCTTAAACCTCTAGCAAGGCAGTTTGGATTAAAACTTTTCTGAAACAAAGTTAACATGCATGTGAAAACAATTTTTGAAAGAGGTTTAATATATGTTTCAGAGGATGTTGAAAAAGTGAACATTGACGTAATCTTAAACTTCAAGAAAGGCAGTGATTGAAACTTTTGCAACTGATGATGTGAATGACGTCCAAAACCTGTCTCGCACGTCATGTTTGGTTTTGAACTTAGCAGCCTAACAATACTTTTGAACAAAATGATTTCAAGGGAAGATTTTTCCAAGTGAACATTTTTCTACTTCAGTGTCCATTTTGGTATGGTTTTGAACTTTTTTACATAAAATAAGTAAGAACGTGTATTTGTTGTAAAATTATATTGTGTTGTTCCAGGAAATATATTCATAGTCACCCCAAGGAGGTTTTTTTTAGGGGGGGGGGTTGAGACCCCTACCCCTCTGCAAATTCCAGTTCACATACTTTCCTTTAAAAGGTTGGTCTTTAACATCCCCCCACTCCCTTAGTATTTCCAATTTTCCTCCTTGGGGAGAGTGAACATTTTCTGCAACCACACATTACTTGGGTTCTTTATGAAATGGCATCTGCTTCATAAAGGTTTATTTTTAGATCCTTAGGACTAGCCCTGGGATAGAATGTACTAAATTTTGAATTTATTGAGGATGTTACTCAGGGTTTCCTTTTTGCTTTGTGGAAACATGTATGAAAGCACAAGTAAACTCGGACACTGCCATTACAGCCCAGATATATATATCTATCTATATATATTTTACAGTTTTGTGTTTTGTGACTTGTCCTTTGTATGGAAGCGAGGATGGAGTTGATTAAAGGGTTAAAATCAGGGTGAATAGAAGTACCGGTAGTTTCCTTTTAATTAAGGCATTTCCTAAGGTTTAAACATCGCTTGTAAAATTATGTTTCAGTTTTCTTCTTGTCAGAGTTGACAAAGACTTAAAAATATTGTTAAAGATAATAAAATGATGTGAGTTAATTTCAGTCTTTATTTATTTACCACTAGCTAAAACTCCTCTGGAAGACTGGTTGATCAAATCCACTCCTGTAAACATCTGAGTCCGGGTCTGTATACTTTACAATCCATTCTTGTTTTAACTGAATTTTCTGGATTGTTTATCTCGCAATCGAAGACCGGATATTCAAACTCCAGTCTTGTTAATACCTAGTTACAAGTCTGTTTGTGTTAAAATCCAAAACGGTTGTTTGAAAATCCAATGTTGTTTATATTTTATTCCAAGTCTGTTTGTTTTAAAATCCAAAAATGGTTATTTGAAAATCCGATGTTGTTTACAGCTAATTGCAAGTCCGTTTGTGTTAAAATCCAAAAATGGTTATTTGGAAATCCAGTGTTGTTTGTGACTTATTCCAAGTCTGTTAATGTTTAAATCCAAAATTGGTTGTTTGAAAATCCAATTTTGTTTACAACTAATTCCAAGTCTGTTTGTGTTAAAATCCGATACTGGGTATTTAAAAATCCAGTCTTGTTATTAACGTATTCCAGGTCTGTTAATCTTAAATTCCAGGTCTGAGTTTATCAAAATCCATGTTTGTAAGATATTACATCCAAATTTGGATTGCCATATTTCAAGTATGGTTTTCCAGAATTTTCCAGGTTTGGATAAATATAAAATCCAAACAGGAAACCAAACCTGGAAAAATTGCATTTTTTCCAGGTTTGGATTACTCCAAAAATCCAAACAAAAAACAAGTAAAATCCAACTGAAATCCTACTTGGAAATTTGGGATTTTTTCCAGTGTATCTCAAAGGGATTGAAAGGATTTATACTATTTTAAGGATTATTAAAACTTAGATCATGCAATATTTTATTAAGTGGTGCTTATAAAGGGACTCTCAGAGTTGAAAGTCTAAAAATAAACAGGATGTTAGACTGAGAGATGCTCACCATTTTATAATATAAAGTAATTATGAACACTTACCTTCTTTAACTGACTTCTGGGCAAGGGAGATATTGCACAGTTGCAGTGATGACTTTGCAAACTCGTGAATGGCATGCAGACCCTCCAAGAACTTGCAAAGGAGTTCAAAGGATGTCAGTGAGGTATCCGTCACTTCCTGTTGGAGTAAGGGCTGTACAGTTAGAAACTTCTTTAGATCTTCCAGCTGTGCATATATGCTCAACCTTTTGTAGTATGGATTCCAAGTGTCGATGACCGGTGGTTTACTAGTGGCCATCAACAACTTTGCCCTCTTCCCTCGTTCTTTTCGGCACCACAATTCACAATTACGAAGACTTTTTGAAAACTTCATTCTCTCGGCTTCCATATGCAAGATAAAGAATTTGAACAGTTCTGCGATGGATTCTGTGGATTTTCATGCCATAGACTCTTGAACTGCTTTTTTAGAGTATCTGTCCTTGCGACGACATTTTCCAATTCATCACGCGTTTAAACAAAGTTCCTAAATGCCCTAGGAAGGGTAATCACGGAAGGCTGGTTGGATGTTCTGTAACAGCTGACTGCTTTTCCCTCTTTTGCACCATTCTTTTCGCTTTCTTTGTGGGAGTTAAAGTTTCTCAGAAGCCTCCTGAATTCGAACTTTGTCAGAAATTTAAATTCATCAGCATCACTCTCTGACACATCTTCGAGGTGGGAAACGGTGCTAATACCTCTCTCTAAGGAACTCTGATGAGACTTTTCCAATGATATCTCCTTGAGGAAAGTTAACACGGCGACTCCTCTACACTGCCGACTTCAGCTTCACATGGTGGTTTGTCCGACATGTTGTTTCTCCGACATGTTGGCACCCCTGACTAGTAGCTTCGATCATTCAAGTGGCGGAAAATGGCGGCAGTTTCAACTCCGTCAACTCCTCTCCACGGGAAAACCATTTGACAAGACCTTGCAGATTCATTTGGCCTCAAACATGTAAAAGTTTCACTCTGTAACAAAACAGTGGAGGGAACACGTTCATTTCTGAAGAAGAAAATCAGCAATTCAAGTTCATCAAGTAAGTCTCGTCTCGAGTCGCTTTCACGTGTTCTCGATGAACTTTCAACACGTGGTCCATGCATCTCCACGTTGCATTTGATCAATTTATCTCAAAGATACCCACTGCTGCCAGTGCAGATAGGAAATATAGTCGTAAGCAGTTTAGGAACCTGATGTTGTCGAAGAGTGGACTCCCAGTTGTAATCATTGACTGTACCGACAACCACTATGTGATGCTTGTTGAACGACCTTTGGACAATCTCGCCATGCGCCGGTGTTTGCATGAAATCCTTGATTGCACAATCAGCAAATCTGATGAACACTTGTTTCATCTACGGTTTTATGCTCAGCGGTGCCCTATCTTCTGAAACTTCTTTCCTCAGCAAGAGACAGAGCCATTGTTGCTTTTATTCTGAGTTCCATCTTTTCTGGAAGAACTTTACTAAACATGTTTAACCTGCACGAAAAGGTTGTTGCTAGAGGTAAAGCAGATGTTGAAGATTTCCTGGCTTTTTTGGAACATAAGGAAGCATACTTTGACAAGGAGGCAGAGCATCATTTGCAGAGCACGGTTTGTCGCCTTGAGAAGGATATTGAAGCAACTGAACAAGTCCTTGGAAGGAAAAGAGGCAGACTGGATGAGAATGAAGTTGAGATCAGGGAGTTCGCGAACAAGAAGAAAAGAGTTGAATTCCTCAAAGAAAATAAAAGTAAAGTAAAGAGGAAGATTTCTAATCGCCTATTTCTGAAATGGAAGTGGTCCCTGCGAAGTCAAAAGGCAAAGGGCAAGTAAAATATCGAATCGACCGAGGAGCAGAAAAGGCAGTATAGGATGTGCTTCATGAGCAACCAAGAGCACACTCTCAAAGGTACTGTATCTGGAATTTTTTTTTTCAAACATTTTCTCCAAATCTGCCTTTATAGCAATGCAACTGCTTGTTCTGGACTGATCTGTTTTGGGGTTGGTGTCATTACAACAACAACACAGTAACATGTTACTTCTTCTCAGACACCGTTGCATTGCTTGTGCAGTTTTTGAATTTTCCTTTCTTGAAAACAACATCCGTTACGCGTATCAATTTATCTTTAATCCCAGCATTGAACAGGGAGAAAACACAAGTAACACACATGCTATGAGCAGTTTTGCGATGAAAGCCTGCCGCAACACACATTTCAGTTAAAACCTTATTGAAGCTGTTGATGCCTACGGGCAGTTTATCGAACGCGAACTTACCAGAACTTTATACCCTCTCTTAACCTCGGCCATTCAACAAAAAATGTTCACAGCCCACTCGTTGCTGTACTTAGTTGAAACTGGAACGCGTTGTTCACCGAAACCTTTTCCTCAGAAGGTGTTTTGGGAACGTGAAATCGTCCTGATCCGGACTCAAACTCCACCACGTGCGGTTATGTAAATTTCTTTCAAAAATTCTTCCTTTACTCACCAGCATCACCGCATATTAAATATTCATTTCATTTACCAATTGAATACCAAACAAACAATCGCCCACTGAGCGCACCTTTATAACCTACTATTGTTCTCAAACAGTTCTACTTAATTCCCACACAAGTTTGAGAAGCCATATCAAAAACTCATGCCTCGTTTTTCATCAGGGTTTCCAAACACCTCGAAACAATAAAAGCACTCCACCTACGGCGTTGGGCTTTCATCTCTTTCTCGGTGTTTGGAACCCCTGATGAAAAACTCGCACTCGTTTTTGATCTATTACTTACTTGACTGCTTAAGGTGTTTCGATTCAGTTTTTTTGGGACCATACCTCACTTTTAAAATCGGCTCTTAGTCTTTATCTTGTTGGATCAACGTGCAAGTTGCAGTACTTTTTGGTTTTGGATTGAACTTTAGCGCGGTTTACGTTTTGTGAAAATCGATATTTCCATGACAATGATAAACAAAAAACCTCGAAAACACTAAAATTGAAATTTTACGCAATCCAGACTTCGCTTTGACAAGCAAACACCAACATCTTAAGCCGTGGTGTATGGCAAACAAAATATACAAGAACAAAAAAAATCTGTATGTTTGTTTCGAAGTAAATTGCAAAAACATTTTCAACCTTAGTTTTTGCATAGTAATAGTAAATGCACCGAAAAATAATCAATGCTTTGATGAAATGGCTCCAAAATACTTATTATTTTACGCCTAGAAAGTTTTGTTGGAACTAGTGTTCGCGATCTCGAGAACGAATTGTTTTTCCAAGATCATTCGTGTAATAATTTTGTGGTAATTTTTGAATTTGAGCGCTTTTGCGAAAATCTTAAGAACGGCTCGATGGATTTTTTTAAAAATTTTAAACACGTGTGCTTAACGATGTGACCAATTTTAGTATCGAGTCTCATTAACATTGACTCACTGGAACATTTTTTTAGATTTAATGCTAAAAAGGACGTATGAACCGACGGAAAAGGTTGCGTCACAAATTCACAGTTGGCAAGTAAATGCTAATATATTCAAAATAATGTGTAATTCACTGCTTCTTGATTTTTATCTGGTTTCTTTGTTCTTTGTTGCACTGTAGATTACAACGAAAAGTAAAAACCACGGAGGAATGCTTTGCACATTACTTTGAATATATTAGCATTTACTTGCCAAATGTGAATATGTAACGTAAGCTTTTCTGTCGGTTCATACGTCCTTTTTAGCATTAAATCTAAAAGTGTTCCGGTGAATCAATGTTAATAAGACTCGATACTAAAATTGGACACATCGTCAAGCACGCGTGTTTAGTGTTTAAAAACAAATCCATCAAGCCGTTCTTAAGATTTTCGCAAAAGCGCTCAAATTCAAAAATTACAACGAAATTATTACGCGATGATCTTCGAAAAACAATTCGTTCTCGAGATCGCGAACACCATGCAGTTTCAACAAAACTTTCTAGACGTAAAATAGTAAGTAAACGACACATTTTGAAAGTATTTTTGAGCCATTTCATCAAAGCATTGATCATTTTTCGGTGCATTTACTATTACTATACAAAAACTAAGGTTGGAAATGTTTTTGCGATTTACTTCAAAACAAACATACAGAATTGTTTGTTCTTGTATATTTTGTGTGCCATACACCACAGTTTAAGATGTTGGTATTTGCTTTTCAAAGTGAAATCTGGATCGTGGAAAATTTAAATTTTAGTGTTTTTGAGGGTTTTTTGTTTACCGTTGTCATGGAAATATCGATTTTCACAAAATGTAAACCACGCTAAAGTTCAATCCAAAACCAACAAGTATTGCAAATTTCTCTTTGATCTAGCTGACAAGGAAAGGACTGTCTAAGAGCCGATTCAATCAGTTAGGTATGGTCCCAAAAAAACTATCGAAACACTTTAATCTTTTTGATTATCAAACCAAGTTTTTGCCGTGTTTATCTCAGGAGAGCTTCTATCAAAAGCAGTTGACAAAGTCAAGAGTGACAGTCAGTACCAGTGTAAGAAAGGATCTTCAAGATCATCAAGCCAGAATGACAGTGAGAAGGACAAACCTGTAACTGTTAAAAGAGCTACGTTAATGAAAACTGAAACGAAAAGAGAAATAGAGAGTCTTTCTAATTTAATTGCATCAACAGAAGACAGCATAAGAACCAGACAATTACAGTTAAGCAGAGCAAAATCCCTGACCAATTTCACCCAGTGTGCAGAAATTTCAGAACAGATCAGAAAGCTATTCAGAGAAAAGAATGGCTATTGTAAACAATTAGCGGCTTTGCAGAAAAAGGAATCTAAATCGGGGTGGTATTACAAGAATAAACAGCCATCTTCGACTGCTTTGCATCCCGATGGAAAAGCAGTCACAAAAAATAGTGGGTTAAAGGCTGCTCTTGAGAAAATGGGTGGCGGTAAGGATGGGACTGATTTGCCAGTTAGCAAAGAAGATCAGAATAACTCTGACAGCTCTCATGATATTGAAATACTGGGTTCAAGTGCTGATGATATGAATGAAAGTGTAGATAATACTGGTACACCAGTCTCAGATGGCCAGGATTTTGAACTTCCCCTTCAATTTTGGCAGGGATTTGGAAGGGGAGAACATTTTAGAGACTTTTGAAAAGCAAAGAAAGAAAGATCTCTCAGTATGTGAGAAGGGTAAGGATGATGTGTATGTGTCCAGGTTTGAAGGCTAATGAACCTGCAGCAGTATATAAATGCTCGTCATTTGTTATGCAAGAAGAAGCATGCGCAAACCTGCATTGAGTGTAGTTAACTGGTAAGTGTTGCTCAGCATATTTTAGAGAATGGATTCATTCTTCTCAAAGAGGCATTTCAGATGTGTAGCCCTGGTGTAACCTACACATCAGCTCACGCACGAAGAAAGTTATTACAGCTACCTCTCTGTCATTGGCATTGGTTGTAAGTCAGCAGGAACATACTGTTTGTATCTGGTTGAAAAGCAGTCTTCAGTTAACCATGTTGTGTTACAAAAACTTCTAAACAAAGTTGTGAAAAGCAAGAGAAGCAATAAGGAGACAGTGCTGTCAAGAGATGAAATGCAATCTCTTCTTAATCTTGCTAACAGTGAATCAGAAAAAGAGCGGCTTAAATATCTGGTTGTAAGATCTTCAGGAATGTCTGCCGAAAAAGAACAAAAGATTTATGGTTTTCAAAATGTCCATAAAGGAGCAGCATCAGTTCAAGCAGCATATGAAGAAGTAGATGCAATAAGGGAAACAATTCTTAAAATTGCAAGCGGAAAGACAAGGCACTCTTAGAGTCACTGAATTGTGAAGAAGATGATGGTAACAGAAATGAAAGGAATGTCAATGCTGGGGGTCCGTTACCTCACCAGTTTGAACTATCTGATTATGTAATTGATTGAGAATGCTACAAACATGTGACAGAAGATGATGACATAAGTATGAACTCTCATCGGTTGCAAGACATTCTAAGAAAGTGCAGTTTCAACTGGTTCAGTTTCGTGAATGTTGTTAAAGATATGTTGCATGATTTAACAATTAAATCAGCGGAACAATTACTTCTGGATTTTGCAGGACATATTCCCCTCTTAGGCTTGAGTCTAGAGGAAGATAGGGTGACTGAACATTCTCGACAGGCATACTTGTATGTAAACAGATCGTGTGAGAGGCAGCAGTATGGCCAGAATGGACAGATGCAAGTGAGACTGAATTATGGCAAAATGGAATTTCAGACGTACTTGGTGAAGAGGGTAGATTAATGACTGAGAAGAAAAGAGCTTCACTCCATAGAACGGCAGTTCAAGAATCACAAAGGAAGGTTATGGAACAGTGATTCCTTAAAAGACAACGCAGCAAGAAGGTGGGAAAAATACTTAAGGACTGTCCGGGAATTGGAGCAGCCAAAGAAGGGTATGTTGGACAGTGTGAGGCAGGGGCAGACGCCTGGGCAGGGGCAGAGGCAGGGGCAGCTTATGGAACAGTGGTACAACTTTGTGTTGCACGGAATAAGAGAAGGCCTTCTGCCATGTGCTATCAAGGAGTTGCAAAAGTTGTCCACAAAAGAGCACGCAAGGGTTTTAATATCCGTTTTAACCCAGATCACCACTGGAGTGCTGCATTTTACTCTGTGTTGAATAACATTCAGTACACTGATGGCACAAACATCACGAACCTGGGTAGGGATGACCAGGCAGGCTTCCGCTTGGACACCATGGCTACGCATAAGTCTCATGCCACCTTGTACATTTCAGGGAAGGAATCGCTAACAATGAGAATAGATTATGTCAATAGTTACCCTTCCGTACTTCAAACTACTTCGTACAACTTCCCTGCAACAGTTAACACTGGAGAAATATGTGCAGGTGTAGTTAAGGCCCCTGGACTCTTTGAAAAAGGTCCCCACAACACATCGCATATTTTAAAATGATAGAGAAGCAAGAGGCAGTGAAACCAGCCTTTGTCAACCCTAAAACCCCTAAAACTGGAGCTATGAAAGAGGTAGAGTGTGTTGAGGTGGATGGGAGCTTCGATGAGGGCCCTGCTCATCAAGAAATACAGTATTGGTGGACACTGAGATATTTGGAAAGTGGCAGTAGAGCTACGATGATCACTTCACGCAACAGTGGCGCTAGCTATCTAAACAGGGTAGAACTACAAAACGGATGCCTAGCCTCAGCTCATGCTGACCTTTTCATTCCATCCATGACACATGGATCTTGCCGTTTAGAGGCTGGTCAGATAGATCAAGAGGTATTAAAAAGGAACTTAGATTCTGCTGTCGACGTTTACCTGGAGAGAGTAGATGGAGCACCTTGTGCTGGAACCCAGAAATACCTTTATAAGGGAGATGACAGTACTTCAGAAAGGCATGAGAGCGAACTGCTGAAGGTTTTCTTGAAGGGGAATAAAGGGGTAAAGAGCAAGCTGAAGGCTGCCCACCCGGATATGTATGAAAAATTTGAAAAGGTATGGACACTACGCGTAAAACACCTAGTGGATTTTGCCCTCCCTCAGAAGTATGTATTTTACCTTGCTTGCTGTTATCAGCCTGGATGTATTCATCCTGTTTGTCGTGAAAAGACTAAAGAATCAGAACCACTTTGGTTGCGCCCAGCCGTGAAGGTGGCGAGAATCGCGGGCGCATCGAGACACTCACGGCTGGAGACTGAGCCTAGGAAAAATCCTAACGACAGTCAAACGGAAGGAAAAGCTCAGGAAAGGAAAAAAAGAAAACCTACAAAGGAAAGCAAAGGCAGACCTCAAGTAACAAAAGGGATGAGAGTGACGATGACAAAAATGTTCTTTGTGCGGTGTGTGACCTACATGACCCTCCTCAAAGTGTGAGAGATAAGATGGTTTCTTGAGTGCAGTGCGATGGGCGTCTGTCCTGGTGACATGCAAGCTGTGCAGAATTGGACGAAAGCAATGTTCCAGATCGCTGGCTGTGCCTCAGATGCTCAGAAGTTTGGTAATCAAATGAACAGTAGACTGTTCTCCATTGTTAAAGATGTTATGCAAAGAAGATCTGTTGCAGTTGTCAGCTTTACTAGGAGCAGTTTAAGGTTAAGGTTAATTCCATTTAACCACCTTTGATTTGCATTTTAAAAGTTGTACAGTGAAACAAATTGTTATAATCTTACATAACATAACACAGCTTTTATTTTAAGCTCAAATACCCTGAAGTTGTAAAGAATTTCATGTGATAGTGTTCATTTGTGAAATAACTATCTCTCACATCAGAATTCCTCTTTAAAAAATGTTTAAAGATATATATCTCGTTACTATTACAAATATAAGATACCTTCATTCTTAAATATGGTCTCACAATTTGAAGTATGTTAAGTAACTACATCTCAGATTTCAGATATCTCCATCGTTGCAGTTATAAATTTAAGTAAATAAATATAAAAGCCAGTATACATATTTACATCACCCACTCAAAATGCCACGTCCAGTTTTTGATGGCATGCAGTTTAATTTTCTAGCAACGTTAGGAGGTTGGCTACTTAAGGACGTCGTCGGTACTGTGAAAAAGCAGAAAAGTTTTACGAAGTGACAATAACAATTGGAATTGAAATGAGCTAATCTCGGTGATTTAAATATGAATAATGGTCTTGCATTGTACAAAGTTTAATACCAAAACATTTTATGTACTTTCCAGATGAACTATGTGACATTTTGCTATTAAAGGTCGTGAAACAGACGTTTGAAAGGTGTTGCTTTGTTGCTGTTTTAATACTACAACTTAATTTCTGTATATCCCCTTTTCTTCTTAAAAATATCCCTCTTTCTGATTTCGCTTCTTTAACCAACGGCTTATTGGGGAAGAGGAGGGGGGGGGGATGGCACTCTTTTGAGCAAAGGTGACATCCCTGGGGTTGGGCATTTGAACAGAAAAAAATGATCTGAGTTCAAATCCTCCACCTAAGCCCAGCCTTCCCCCCTGCGGCTTAACATTGATAGGTGCATTAGTTTGGAGGAAGAAATAAAGAAACTCCAAAGTAAACTGCATTCGTTATCTCTCGAAAACAAACGTTTAGGGACTGAAATAAACAGCTTAAGAGTAAATCCGTACAAAAATCAAACATTGAGCGGCAAAGCTTGAAAAATCAAATTCGCTCTTCTTTTGCATGGTGGTAGCCCTTTGTGAGTATACAAACGCTGTGTAGTTTTTTCCTTGAAGTAACCCTTTACTTCTGAGAAAAACGGAAAAGTCCGTTCATAGCTCTAACCTCGATTTTGCAAGACCAGAAAGGCTAAAAATTCCTTCAAGTTCACTCGACTCGCGTATCAAAACTGTTGAACCGGGGAAGGCTGTAATACCACCAATTTGTTGTATGACTCTTCATCGTCCAAACCTTATGATTTTATAAACTTAAGACTAATCTTAGTGTTCAAGGGAATAAAAAAGAGTAGGGCTTCTTTTCGTTACCTCAATCGACAAGTTTGACCATGTCACTGCCTTTACTTGCAATTTCATAAAACTTAGGTTTTAAAGACTTATGATGCTGTACTTTCAAATTACGTTAAGGTGTTTGAACTGCTTGAAGGTGAAAAATAAACCCTACCCAAAAGTTCGATTACTTGAAAGATAATACAAATTTAACAAAACTGCAAAAGATGAGAGCTTTATTCCTATTAGAAGCGGGGAAAATGAAGGATGAATTTGGTTGTTATGCGTGTTATTTTCCTTTGATTTGTGAAATTTGAAACCATATGATCGCGTGTTGACAGCTACGTTATGTTCACTCAAATTCGAACATGCGATCATTAAGTGAGCATTGCGGGCGAAAGTCGACAAAAGGACCGTGAAATACTTTCGCATTACATTCTAAAAGCAGTTGTTGACCACTCTTTTAAATCTTTAGCCTTTCTTAGACCTTAAAATCCACCAGGAAACCGATTTGATATCTGAGCTTCAAACAGAACTCAGCATGGAACTTGTGACACACTACGCGTTGCTACGGTATTCGCATTTGTTTACGCCGCCATTTTTTTCCAATGGTGAGCAGAAAAATTTGGAGCTTTTCGACCGCTTTCGTGCTTCAATCGGTAAGTTTCTTCCTCAGATGTATTGAACAGCGGTTTACAAATAAAAATCTAACATGGCGCCGCTGAATGAGCTGCTTGCGAGATTTCGGCGATAAATTGGCGTATTTTAGGGACCCACACAAACCGCACTGAAAGGTATTTAAAGAATAAAGACGTAGATTTAACACATCTGGTTGAAATTTGCGCTGGTTTTTTTTTTTGAGGTGAAATAAACTCTTGACAGGAGGCCGGAACGAAAGAAGTTTTCTACTTGATATTATGGCCGCTTAAAGTGACGTCTCATGCTGTTTTCTTTACAACCGATATCTGAAGAAAGAAGCAGGCTTCGTATCCGGGCTCCTGTGAGTTTCTTTCTCTTCTGTATACAAATAAATTCCCGCATTTCTTTTCAATCTCTCTTTTAAAATAAAACCGTAAAACAAAAAACTGTTATTTTTGAGCCCGCAATTCAAATGGGATTCGTCACCTTAGTTGTGAAATTTGTCACCTCGGACATCTATTTTTTTGAAGCGTAGCTTTAGATGTATCGACCTGATATATTTTTACTTCAACAAGTTGTTTTCATTTTGAGTAATTTTTATTCAAAATGAATGTGCTCATTGCGATCCAACTACCTTAAGGTTTGTTTGGGCAAATGATTTTAGAATATCCAGGAAATTTTTGAAAATCGTGCTTAGAAAGCAAAAAATCACGCCATCTGATGATTGCGTGACCAAGAGTGACCTGGCATAAAATTCCTTCAGTTCGAAATATCGGCAGATATCGGCAACGTTGACACATGAATCAAATTAAATATACCAACCTGTAAACGGATAGGTTATTCTAAGTGGTCCAAAGTGCTTGCTTTGTGCTTACGTTCCCTACGTACGTATACCGTTCTTCTTCAATTTCACTGAACGGCGACCATTCTCCAACTGAAACGTCTCAATTCTGTTTATTCATATTTTTTCTCTCCTTGTACTATGGACAAAATATTCCCGTCAAATTTGCTAAATAATTCTTTAAATTAATTGTAAAAGCAATTACTTCAAGCGTCCATTGGGAGATTTTCCATCGCGCAGTTGTTTCAGTTGTTTACCTGTCCACGACTTGCACAAGATGTGACAAGCGGTCACAAGATGATGCAAAAATTTGCATACATCCTGACCAGTGCACGTGATCATCATCGTGCGCTTTCGCATTTTTTGGCAAACCTCCCTGGGGAGCTTCCCATGGGATTTGCTAATGGTCTGCTGTCACAAAGTTCAGTGGTAATTTTAATATCCCGTGGTGTGGCAGAACTCCCTGGGGATCTGTACACAGGATTTGCACATCGTCTGCTGTCATGATGCATCTTTCGAAGTCTTTGCTTTCTACGCAGGCATTTATTATCATTCAAATTTGCAAGTATAATCGAGCCATCCTCCACTGAATAAAATATTTCAATGGGATTTATCAAGGAAGGATTCAGATAAGCAGAAAATTGCGATACCTCTTGCTTCTCTGTAATTTGTTGCAAATTGGGTATCATTTTGACATCTGCAAGTACTTTAAATTGATTTCACATACAAGAATGTTGTGTTCATTTGCAAAATCTTGTGTGCCGCGTTTGACATGTTTTTAGTGGCGGAAATCCCGTAATTCTGTACTCCAGAAAAAAAAACCCTGTATTTACATTGCAATGTTGAATAAACTGCTGGTTAAACTTTATTTTTAGGTTGTTACTGACTTCCCAAGTACTGTGTTTTCTTCTCAGAGAATGCTCAGGGGAAAATGTTAAAACTTTGGGAGACCTTCTCTGCCCGTAGTTGGAACATGGCATTGCCCCGTTTAGCCCCGGGGGTGGGGATATTTGTTACAAGATTTTAGCCCTAACCCAGGGGCTTCAACAAAGCATTTGTTAGGGCAGTCTCTACAAATGCCCTGAGGTGCCCAGGGGTTGCCCCCCCCCCTTCGGGATGGCCACTGATACCCGCATTATAGGTTTTCACACATCGTCATAAATTCCACGAATTTAGCCCACAAGAATAACCCCGAGAAGTTAAGGCAAAGTTATGACTGATTTGTCTGCCGTAACGCAAATATAGTATGATGTGATGAACTGGCGGTTTGCGTTTTGGTCCTGCATTTGTTTAAATATTGACATTTCAAAGCGGCCAATTTTTCGACTGAAATCGATGTACCTTGCCATTTACATAAAACTTCATGTCACTTTTGGAGGATTTTCAGAAATGATAATCTCCGGAAACGGACGGCAATAGAGCACATTTGGAGTTCCTAGGGGGGAAATATGTATCAATTTCTCCCTTGTACCAGTAGAGTCATGAGATGACCGAACATTTTCTGAGTATCCTCGAATGCGCAACGTAATTCTCTAGATTAATGGCATTTTATATGTATATTTTACATCCCCACGTGTCGAAAGGCAATCCTGAATTCAACAGCAACGCGAGTTAGCACTTTTTTGTTGGTCTTTTCACGTGAACGAATCTTTCTTGTTCTTTTTAATCCATCGTTGGCAGTTTTTGCTCTTACGACGGTCGAGACAGAAAAAAATAAGTCGACTGAACTTGTTCCCTTATTCACATATCAGAAAGATGTAAGTAGCCATCAGTCTGCTCGATCATTCTCTGGAACTGAAAGTGAGACAGAGTTTATCATGCTATCTGTCCCTTTCACCGATCCAAGCTCGGTATTGGATGGCAGAGGAACTCGAGTGCATGCCAAGGTCCTCCCGAAATCGCCCAATGCAGCACTGGAAAAGGAAAACTACCGGCGACCTCATTCCTGCAGTAATGATAACACAATGAATCTCTTTTGCTAAATTTATTTGGAGCCAGCCATATGCCCCTGAAGTAAGCAACTATCTTGTATATTACTAAAGATAAAGCATACCTTTACTTCTCTTTGGTCTTAGTCAGTTCTAGTCTCTGTAAAGACACGATTTTTCCTGCAATTTTTTTGAGGCGAGGGAAAGAAAAAATATGAGTCTGCACCCAGGCTCCCCCACAAACAGACAATGGTCACGCTTCGGAAATCATATAGCATATCAAGTAAGTGTCACATCGCATCACTGATTGAAAGCTGTACTATTCAAAGGCCTCTTCAACAATTCCACTTTTGAAATTGGTTTTGAGAAGATTAAAAGTCAATTTTCACCAAACAAGGATATCGAGCAAAGAGCACAAAGATACATGAATTAAAACATTTCAAGTTTGGAGCCATAACTATCCAAACAATGACCAAGCAACTGTCAAAGCTCAAGGAGATCTGCATGCAACGAACGGAAAAGATAAGGACTTTGGAGCCCTTAGAATACCATATCTCAGTACAGGTTAGTACACTGAGGCTGTTTTATGTGTCTACGTCACTCATATTTCCAACTGTCATAAGCAGCGATCTCAAATGGTCTGCGCATATTGACTCAATCACGACTAAGGCTGCCAAGAGACTTTATCTCTTAAGACAACTTAAGCGCGCGGGTATTGCTAACAGTGACCTTGTAAGATTCTATTGTAGCGTTATCAGATCAATCCTTGAATATGCATGCCAGGTCTTTCATTGCAATCTACCATTATATCTCTCTGAAGAAATTGAACGCATTCAGCGCCGTGCATTACGCATGATATTTCCAGATTGTAGTTACAGTGAAGGTTTAGTTAAAGCTGGCCTTCCAACCCTATATGATAGAAGGAGCACATTATGTAAGGAACTCTTCAAAGACATTGACGCGCAGGGCAACCATAAACTCAGACACCTTCTGCCATCACGATCTCAGCAGAATTATAATCTGAGATCAACACGCGCCTTTGCTGCGCCTGTCTGCAAGACAAACAGGTTCAGAGACAGTTTCATAATTAGCCACTGCATGTACACCTTTTGCTGTTCATTAGCGCAAAACGTACATTCATTTGTGCCAAGCGATGCATCAATAACTTGTATTGTACTTTCTTGAACACCGCAAGCAACATCATTGGTGCGAAACGACTTTCAATAGCGATATTTAAATACGCGCGAGCATTCAACAGTATCAATAGACAATCAACTAAACGACGGGACAATCATTTGGGTGGAACGTTATTTCATGTGCGCGCAATGAAAATTCAATAGCACCAATTGACAAACGGTTGCATTTATTGACAATCATTCAACCAAAAATGAAACTTCATTAGTGTTATTAGCATAAACATAGGCAATCTATAGCGCGTTTGGACAATCATAGCCATTCGAGATTATATTCTTTAGTGCGTTTTGACAATCATTTGAGCGGCTCAAAATACAATAACACAAAAGAAAAAATCAATACTACTTGTCATTTCTATTTAAATTTCAGCCTTCGATAAACTCTCTGTTAATACAACGGGGTAGATATGTTTGCATAAAACGGAACCATTGCCCACTTTTAGCTGGAGTGATTGTTCCAATATTTCGATTCAAAGCTTCCAAAAGCAGCTGTGTGCGGTAATGGCCCAGAGCAAGGCCCCGATTTCTTGCTTCATCTCGATTATTCATTTCTTGTTGTATTGCGGGACGACTTATATCTGCTTTTACTGCTGCTTTCAAGGAGCTTATTGCTTGTTCCACGATGTTTAGAAATGGACTGTAAGGCGGCAATTTTTTCAGCTCAGTGTTTGCACCTGGATTGACTGGATTGTGATGGGCTGGGGCACCATCGTAAATGAAAATGACGTTTTCTTCTGGGTCAAGATTTAAACGCGTCTGTGCCAGGAAGTCGTTAAATTTCTGCGCATTCATTCCTCCAATGATTGAAGAGTGGAAGACAAGGCCATTAGTCGGTGAAATAGCGAGTGCAACCGTCACGTTTCTTCCTCTTTGACCACAGACTTGCCTGTAGGCCCTTTCTCCTCTTCTCGCTCTGCCTTGGCTTCGAGAAGTCCAAATATTATATCCGCATTCATCTATAAAAACAGAATGATTTACTATGGCATGGCCCATAAACCAATTGGCATAAGCATATCGTTTCTCGATGACATCGGGTCTGTTTCTTTCTGCTGGGAGTGGTCTGCTTAGTTTCACACGAAAAAGCATTCCGTCTAAGGTCCTTGCCACAGTACGGTCGTGGATTTGTGGTTTGGCGGGAAGACGTTGCCGTAATTCTTGGTTTATCTGGGCCAGCGTTAGTTGACAATTCTCATTTACAATGTCATTGAGAGTGTCCCTCATCTGGTTATCGACACGTACATTATTTGGTCCTCCCCTTGGTCTCTCTGCAATTCTACCTTCCCGTACATATCTGGCAACTATACTCCTGGCTGTGGAACGATTAACACCGATTGTATCGGCCACCATGAGATAATCTTCATTTGTGTTTTCAAAAGCTTGAATAATCCTTTCGCGTTGCTCTAGGATGATGCGATTTCTACGAGGCATTTTGGCTGTTTCTGGAGCGACAGAGAAATTGAACTGACGAAAACTTGCTTTTATACTGCAATTTCATGCTGAATCTTGAGCAATCTTTTTTGTTTTAGCTATTTTTTGATCCATGAACATAGAAAAATACAAAAGTAGTATTGATTTTTTCTTTTGTGTTATTGTATTTTGAACCGCTCAAATGATTGTCAAAACGCACTAAAGAATATAATCTCGAATGGCTACGATTGTCCAAACGCGCTATAGATTGCCTTGTTTATGCTAATAACACTAATGAAGTTTCATTTTTGGTTGAATGATTGTCAATAAATGCAACCGTTTGTCAATTGGTGCTATTGAATTTTCATTGCGCGCACATGAAATAACGTTCCACCCAAATGATTGTCCCGTCGTTTAGTTGATTGTCTATTGATACTGTTGAATGCTCGCGCGTATTTAAATATCGCTATTGAAAGTCGTTTTGCACCAATGATGTTGCTTGCGGTGTTCAAGAAAGTACAATACAAGTTATTGATGCATCGCTTGGCACAAATGAATGTACGTTTTGCGCTAATGAACAGCAAAAGGTGTAATATATTTTAAATTGTCGTCATATATTTTTATTGTAAGTAATTTATTCACGTAATTCAGTCATTTGACTGCAAAGTGTATTTTATTAATAAACGGTCTATCTATCTATCTATCTATTTCCAACTGAAGGAATTTATTCCAGTTTACTGTTGGTCATGCATAAACCAGATTGCGTGATTTTATGCTTTCAATGCACCGGTTTTCAAAAAATTCCTGAAAATTCCGAAATCGTTTGCCCAAACTAAACTTTAAATACTTCAAAAGAACAATTTATATAGTCCTTAAATACTTAATTCTATGACATTCTGAGCAAAGGCACATGGTCAAATTTGTTGTTCTTTTTGATCTATCGATCCACAGAACAAAGGAAAGCCTTTTGCTTTTAGCTTTCTTTCAATACTTAGATAAATCCAATGTTCATGAAATCTTGACAACTGGACAACGAAGAGTGATACAACAAATTGGTAGTATTACAGCCTTTCCCAGTTCAACAGTTTTGATACGCGAGTCAAGTGAACATGAAGGAATTTCAACCCTTCCTGGTCTCATCAAATCGAGCATAGAGCGGGAAACGGATTAATTTGTTTTACTCAGAAATGACGAGCTATTTCAAAGAAAAACACTACACAGCGTTTGTAAACTTACTAAGGGCTACCACCATGCAAAAGAAGAGCGAATTTGATTTTTGGAGCTTTGCTGCTAATTTGCGATTTTGTTTGCTTCTTGTACGGATTTGCTCTTAAAATTCGGATTCAATCGATTTATTGGTTCAGAGGTCGATATGAATTACTACACGGGAAATTATGACTTCTCAACATTTTTTGCCTTTCTTCGCCTTCCTGGATGCTGGTGGCATTTGCTCACGCTTAAGATAATGGGGGTCAAATAATTCGTGCATTTACAGGCAGCCCAAACTCACGCCTCGAGAAAGCGAGGAATTTATTTAAAATTATTTATGGTTCTCGAGTTGGGAGATGACATTCGAGAGAAACCGGTATTGGTTACAAGCGGCTGTTTACAATTTGAGACTTTGTATGGGGAATAAAATATCATAGTATTTCGGATGTTAACTAGACCTCAATTTCAACATTTGTTTAGTGATATGGATAGCACTTATCTCTTGCGTCTTTGTTTTCTTTTTTTGGGTTGGGGGGAGGGCTTATTTCATCGTTTTGGGCTTTCTTTGACATGACTGTTAATACCTTCATAAAACGAAGTAAAGGCACCACACCACTTTAGGCCAGAGATTCGCACTTGAAGGCGGTTTGCGGCCAGAAAATCCATCCAATCGCAGATTTTTTCGACCAGAGGTAAATCTCTATGATCTCCACACCTTGGAAAATGTTCCATCGGCAAATATCCCCACGCATTTTACGGAAAATGAGCATTTTCTCAGTCCACGTCCAAATTCCCTTCTTTTGGCAACCGCTAATGATTTTGAAAATGGACATGAGGCTTGGGTTCCAGATCAAATTTCTCTCGACCGAAGGTGGTACAATCAATTCATGTACAGCTACTGACAGTATACGAAATCAGTACGATAAAAACCTGAAAAATGTGTCACAACATCAAACCAACTGATGCAGTATTTCCTGTGTCCTTTTCAACTGGAGTTATGCTTGATTCAATTCTCCTGCACCACCCTCAGTCGAGAGAAATTTGACCTTGGACCCAAGCCTCGTGACGATTTTCAAATCATTAGCGGTCACCGAAAGAAGGGATCTTGGACATGGAGTGAGAAAATGCTCATTTTCAGGAAAATGCGCGGGGATATTTGGCAAAGGAATATCTTGCAGTTTCATCTCGCATTTTATAATTTGGTGGCCAAAAATAATCTTAGGTGTTTGTAAAAGCAGCAGGGAATTTCCTTTACTTGCAATTTGATGAGATCTAAAAAGATATATTGTCTTCCTTTTAATCAGCTTATTGCCAGATGTCAGAGTCTTGGATTTAGTTTGTCACATCAGAGGAAATTAAAAGTTATGAAGTCAATTTGAGGACACTTTGCTGACAGTGTCATTGATGAGGTTAAACGAGGGAAGAAGCTGCAAAGAACAGGAGACAACTGGGACATTCGAGTTCTTGTCCATGACATGCAGATGGACCACCAGAACAAATATCTGCATTACTTTGCATCCAACCTAATAGTGGACAGAGTGCCCTGCGAAACTTTCCCAAGTCACTCCTCGTCGTAACGTCCAGGATCTTCCAAACTGTCATTTCCTTCTGAATGACAATGAAACACAGAAGTTACGTGAAGATTTTAAAGTGCTGGTCGAAAGAGTGCTTATTTACAGTGGCTTCAAAGGGACATATATTTCTTCTACTTTTTTTCTTGTTACTTGCGACTTGCTACTTGCGAGTTGCGAGTTGCTACTTGCTACTTGCTACTTGCTGCTTGCGAGTTGCTACTTGCGAGTTGCGAGTTGCTACTTGCTACTTGCGACTTGCTACTTGCGAGTTAAGAATACCACGTGACAACGATTCGCTCGTAAACAAAATGGAGTCGCGGAAGGAGACAGACGGCGAATTGGACGAGGTAGGGTGAAAATTGGATTTAGTTATCTGTTGATCCAATATTTAGCCGTTACTTAATGGCGAAAACTGGATTAGTATAAAGGTAAAGCAGGCTTGTGGCAAAAAACATTTTACATCTATAGAGGAAATCAAATGTGAAATTAGCACTTATGCACTTATAAAAACCCCGGACCAGGTATTGTGTGTTTTCCTGTAGTTTCGTCGGTGGAGCAGACATGTAAAGTACTAACAGAAATTATCACCTTATTCTCTTCAGGTTTTCAATTTTTTAAAAGACAAGAGGAATGTAGAAGAAATTGTTTGCCAAGCTTTCAAAGACGAAATGGTGAGCCATGTCTCCATTAGTGTGTATTCACGTTTAATACACTTTTGGCGTCGCAGATAGGTCTTAGAAGCTGGACTGGGGTAGCTTTACTCTAAAAGAAAGAAAACCAAAATGTTGGATGTGTAGTCACCGCTTGGAAAGCACATGGATGTTCCAAATTCAAAACCATCCTCTATTAGTGTTGCACTGTTGACATTGCAGGAGAATCATCTGGTTTACCTGTGATGACTTAATATACACCTATGCTTTTCCACGTAAATTAGCGGCAATTACGGCTGGAAAGATGACTGATGTGCACAAACATCAGTAATAGTGTTGATGAAAGACAGTGTGATAGACGCTGCGTTAAAATAGCACTGAATCGAAACAACTGGTGGGGATTTGCTGTTTGTCTCAACATTTATTTCATAAAAAAAATGCTAACGGGTGTAGAGGTTCGTGTTGTTTCGTGACAACAGAAAAGTGACTCGGCCAAATAACAATTTATTAGACCAAAGGAAAAGGAAAGCTAAGCTAAACCAAATAAAAGTAGTAAAGCAACTAAAAGGAAAACAAAGTAACAACAGTGTCAACAAGAAGAATGTGTGACTAAAAAATGTAATCCAACTTGGACAACTAAAGTGTCACACAATCAAAGGCTAGTCAATAAATAAATAGTTGGTCTTGAGCCAAAGAGCAAACAAATTTGGTCAACACAAAACAATTGTAGCTGAAAACGGGTGTCACAAAAAGCTTAACTGTACTGAGCATGTACAAATAGTTTGGTTACTCAATAACAGATTCTATGAAACTGTTGTGATGAAATTAAAAATGCAAATAACTCAACATACCAAAGTTCAGCAGGTCTAAACTGGGGGTGGGTGGTAGGGATTACGGATAGGGGGTTAAGGGTGAGGGGTGAGGGGGATGAGCAGTAGGGGATGAAGGGTAGGGGTGAGAAGGAGAATGTAGGGTAAGCTGTAATTGGTCTCAGCTGTTCGTTCCAACTTCTTTTTTGTGGGTCAATGGTGTATGACTCCCAGGAGCCCATAACCTCATTGATTTCACAAGCTTGTCGGGCAAGGTGGTTTATAGATCAGTTGTTTCATTTCGGCTCTTCATTTAGGATTTAGGACTTAGGATTAGAGATGAAAAGGCCACTGTTAACAATTTATAATTACTTGCAATTTCAAATTGCTGTATTTCCAGATTTATTTGTCATGAGGATTCTTCCATTTTTTTAAAGAAACAAACATCGTGTTATCATACTAAGTAAAAGATACCAGTACCACTTATGTTTAATAGGTAAAATCCCACTTCATTAAACTATAATATACCGGTTGTTGATGCGTAATGTCAGTAGCCAGATTGTTGGCGAACTGAGTCTAGTGTGGTTTTTCGCTGGTGAGAGTGGTCCCTAAAATGGGTATGGTCTCTGACCTGGTCTCTAAAATCCACACCCATTTCAGACTATCAGACCAAAATGGTATCAAACCATACCCATTTTCAGACCAAACGGCTCAAAAAAATAGTTCTTAGGGTGGTACATACCTATATAGCTTATACAAGGGAGTACCCCCTCCCCTGAAAAATCCATTACAATTTACGAATAAATGATTCTGTACTCTGTAGTTCCAACTGTTCTTCAAATGTGTGACACAAGTCCTCTTGAGAAGCAATTTCACATGGCTACTGCCAGCTGTCCCTCAGAGAAAATTTACCCAAATTTCGTCAGGGTATAATTCCGATGGTGGTCAGTCCTGTGTAGAGCGCCGCAGTCGCCCTTTTTTTCTCAGATCATACCCCGTAGAGCCCACACAAACTGTCTGACCACCCGATGACTTCAAATTATACAAAAAAGTAACAATAACACTTCAAAAGAAAGATAGACAAATTACCTCGATGACTTATGTCTTCCTTTCGGTTTGAACGGCTAATGTTTGAGATATGAGGGGTTTTGCAAAAACGTACGCTAAAAGGCCTTTGGAAACCCTTTCAAATGGCCAAGGTTCTTCTTTATGAACCCCAGGGAGGACAGACGACATTGAATGAGGTAATTTCGAGTTAATTTGAGCCTTTCGATATTCCCTTACATTTCCTCATGTTCTCTAATCCTACATTATGCAAATTAATGTTTAAAACGGGGATAGGTTGGAGAAAGGGAGTAAAAAAATAGTTTCTTCTCCGTCCCTACCCGCGCCTGCGATTCACGTTCCGTGAGGCTCGGCTACTCGCTGAATCTATGAACTCGGGTACAGTAAATTAGGAAAAGAAAGGGGCTGGTCGCAAGGAAGATGCTATGTCATCATCTGTTACAGTGAAAAACTGGCCATGGAAACATGCTGGAAGGTCTGAAGGTTATCATAGCGTCCCACTGCTTATTGTTTTGGTCACGGAATGAATACTGTTTGTACAAAGTACTCGGTTAATAACCTTACGGTCCATTTATCATGACTGGCACTACACTTTCAAGAATGTTATGAATAACATCGTGTTTATTGTTCCCCTTCAGATGGATTTTGCTGCTGTCCGTATGGCAAGCGACAAGGACTTTCAAGCCCTTGGTCTTAGGAGAAGAGGAGACATACTTGCACTACGATCATTCGTTTTAAACGACGTAGATGGCCATGACACAGAAAAGGAAGGGAGAAAGAGAAAACTTCTGGAACTACAAAAACAACTTGACTCCAAGTCAACGAAAAAGAAAACAGTCATCAGAAGACGTCAGTCATCAGAAGACGTCAGTCATCAGAAGACGTCAGCCCGCTACCAACGCAACGTTCTAAAAAAATCCAAATCGGCTGGATGCACTTCAATGATAAAGAAAAGCGTTTTGTTGCTGTGTGCATGGCAAAAGGGGGAGGAACGAGAGAGGTTTCATTTCCACTCCAGGCGACATCAGGAGAGCTGATAGCAGTCATGAAAGATGTTTTTTTCCAGACGGGATGTCCGCATTTGGTAGGACGAATCAAATGACTTTTAAACTAGGAAACTTTAGATGCGAGGAAATAAAGGAAGAGTTCACTTTGGACACGTACATCACCAAGCACAGATTAACGAAAGTGAGACTGTATATTTTATCGAAGGTCAGCATCAGAGACAAGCTGGAAAAGAAAAGTGAAGGTCATTCTCCCCGTGACGACGACAGCGACTTGCTGACATCTGTTTTTGAAAACAAACAGGACACATCTTCAGGTTTGCTAGGCTGTTCAGAAGATAGGAAATCCCTAAGGGCATTGCAAGAAAAAGAATATCTCGACTCCTTAGCTAAAGACCAAGAAAAAGTAAGAGAGAAAAGAAAGGAGCTCCTCCGATGCCAGGAAAAAACTGCAAGACAGGAGAGTCTGCGTGAATCAAGAGCTAACAGAGTGTCCGATGAACCGCAGGCAAACGACCGACACATCACAGTTTCTGTCACACACCCGATACTAGGGGTTCAAACGCGCAGATTCGACAAGAGTGGAGAAGTAGGGAATATCTACGACTGGGTGGGGTCTTTGAGCTTGGAGCCGGAGTATTTCACTCTCTCCATGCCAGAGAGTGCAAACCTAAGCCCTTCCTTGCCAATAGAAACTGTCGACCGGGTGATGCTGTCAATGTCTGAGTGCGAGGAAACTCCACCATTTCCAGATGAGGATGTTTGTTTTCAAGGCTTTGGTGCAGCGCCCAAAGAACACTTCAGTTCCACTACGAAATTTGAAGACATCTCAGGGGAGCCTTTCTGTGTTTCAGAGAAACCACCCCATGTTTTGATGGAGGGAGATGAAGTGTAAGTAGTCCGAATGATTTTCGTTACTTGTTCTTACTTCCCTTTTCGTCTGTGCTCAAATGTTTATCTCAAGTGTAGCTCTTGGTACATATTTAGCGTTTGCTTATTTTTTTTTTACTGGGACACAAACTTGGGGCTAATCGACAATAGGTTTTTCATTGATAACGGTATCACATCAGCATCTTGATTTTTGTGTTATATTTTTGGTTTTAATGATAGTAAGCCACCTGGAAATTCATGCCAATATGACAATTTACTCGCTCTGGCGAATGAGAGTCCCAGAGACGGATTTTCCATCTCGCTACCATTGGAGACATACGCAGGATCGAGTACAATGCATTCAAGTGACGAGGAGGTAAATCTGCCTGGCTTCTTTGTTTAACTACAGTTACAGCACCCAAATATATGGGTGACGCTTGTAGATAAGAGATAAAAAATGGGTAAAATACTTCTACATACTATTATATGCAGCATATATATAACGGGATTCGAGTGCCGATTTAAATTTGATAATGATAACTAACGAATAGAGAGAGTTTTTCGACATGTTGGGGGGGGGGGGGGGTGGAGATAGAGGAGGAGTAAGTTGACTATACGTGCCCTTGTAATGATTAACGCTTGACATGCTGAGAGAGGGATTCACTTAACAGAAAGAAAAATCTGCTCAGTTCTCCTGAGATTCAGTATAGAAAGGAAGAAGTCAATGTTTAAGTTGGTTACTTCAGTTCTAATTTGATGTTTTTAAAAAAGTTCCAGGCAGAAGAGGCAGTTTCAAATATGGAAGGGAGAAGTTCCCCCGGATATCAGTTTCGACAGCGTTATTTACAAGACATAATGAGTGCTATTGAAGCGAAGGAAACGGAGAGAGAATCAAAGCAAGTGCGTGTGCGTTCTTGTTGTAGTGCCATTTTTAACACTTTTATTACGTCCTGTTCCCGTATAGTGGACGTACAGTTCATTTTCAACGCTGTAATATTTCTTGTACAAAGTCAACCAATTGATACAGAGCGTAACATGGATTTTGACAATACCACCTTTGCCTGATGCTACTGCCAGAGGATTCCGAACTATACATGTTGCAATAGAACCGAAGTACACGAAAAGAGGCAGAGGCACAACTAGTTCGTTTTGCTCTCACTACTCTATCTTAAACATTAACTTGTGATTAAGTTTTTCCTTTTCAAATATTGTTCTTTTCCATGGATGAAATTAACAATTCAATCGGAGTGCATTTTTCCCCCGAACACCCAGTCACGCCCTCACTCTGCGGTCACCTCTTTATATATGACTTGTTTGCTTGTTTGTTTTTTTTGTAACAGAACATCTCCGACAAGAGGATGAAAGTTCTTGAGAAATTGGTTGATAATGCAGATACCAGAAACGTAACCATAGACCGTGCCAACATCGTGCAGGATATGCTAAGCTTGTACGGTGATGAACATGTAACGGGGTCTCTTTTAAATGTTAATTTCTATAATGAGCCCGCGCTTGATTTTGATGGCGTAAAGAGGGAAGCCTTTACCCTCTTCTGGGAAAAAGTACTTGCAATATATTTTGACGGCATAAATAGTTATGTACCGCGAATTTCGCCAGCAATAGACGAAAGTACTTACATTTCGTTGGGTAGAATTCTAAGTTATCGATTTCTAATGGTTGGGGTTTTTCCAACCTCACTTAATAAAATTTTCGTTTCTGTGCTTCTCGCTGGGAAGGAAGATGTAAGCGACCAGAATTTCCTAGAGGGGTTATTGGAATACATAAGTTCTTATGATAGCTTAAGGATACAAAAGATTCTTACAGAATGCAATTCACAGCGTCTTTCTAGCGAAGACACTGAGTTTTTGGTAGACTTTTTATCCGAGTTCGGAGTTACTAAAATGCCAAATGCAAATAATCTGGAAGGAATTCTTGTCAGCGTTGCAAGGACAGAGTTGTGGAATAAGGCTGTGATGGCAGCTGATGCCATGAAGCAAGGCCTCTGTGAAGGCGTGCACAAAGAATTGTGGCTTCCATCCACAAAACAGTTAGTCTTTGAGCTTTATAGTTCTTTGAATGTGACAACTGATAAAGTCCTCTCCCAGATTAGTGTTGATAACCCTAATGCCATGACAAAAGGGCAACAAACTGTTTACATGTATTTCAGGAGGTATGTTCGAAGTCTTAACGAAAAGGAATTGGCATGCCTGCTTCGGTATGTCACAGGCAGTTCCACTCTAGCAGTTTCCTCAATTAAAGTGGTATTTCATGCACAACTAGGTAATTTACCCCACGTTACCGTACATGCCTGTTCAGGAGTAGTCGATTTACCTTCCAGTGGGTATGACAGCTTTCCAGACTTTAGGTCACAAATGGCTGAGGTGTTAAAAAATGCAGACTCCTGGAGATTTTCCCTAGCTTGAATGAGTTGCTGGAATGAATGTTATCATAGTTTTAACTTTGTTATAGCTTCGTTAAGGCGCTGCAGAGACTGGAGCAAATTATCCCTCGGGATACTATATATCCATCTACACAGCACAGCTACTGCAATTTGCTTTGTCGTGCGGATCAAGCCATGAAGCCCTCTAACCAGGCAAAATCACAAGACGATAAGACTTGTTATGACCACGTTTTGTTAATTCGGTTCTGTCGGAACCTTTCATAGGCGGGCAAGACAAAAGGCAATGGTATGTGGTTTTGTTGAAGGCAAGGCTGTGTTGGTTCGACAAAGTTACTTGCAATAGCTGTGTATGTTTATATTCAAGTTTCATAGTTGTGGTTCGTATTTAATTTATGTGCCAGGGTATGCCGCAATAGCATTTTACAGCTTTGTTATGGTGCTGTAAGAAAATTGATGCCAATTTCCCTTGGCTAAAAGTTGAGTGAATACAAGTATTTCGAATTATATATTGTACAGCTGTTTCGAAAGTAACGTTCTCTGATGAAAGCTTCAGGTCTGCTGGACAACATTGCGAGGCAGTGGAATACGGTTTATGCAGAAATTTAGCCATATCAGCATTGGCAGTTCCTCGAGGACGAAAACATACTACACAAACAGCCAAGAAATTGTAGGATTTACAGCTGCCTATTCAAGCTCTGTTTTGTGTGTGTGTGTGTGCGTGTGTGTGTGTGTGCGTGTGTGTGTGTGCGCGTGTGCGTGTGCGTGTGTGTTTGGCGACGCATAAACGAAAGGCGTCACTCATCATCAGACGAAGTTACTTGAAATAACTGTATTGTATATTCATATTCAAATGACATAGTAACGACTTCAGTTTTATTTACTCGAAGTGTCTTAAATATACTACATTTGCTTGGACAGGCCCTAAAATTTGCATTTTCATAGCCCTGCCTTGTTATAGTTTATATTTGTACCACAAAAATAAAACCAACTGGAGAGGTTGAAACCTTTGTGACTTTATTATAAACCTTAAAGATGTTCGCCTTAAGAATTTACAGGAACCAGAAGAAGTTTCTTCTACCCAGTAATCATGCGTGCCCTTTAATTTCGATGTATTATAGGCAGCACAGTACACAGCAAAACATATTTATTCAACGCCATGTAGACAATTCGTCATTATAGACTCCCTTTATTACGGTCAGAAGTTGAAGCGTCAGCGAAGAATTAGTGCAAATAGCTGGCGTGCACGACAACATGGGGGACATGTATAAGACAGCCCATTGGGCAATAACAACCACCTTCCAGTGGACTGTGTCGTTGCTATTCCCCATGGGAAAAAGTGGAAGCTGTGTTATCACTAAAGTCAGAAAACTACACGACGCAGTTAAAGGGCGGGAATTGAAGGAAGTTAATAGGACACTAGCTGTCGCCCGTCCATACACACTTGTTAGTGACTGATAGCTTGGGGCTTTCGATCAAAATGAGAAATAATTAGGAAGTCGCCATGTTTCCATGAAATTCTGAAATAACCTCAGTGAGCGTTCAATCTTCAACAGGACATTTTCACGATGGCGTCTTTTGACTTCAACTTAGCCTGCGTAGCTCAGTGGCGGGATTGTTTAAGCGAAGACGAAGTTTGACCGGCGGAGCTGCGAGGGGAACCTACCAGGAAAACTTACGTTTAAATTTCCTTTTCTGATGCTAATTAGTGTGTTTGTCATTTACACCCTAATAGGATTACCAAATTTAAATAACGCTACTACAAAAAAGAATTCTGGTAGTTGTAGTCAGTGAATTTTTTCACTGGGTACTTGCAAAAGAAAGTAGAAAACATTCTGGCATTGTCAGTTTGTTGGGAACCCAAGGGTAGCTTCCACTTCAACAAAAAAATCACGATAAATTCACGTTCGGATTGATCGACGCACAAAAGGAGAGCACACTTGATATACGTTTTGTCCATTTCTATTCTACCACACAAGATTCGCAAGCATTCATTCACAGAAGATTACAGGAAAACATTGTTTTGTAATGAAACTGCTAAACCTACTGGTTGAACGGGACCTTTAAATTCCACTTTTTGTCCTTTCTTTGTTAAATGATTGTAGATTGCTAGCATTATCTTTGGCTAGTCGAGACGGCGAGCCATCAGTTGAGGGGGCGATCGAAAACCCCGAAAGGACTGCTAGCAGTCTAGAATGATTGATATTAGATTCCAAAGTAGGTTGGCAATTACATTCCACATAATCAAGTCAAGCCTGCACAGAAACCTAAACATCGAGGATAGATACAATCGCACTATTTCCAACAAGTTCTATCCTCATCCACTTTGAAAGCGTTAATATTTTTTTTTAAATTGATAACTGAGCAAGCGCCACCAAAGTATGAGACTTTTCCAGGAATTTGTCTGAGAGCAATTTGGTGTGGTAAGTCAATGTTCAATGAAATTGATGTTATTATGGCGATCAAAATTTCAGCGTCAGGTTTTTCATAAATTGGAATTTTCTTGCTTTTAACGTGAACAATAAACTCGTTTGGTGGAGTTAAAACATTAATGGGGTAAGCCGTTTGTGTTTATCATTATACCAATTTTAACAAAAACACAGTTCATAATTCTTAGTTAGGTCCTCAGTCTATGTTAAAGAGCATCTATGTAATCCAACAAATCAAAGTATAATTGAAGAGCTTCCTCCGCCATTGTAGCTGTTTCTAGTCCTCCATCATCCATGATCATTTCGGCAAGTTCTCTGAAGTGAGGAGAACATCCTTTTGCTTGAAGTCGTTCTGCACACATGTCCTCTGCAATTTCAATTTCATCCATGTCAACAGGAATCACGTAATCTTGAGTGTCGACTAAGCCCGGAACAAAATAAAGAATGTCTGGTTTCCCCGATGGAGTCTCCACATTGTTGGATGGTCGAATTCTGTGAACATTCCACTCCTCTGCAACTCTATGTAGTTCGCTTTGTAAGATATCCATAAAACAGAACTTCAGACATTCGCAGTGTATGATATTGTCATCACAGTACCGACCAGAATCTCTTAAGTCTTTGAAGAACTCTATCCACCAGTCTGCGCATCCCTGTCTGAGACGTCCCCACCAGGCCTCTATTCTCTGGTTTGATGTAGATTTTCCGTACATGAAACTTTTATCAGCTGCAAAATCGTCATCCATAGATCGGCGAAAGAAACGCTGAATGGCTGCTATGTTCACATTCTCAGTTCCCCTGTCTCCTCGTATGATGCGTGCGGTACCTCCCAATTCTCTAGCATAGTCCAGAAAATACTGGGCTATCACACGTGGGTCGTTGTTTGATGACGCTACTTCTAACCATACAATTCTCCTACTGAAACCATCTATTGCACCATGAATACAAAAGCCAAATGGCTTTAGTTTATCGTATCCGTCTATATGCCATAAATAGTTAGGACCTTTGCATCTGTACACCCTTCTTCGTAGTCTATGTCTCGATCTTTGTTCCACTCCTTCAGGATCGAAGATCTTCAAGACATGACGAACAACTTCTCGTGTAGTAACAAGCCCATGCTGATTGATCAACCTTTGATGCATTGCTCTGTACCCCCAAAAGGCTTCCACTGCCTCTCAGTTCTTCTTCGACAGCTTGTACTACCTCATTTAGATCACTGGGACGCTGACGTCTTGTACATCCCAAACGTTTTAGTATTCTTTTCAAATGCCTCAACGAGATGCAAATGCCGTGCACACTTACTAGAAACAAAGCAATTTCTGATGCTGTAAATCCAAGACTGAAATAGTTATGTATTATTTCCTCGCGCATTAGTGCATTGTTGCTTATTGCAGGGGAGTAACGCGGAAGAACAGCGTTTGAGGCAGTGCACATGACAATTACCAAGAAGATAATCATAACGGAGAACTCCATCTTGTTTCTGAAAGCAACCTGGCCTGCCATTGTCACATGGCCTTCTTAAGTGGCAACTCGCAAGTAGCAACTCGCAACTCGCAACTCGCAAGTGGCAAGTAGCAACTCGCAACTCGCAAGTAGCAAATCGCAAGTAGCAACTCGCAACTCGCAACTCGCAAGTCGCAACTCGCAAGTCGCAAGTCGCAAGTCGCAAGTAGCAAGTCGCAAGTAACAAGAAAAAAAAGTGGGATAAATATATGTCCCTTTGAAGCCACCGTACTTATTGAATATCTACCACCAATGTCCTTCCTGAAAGCTGTTGTCCCAAAGCACATACCTCATCGGTTCCAAGGTCCCAAAAGGAAATGGCACAGACATAAAAAATTATCAGTTTGCCCATGCAGTTTAAGGTTGAGAAGAAATATGACGATGCTGTACACATGCTTTGCTTTTATGAGAACACCCTGGAAGACATCTACAGCAAAGCAGGAAAAATCAATGTCCCAGAAAGTGCAGTGCAAGCAATGCCCGGTGGAAGCCTTGAGGCCTTGCAGTCAGCACCAGACCAGCTTGGGGCTCACATCAGAATAAACGATGATCAAGACACACTGAAGGATGTCTGTGTTCCTTTTGGAGGAGACCAGCTGACAAGAGTACGCTTCGCTGGGGCTTAAGATCTAAGGAAAGGTTGTCACACTGCAAAAGACAGATTTGAGCACTGTAGTCCCTTTGTAGTTGAGCCCTTTCATACGAAGATGTCCTTTTTGCAGGTATCACCTACCAGTACTTAATGAAAAAAAGTAATGGTGGTAATAATTTGATAACACAAAAAATGAAAACCTTACAAAAATTGAAGCATAAATAGAGGATAATTAAGCCTTGTTTTGGGTAAGTCCCCCTACTTCCTGTCTACATCTCTGGACATCTCTGTATCATAGGATAATGTTCGATTACTGGTGAATTGTACATGAACATGTACAGTGAACCGCTGCAATGTGGAAAGAGTTATTTCCATAATTTCCAAAGTTTTAATTTACTCTTTATTTATCTAACATAGACATTTGAACAAGAAGGTAAGATGGCGAGGCACGCCCACTTGTTACACCTCAAACTGCACATTGTTAAAAACAACAAGCTCATATGAAATGCAGTCAAATCTCCCCGAGGTCACATGTAAAAAACTCACACCTCCTAAAAGCCACAACCTTTCCTGACCTTTCAGTGGTCTCTCACAAGAATGTGAACACCAATGTTTGTGAAACACATTTTCTGCAATGGTGCATAACTGTATACTTAGCCAAGCAGCTGTAATCCACCTTATCTCTCTCAACTGAACCATATATTAATATTACTTTGTATTATTATATGGCTAGAGCTTGCAAATACATAACCCACACTGTGATTGGCCAATACTTGGGGCTGGCTTTTCCCGTTATGCCCACGGACATTATGAGCGATGTTAATGCCCAGCTGGTAAAGCAGGAATATAGAAAATGTGAAAGTCCATTTGATTCAAATAGTTGGAATGATTCGAAGCTACATTAAAAGAGACAGTTTCTGTCAAAGTTTTTACTTTATCTTGTGTGATATAAATTTTTTGTGTGAAATAAAACTGCTGAGTTTTGAATGCTTTCCGGTAAACTGTTTCATACATCCCAATCTGCCACGGCTCACTTTTCAAGAAATAAAGTGTTAGGCACAGCCATATAATAAACTTCTTATTAACTCTCACTAGCTCAAGACCGTACTGGGAGAATATTGCCTGAGGTCTTTCTAGTACGGCCCTCGCGTTCGCTTAATAAGAAGTATTTAATGACTCAGCTATGGAAACATAGAAACTAAACTATACATTAATATTATTTTGTATTAATCACTCAGCTATGGAAACAGACCAGGTTATGTTAAGGTGATGTGGGTTGCCTAAGCCCTGCCCGTGTCCTTTTTGACTGCATATTTTCCAAAAACAGTAATTATAACATCTGTGGATAAAATATCTACACACCAATTATTCAACGTATTACTCACCGTAATTTCGATTGCCTTTTACTCTATCCAAATACAGCTTGCTTTTGACCATTTATACAGTGCTGAATCTATCGGAGAGGTCGGGACAATTAAGTTCTTTCGTAAAGGCTCAATCGCAAGAACATTAGACCAGACAAGGTGAGTAAGTCTTTCGAAGGAACGGAAGATTTTTCTGTCAGCATCAGTAAAGCATATATCCTAGAGGCAGCCATGGAGTTCTTGGGCATGAATGACCTTGATGACAACCCATCCAAACTGAAGCCTCCTTCTGGTATCTTCCATTCGCTGAATACCAGAAAGACGATCTACTTTGATGAGGTTATTGGTTCATTCAGTGATACATTTGTTATGTCACATCCTGACCAGGATACTATACAGCAGAATCAGGAACTGCAGCAAAGGTCCCTACAGGTTGCTACTATTGACCATGACCATGAGTATTGTAGTGCAGCTCCATCTGATGATGTTTTAGGAAACGGCGCCAATGACAAGGTCATGGAGGAAGATCTGGGTGGAACAGATGTTAATTTACATTTTCCTGGCGGACACATTTTTCCACAAGATAACAATAGACCTTTTTACCAATACAGCAGTCACTGATTTTGCCCCCAGGGCATCCCATAGTATTCATTGAAATTTATTTATTCTTTTGTAGTGATAATGCAGCATTATCACAATAATAGAATCAATCCAGTATTATGGGATGTCCAGGGGGCAAAATCAATATGGCTGCTGTATCGGTAAAAAGGTCTATTATTTGAATGATGAAACTATTTCTGAATCATTCCCTCGTCTGATTTTATTGATGACTACAATGTAGTAACGCATACCCGTTGTTGCGTGACATAGTGATGCAGTGTTCTTGCTGAGAGAAACATGCAACTTTTCTCAAAATTCTCCAACATGGATCTTTTCGAATAACAACCAAATTGCACACACCCCGGCCAGGAAAGTATAGAAATGGTGTGGTTTTGGCTTTTTGTAAGTTAGCCGTTTTTATGTGATGATTGGAGAAGAGTTCTCTCTTAGCGTATTATATATAGTATAGATAATTAATGAAACAAAATTAGGCTGCAAGAAATGTCTTTCACCATTGCCCTCACATGACCCTGAAGCTAATCCCTTCTCAGCCAACTGCTGCTTTTTGGACAGTCTCTCAGCTACCCACGTGCATTGTTCTTAATCTGTTATTTATACTACCTTGTTCCTGATTCTAAAAAATACAACACGAACTTAAATTATTAATACAAATTATGTGCACTTTCCCACAGATATTATGGCCTGAATGTCATTGAGCTGGCAGTTTTCCTCCTGCAGTTACCTGACACATGTGCAGAGAGTGATGGTGACAGGTACAACAACCAAAAACGACTTCTCTCTTACTTCTTCAGCAGCAGGAGCTTCGCAAAATATGCAGTGGAAATGTTTACTTCTATTGCACAAGTAGAAGCTTTGCTGTCTGAGAAAGTAGCCCAACGTGTATCATGGGGGAAGTTTGTCAACTGGACCGGAGGAGAGGGCAAAAACATTGAGGATGACAAAGCACAGGAAATCTGCAACTGCACAAGTAAGAGTGTTGTGCAAGGAATGAGCCCAAACAAAACAACAAGTGCCATCATTACTGCATCCAAAGCAGCGCCTGGGGTTCACCAGGCCCATTCCAGGCCCATTCCAAAAGAAGCGCTAAAGCTGATGAACTGTTAATGTTCAAGGAGCTGCAAAAACTACGTCCCTTCCGCATCTCAGTAAACAGACACCATGGACACTTTCAGGACATTGCAATATCATCATTAGCTGGACTAGACATGGGCAAGTTTTTGTCACGGCTGGAAAAGCACAGAAGACAAATTGGCATGGCATAACATGTTAGAGTACTATTATGTTTTCTGTAAATTCTTTCCTACTTCAACATGTATGCAATGCGTGGTTCAGGCTCAGGAACACTCCGTGTATACATGTACACATTCAAACTGCTCTTACACTGTAGTATAGACGGTCCTTCTGAAAACAAAGTGATTTCTACCACGTTGGTCACAGAATATTATTAGAAACAATCACCCCCTTCTTCCTGACATTGTCCCAGTTGTTGCATGGGGATGGATGGCTAGACAAGTGTGGACCCTGGCTGGGAACGAGGTTGGGTTATAATAGGAATTGAAACATGCATAAAATTGGCCCATTTTCAAAATATAAACAACAACCATTGTTTTGAATCCTATGAATATTCAATCAGCCAAGTCAAAACAAAAGAAGAAATAAATGTAACAATGGATAAAAAGAACAAGTTTTTGTTGTATTTCATTACGTTTTTGATTTATAGAGAAGTTACCATGAAATTTATACAGAATCTGTATTATGGTTCATGATCAGCTGGCTGTCCATGTATTAAAATGCAAGGCATATGCTAATGCAGTGATGCAGTAATTAGCTTCAGTCATAAACTGAGTTGAAAACCCAAATCAAAGTTGCGATGAAGAACAGGAAACTGTTATTTCTAAGTTTTTCATTTCATAGAAAGTTACAGTAAAGATTAAAGTTGTTCATAGTTCTCGCACCAAGGGGAGGGGGTTGAATAGGTTTACACTTACTGATTGATTGTCAGATTTAAATATAAAATTGTTCGGAATTCGAATTCAATGAATAATCTAATGGATTCATGGATCCTACACACATTCAGTAAATGTCACGGGTTACATCTAACTTCTTTTTATGTGGATAATTTTCAAGCTTTTCCCTGAGAAGCTTATTCATTAATCAAAGATCAAAGGCTAAAAAAGCTCATTTATTCTGTTTTACGAAGCTCTGTAGGATCGAGTTAGGTAAATATGATCCCATTAATAACGTTAAAAATAAAGATTCGAGTCAAAGCAACTAACTGTAGCGTCAACTTTCTCGTGTATCCCATTTGTAGAGGCTAAGAGAATACAATATCTTTCACCATTTTGAATAAATTAAAATCTCCAATATTTTTGGAGACACGTGACCTGCCGTTTGCCAGGGTCTCCACCAACCGCCATTTTGAAAGCCGGCGAGGCCCTGGGGACGAAGTGTGTTAGATTACTTCTGTCTTAAGAACAATCATATAAATTGATTTGCGATTGGTTGAGTAATCGGACATAACTGATCCGGAAATTTGATTACCAAACTAAATCGAACCAATCAAACTTAAGCGGTGCAATTAGTTTGATTTTGTTCGGTGAAACCAAAAACGACAAAGATATCTCTAACCACTGCACTCAAACCAGTTTCAAATGTAAAATTGTGGATTTATCAACTGAGTTGATAATGCACCTATCAATGTTAAGCCCGAGGGGGGGGGGTCGGGCTGACCACGGCATTTTGATCGTGAGCGTTGTCCCCAGGGTAGGGATTTTGATCGTACATGATGCCCCCAGGGTAGGGATTTTGATCGTATGTCATCCCCACGGTGGGGAAATTTGACATGGTCGCCATCTTGCCTTTCCGCCATCTTGGAAAATACCCAGAAGGCATTTGGACATTTGGATGAGCTTCACGTGTTCGAGCAAATATGGCTGAACGAAAGGTGAGTGATTTGTTGCTATTAATGCAAACATTGTCGTTTCTGTCGTTTTTATCAGCCCATCAGCTATCAGTTGAACGAAAGGTGAGTGATTTGTTGCTATTAATGCAAACATTGTCGTTTTTATCAGCCCATCAGTTATCTATTTTTGAAGCTTTAGAACACATAGTGTTTTGTCTGTTGGATTTTGAAGGAAATACTCGCACAGAGCCCGCTCATGAATTAAATATGTGCTTCCTACTTGGCATGATTTCACTAGATGCTCTGCCACGAGTTTGTGTCAGACATAGCGAAAGATTTGTGTTTTTTGATGTAGGACTGTTTTGTTCCAGGTTCTTGTCGAATTTGGCGATAGCCGAAAGGTTATCGCACTTACGGCACCAGAAGAAGAAAACACTTGTTGGTCTATTATAAAGGAAACATTCGAAATTGATGGGGAGATAAACCTTCAGATATACAGTAAAGATTGGGATGAGTATATAGATCTGGAGCCAGGCGATAGAATAGAAGACAGATCAAAGCTGCGTGTTATCGCAAAGGTGAGCGCCATAAGTTATATGGGGTTTGAATAAATAGCTTTTCTTGAAGAGGAGTCGAGTTTTTATATATGTATATGTTGTGGTTCAATTTTATCTTTGCTTTAATTTTTTTCAAACCAGCTGCAGTTTGATTTTTGTTTTTCATTGTCTCATGTTGATTATCATAATCTAAAACAAAGGTAACTTAAATTAAAATTGAGTTGAAAAATTTTAAACCAATGGTAAATTTAAACCACAACATATATTATCCATTTATTTTTTCAAATGACACCCACTCAAATGAAGTGTATGAATAATGTATTGTATTTTTAAAATAAAAGAACAATATTTAAAACAAAATTTATTTCCCTTTGTCAGAATTGTAGAAACCAGCCAGCTACATCTAGTACCACTTGTGCTTCTACATCCAAACGTAAGTGCAGTGTTCTTCCACGTAGTTCAAATTGTGTTAGATCTTTGCTTTAGTTTCTTGGATTTTTCCATGAAAGAAGAAAGATTCATGTAGGATTGGAAATGCTAGTATGCTTTTTGCAGTTTCCACCTCTTGGAATGCATTGAATATAATGGAACTCTAGATTTAGGCACTATAGCTTCCATTACTAGTTTAACCTGAGTCCCACTGCAGAAAAGACATGCTTGTTCACTTAAAAGCTAAGGTTTCTTTTGTCTTTTGTTACAGCCTGTTCAGAAAAGTCAGCAGCTGTAAGCAACTCAGGGCAAGTTCAGGCTACAATCACGAGTGATTTTAAAATTGGGCCTGCAGCTGAGGTATTAAAATGTGACAATTGTGCCATACATTGGGTTATAATCTCATTATAAGAGAGTATTAAAGTACAAGGTGGTTTCAGTTGACTAACAGTGTTTCTATTATTCAGGTTGAATGTGTAAAAAGTGAGGAAATTCCAAGTGCAAGGATATACACTGGTGAAAAGTTAAAGCCCTACGAAATAGCTGTAAATAGTGCTGCGGAAGGACTTGCAAGAGAAAACCCACACTTGTTGCAGTGTAGAGGTAAATCAAGTTTTTGTTGATCTTTATGATCTATGTCCAGTGTTACAAAATGTACAGTTATGAATGAATCTTATTGAATCTTTGTTTAAATTTATACAGTTATTATTTTTGTACTCAAGTATGACATTAAAGAAAATGAGGCAATGTAGTGTCCCATCCAACTAAAGTGCCTTACTACATGCACTGACAATGGATCATGTGCTGTTTTTGTACATTGCATCAAACATATTTGGTTAATTTTGCAATGGCTACTTTATAAAGTAGAGATTTTAAATCTTAGTGTTTAATATTATTCTGTTGATGATTTTTCTAGAAAATGTTTTTTTACTTATTTTAATAATAATTATTGTCTCTAGGGGAACTATTCCAGCAAGCACGAAGCAAAGTTAGAGACGAAGGATATAAGTTTAAGAAAGGATTCTCCAGATCATCACAAGGCTTATCTGGGTCATCAAGTGAAGGAAAACAAAGTGAAGATGGAAAGGCAGAGAAAAAGGAATTGAAGAGAAAAAATGTGTTAGCTGAAGAGAGGAGACAAGCAATTTCCACCAACCAAGCTTTGCTGAAATCAACAGAAGATCATATTCGTCTAAAGCAGCTAAGAATAAATAAACTGAAGACCATGAATGACTTTAAAAAGCGTGATGAGGTTAGTGCTGAATTGAGAGAGTTATTTAAAGAGAAGGGGAGGATTGAGAGCCAGTTAGCAGCTTTACAGAGAAAGGAAAGCAAATCACACTGGTACATGAAAAAAAAGGTCTAAAAGAAGCAAGACCAGTGGCGTTAAATCTGAAGGGGACCTAAGCTCCCTCCGTACACTCCCTGAATTGTTAAAACAAAAAAGTAGTACAAGTGACAGCTCAAGTAAAGATTCTGATGAATCAGGAGATACCATAATATTGGAAGATAGTGACCCCGGATGTAAGCCACACTCTCAGAAGCAGACCTGCCACCCAGAAACATCCGGTAACCCAGGAAGCGAAAGTGAATTAGATAGCTCACAGGGTTTTCAAGTAACCCCTCTCAATCTGCATGCAAAGTGAGGGGGGATGAAGTCAGCATTTACCTTGCAGAAGAAAGGAACAAATCATTGTCAATGTATCAGACAGTAAAAGATGACATTTATGTTTCCAGTTTTGAAGGATTGTCTCTAAAGCAGTACAAAGATGTTCGAGCATTTGTTTGCAAGAAGGAACACAATCAGCCTTGCACAAACTGTGAAGGGATGTTAAAAGTTGTTGATAAAGTGTTGACATGTGGCTTTATTTCTCTGAAGTCTGCATTTATGTTGTCTAGTCCAGGTGTGTCTTACAAGGCCTCAGCAGCAAGAAGGGAACTTCTACGCATGCCCTTGGCCTGCTTAGGGGTTGGGGAACTAAAAGAAGGCTCATACTGCTTCTATCTGGTGGAAAAACAAAACACTGTTGATTATCAAAACTTTGCTGACAAAGTCCTTGGACACTTCAGGTTCTCAAAAAATTCAGTTGTCCAAAGAGAAATTGAAAGGACTGCTGTACCTTGCTGAATCGGAATCCAAAAAAGAGATGCTGAAGTACATTGCAGTGAAAGCATCTGGATTATCAAACACTAAGGCAAAGGAAGTTTATGGAATATGTGACCTTCAGAAGCGTGTAGAAAGAGTCGAGGAAGCGCTTAACCATGCAAAAGCAATTAGAGAGTCAATTGAGAAGATAGCCTGTTTGAAAGATAAAGGTCTCCTTGCTTCCTTTGGTTTTGAAGTCGATACTGAAAGTGACCTGAGTGATACAGAAAGTGAAAGTGATCCAGATGAGGAAATGTCTGAAGACAAGGAGCCCTGTGTCCATAACAGCTCATTCGTTGCAACATTATTGAGTGACAGCTTAGAGCACCCCAGTACAGGACCAGATGGACAGTACCAGTCCAATGACCGTTCAAGCATGCATAAACCCCAGGAGATTCAGCTTAGTGGAAGCAATGATGAATGTTACAAGCATCAAACTGACACCAGTGAGGTCTACATGAACTCGCACCAAGTGTTAGACATTCTTAAATCATGTTCTTTTAACTGGTTTTCATTTGTGATGGCCTTAAAGTCCAAACTCCCAGATATTACTGAACAGGCATTAAATCAACTGCTGCTTGATTTTGGTGGTCAACTGTCTTTCTTGAATTTAGACGAAGGTGATCTGGATCTTGCTGAGCGGTCTCGTCAGGCATTTCTGCTCTCTGAAAGAAAAAAAAAGTATCAATGACGAAGAAGGCATTGTCGTCTCAGAGTCTGAAAGTAGTGATCAAGAGATATGGAATCAAGGTATAAGCAGCGTTCTCGGAGAAAGTGGTAGAGAGATGGTCAGACAGCGAAGAGAAGCAATCCACCGGAAAGCTGTGAGGGAGGCAAAGAGAAAAGTAATGGAGCAGCGGTTTCTGAAGAGAAAACGAAGCAAAAAGGTATCACGAATTTTAACTGAAGTGCCAGAAATTGGGAAAGAAATTGAGAACTTTGTCATGGAGTGTGGTGCAGGTGCTGACGCTTGGCGTCGAACTGGAGTGATCACTTTTGATGGAAACAGAAAGGTGCAGAAGAAGCCAACCTTCAAACGGGTAAAGGAACACCTTGAAAGGAAATTCAAGATGAAAATTTCCTATGACACCGTTGTTCAGCTTTGTATAGCCAGGAACAGGAGAAGAAGATCTGCTTCAAGGTACAAAGGTGTTGCAAAGGTTCTGCAAAAAAGAGCAAGGAAGGGTTTCACTCTGAAGTTCAATCCCGATGAACACTGGAGTGCTGCATTTTATTCAGCTCTCAATGACCAACAGTTTCATGATGAAATAAATGTAAGGAAGATCCTCGCAGTTATTAACGCAACTTATGCAGCTGCGAAAAGAAAGCCTGAAAAAATCAGGCTTGCCGGGATTCGAACCCTGACCTCTGCGATACCGGTGCAGCGCTCTAACCAATTGAGCTATCAAGCCAACTGGGAGCTGATCATTAAATTGGTTCGTAATATACCCGGGAAAGATGAATATGAAATTATGTATATACGAAATTCATATATTTGAACTGCGGAATGAAGAAATAAATGTAAGGAAGATCCTCGCAGTCATTAACGCAACTTATGCAGCTGCGAAAAGAAAGCCTGAAAAAGTCAGGCTTGCCGGGATTCGAACCCTGACCTCTGCGATACCGGTGCAGCGCTCTAACCAATTGAGCTATCAAGCCAACTGGGAGCTGGTCATTAAATTGGTTCGTAATATACCCGGGAAAGATGAAAATGAAATTATGTATATACGAAATTCATATATTTGAACTGCGGAATGAAGAAATAAATGTAAGGAAGATCCTCGCAGTTCTTAACGCAACTTATGCAGCTGCGAAAAGAAAGCCTGAAAAAATCAGGCTTGCCGGGATTCGAACCCTGACCTCTGCGATACCGGTGCAGCGCTCTAACCAATTGAGCTATCAAGCCAACTGGGAGCTGGTCATTAAATTGGTTCGTAATATACCCGGGAAAGATGAATATGAAATTATGTATATACGAAATTCATATATTTGAACTGCGGGATGAAGAAATAAATGTAAGGAAGATCCTCGCAGTCATTAACGCAACTTATGCAGCTGCGAAAAGAAAGCCTGAAAAAATCAGGCTTGCCGGGATTCGAACCCTGACCTCTGCGATACCGGTGCAGCGCTCTAACCAATTGAGCTATCAAGCCAACTGGGAGCTGGTCATTAAATTGGTTCGTAATATACCCGGGAAAGATGAATATGAAATTATGTATATACGAAATTCATATATTTGAACTGCAGAATGAAGAAATAAATGTAAGGAAGATCCTCGCAGTCATTAACGCAACTTATGCAGCTGCGAAAAGAAAGCCTGAAAAAATCAGGCTTGCCGGGATTCGAACCCTGACCTCTGCGATACCGGTGCAGCGCTCTAACCAATTGAGCTATCAAGCCAACTGGGAGCTGGTCATTAAATTGGTTCGTAATATACCCGGGAAAGATGAATATGAAATTATGTATATACGAAATTCATATATTTGAACTGCGGAATGAAGAAATAAATGTAAGGAAGATCCTCGTAGTCATTAACGCAACTTATGCAGCTGCGAAAAGAAAGCCTGAAAAAATCAGGCTTGCCGGGATTCGAACCCTGACCTCTGCGATACCGGTGCAGCGCTCTAACCAATTGAGCTATCAAGCCAACTGGGAGCTGGTCATTAAATTGGTTCGTAATATACCCGGGAAGGATGAATATGAAATTATGTATATACGAAATTTCTTCATTCCGCAGTTCAAATATATGAATTTCGTATATACATAATTTCATATTCATCTTTCCCGGGTATATTACGAACCAATTTAATGACCAGCTCCCAGTTGGCTTGATAGCTCAATTGGTTAGAGCGCTGCACCGGTATCGCAGAGGTCAGGGTTCGAATCCCGGCAAGCCTGATTTTTTCAGGCTTTCTTTTCGCAGCTGCATAAGTTGCGTTAATGACTGCGAGGATCTTCCTTACATTTATTTCTTCATTCCGCAGTTCAAATATATGACGAAGAAGGCATTGTCGTCTCAGAGTCTGAAAGTAGTGATCAAGAGATATGGAATCAAGGTATAAGCAGCGTTCTCGGAGAAAGTGGTAGAGAGATGGTCAGACAGCGAAGAGAAGCAATCCACCGGAAAGCTGTAAGGGAGGCAAAGAGAAAAGTAATGGAGCAGCGGTTTCTGAAGAGAAAACGAAGCAAAAAGGTATCACGAATTTTAACTGAAGTGCCAGAAATTGGGAAAGAAATTGAGAACTTTGTCATGGAGTGTGGTGCAGGTGCTGACGCTTGGTGTCAAACTGGAGTGATCACTTTTGATGGAAACAGAAAGGTGCAGAAGAAGCCAACCTTCAAACGGGTAAAGGAACACCTTGAAAGGAAATTCAAGATGAAAATTTCCTATGACACCGTTGTTCAGCTTTGTATAGCCAGGAACAGGAGAAGAAGATCTGCTTCAAGGTACAAAGGTGTTGCAAAGGTTCTGCAAAAAAGAGCCAGGAAGGGTTTCACTCTGAAGTTCAATCCCGATGAACACTGGAGTGCTGCATTTTATGCAGCTCTCAATGACCAACAGTTTCATGATGAAATAAATGTAAGGAAGATCCTCGCAGTTATTAACGCAACTTATGCAGCTGCGAAAAGAAAGCCTGAAAAAATCAGGCTTGCCGGGATTCGAACCCTGACCTCTGCGATACCGGTGCAGCGCTCTAACCAATTGAGCTATCAAGCCAACTGGGAGCTGATCATTAAATTGGTTCGTAATATACCCGGGAAAGATGAATATGAAATTATGTATATACGAAATTCATATATTTGAACTGCGGAATGAAGAAATAAATGTAAGGAAGATCCTCGCAGTCATTAACGCAACTTATGCAGCTGCGAAAAGAAAGCCTGAAAAAATCAGGCTTGCCGGGATTCGAACCCTGACCTCTGCGATACCGGTGCAGCGCTCTAACCAATTGAGCTATCAAGCCAACTGGGAGCTGGTCATTAAATTGGTTCGTAATATACCCGGGAAAGATGAATGAAGAAATAAATGTAAGGAAGATCCTCGCAGTCATTAACGCAACTTATGCAGCTGCGAAAAGAAAGCCTGAAAAAATCAGGCTTGCCGGGATTCGAACCCTGACCTCTGCGATACCGGTGCAGCGCTCTAACCAATTGAGCTATCAAGCAAACTGAGAGCTGGTCATTAAATTGGTTCGTAATATACCCGGGAAGGATGAATATGAAATTATGTATATACGAAATTTCTTCATTCCGCAGTTCAAATATATGAATTTCGTATATACCTAATTTCATATTCATCTTTCCCGGGTATATTACGAACCAATTTAATGACCAGCTCCCAGTTGGCTTGATAGCTCAATTGGTTAGAGCGCTGCACCGGTATCGCAGAGGTCAGGGTTCGAATCCCGGCAAGCCTGATTTTTTTAGGCTTTCTTTTCGCAGCTGCATAAGTTGCGTTAATGACTGCGAGGATCTTCCTTACATTTATTTCTTCATTCCGCAGTTCAAATATATGAATTTCGTATATACATAATTTCATATTCATCTTTCCCGGGTATATTACGAACCAATTTAATGACCAGCTCCCAGTTTGCTTGATAGCTCAATTGGTTAGAGCGCTGCACCGGTATCGCAGAGGTCAGGGTTCGAATCCCGGCAAGCCTGATTTTTTCAGGCTTTCTTTTCGCAGCTGCATAAGTTGCGTTAATAACTGCGAGGATCTTCCTTACATTTATTTCTTCATTCCGCAGTTCAAATATATGAATTTCGTATATACATAATTTCATATTCATCTTTCCCGGGTATATTACGAACCAATTTAATGACCAGCTCCCAGTTGGCTTGATAGCTCAATTGGTTAGAGCGCTGCACCGGTATTGCAGAGGTCAGGGTTCGAATCCCGGCAAGCCTGATTTTTTCAGGCTTTCTTTTCGCAGCTGCATAAGTTGCGTTAATAACTGCGAGGATCTTCCTTACATTTATTTCTTCATTCCGCAGTTCAAATATATGAATTTCGTATATACATAATTTCAGTTTCATGATGGTGAGAAAGTTTTAAACCTTGGCAGAGATGACCAAGCCGGCTTTCGTTTAGACACCATGACCACCCACAAATTACACGGAACGCTTTGTGTTAAAGATCATGAGCCTGTCACCACTCGAACAGACTACGCAAGCGGCTACCCGTCGACACTCCAAGTGACAAGTTACAACTTCCCCGAAACAGAAAATACTGCAGAACGTTGTGCAGGTGTAGTAAAGGCCCGCCCCCTGCATGAAAAGAATGCAGCACAGCATGTTGCTGATTTAGAAATGTTGTCCACTAAAGAGGTTTTGAAGCCAGTGTTTTTTAAACCTGCATCGGACGAACCCAAAGAAATCGAATTCATAAGAGTGGATGGAGGTCATGATGAGGGCCCTTCCCATTGTGAAGGGCAATATTGGTGGACAGTGCACCATCTGAAAGCACAAACTGTTGCAACTATGATTACAACAAGGAATAGTGGTGCAAGCTACAAGAACAGAGTCGAGCTGCAAAATGGATGCCTAGCTTTGGGGCATGTCAATCTCTTTGTACCATCAACTCTTAAAGGAAGCTGCCTGACAAATAATGGGAAGGTAAAGGAAACAAAACTGAAGGAGAATCTCTCATCTGCCATCAATGTCTATCTCAGCCGTGTGGATGGAGCACCGTGTGCAACCACCGAAATCCACTTGTTCCGTGGTGCTGAAAGTGAAGCTTATCAGAATGAAAACAAGTTGGTCAAAGTGTTTCTGAAGGGATCTAAGGCGGCAAAACAAGAATTGCAAAAGAATAATCCTGAGATGTACATGAAGATTAGTGAGATTTTGGACCTTAAGCGGAGGCATTTGTGTACAGGTGCACCCACTAAGTATGTTTTCTATTTGTACTGTTGCTATGAAAAGGACTGCATACATCCATGTTGTAAACAGGGGCGTCCTGAGGTAGAACCTACTTGGTATACTGGGGGCCCACCACTCTCCTTTCTTCCACTTCCAATGGTAGACCCAGAGCGCCCATTTGGATCAAGTGATTGCTCTCAGTGTAAGGGTGTGTGTACTGGACACTATTTGAAACCAGAACAGTTGAGGAAGGCCTTTGCGAGTGGTACATACATTGCTCCCAAGCCCCCATCGGAAGTGCTGTTATCCGCAATGAAGAATTTGAAGTATGAAATACCTCATGAAAATGGTATTCTTGAACTGTCCCGAGAAGTACTTCTTTCACCCGAAGAAACACGCATGTGGTGCGAGCATTTATGCCAAGTTCATCGCAATAGAGTCAGTGGAGCGAAAAAGAAAGCAACGGCAAAAGAGAAGCCAGGAGCCAAGACCAGCCAAAAATCAAATCAAAAACGTAAATCACGGAGCATCGAGAGGGATACATGTCTTCAGTGTGGACAGGAAGATCCCCCTGGAACTTTCCAAACAGAGGATGATGGAGACGTTGTAGACTGGATCTGCTGTGATGGTTGCAACAAATGGTGCCATGCTTTCTGCAGTGGAATGCCTGATATTTCTGAAAGTGATGATTGGCTGTGCCTTGCTTGTAGTGATAATTGGGTGTAGAGTGTATATCTGCTTCGTAAAACCAATTTATTTACTATTTGGCGATTTATTGTTTACATTGGTAGTGATCATTGCACTGGGAAGCAGGCTTTTAGTCAGGTGGGAGTCCAGGAGTCCTATGGACGGCCACTTTTCAGAGGAAATTAATATGAATAACTGTATACAGAGTTTTTTTGGCAAATTTGGGTATCATCAGATACCTTTGCACTCATAACTGCAGAAAAGCACCTTGCATGATCCTCAGGCCCTCCTATGGGGACAAAGTCAGGCCTTATGAAAAGTTTGGACTCCCACTTTTTAAATCCTGGCTAAAAGCCTGCTGGGAAGTCAATACTTCTACTAAGAAACTTTCACAATTAAACAAGAAGTTCCGGACTAAAGGGGCCTGGCCAGGCCATTCTCGCGCCCATTTGTCAGTTAATCATCAAAGCGTAAACAACTGGCAAACAACCTGCATATTTTCCACAACTGTTACTGATAAAATGTGTTTCATTTTTGCTAGGAATATTCTGTTAAATGTAAGGAAGTTATTTTTCATATTTTTGTCAATATATTTTGGTTTCATGAGATTTTGAAGCATGTTCAGCTTGAAGGATGCTCGGCACCACAACATGCCACGACTACAAAGGTACAAATTTGCATTTCGTGCCCGGAAAGTGTGAAATGTGGGAGGTGCCATCCCTTTTGTTGGCGGAACTTCTTGTTTAATGACAAACAGCATTGTCATAACTTCCTAGAGTTTAAGAGGACGTTTCCTATTTTAAGTAAGGTATTGATCACTTACACTATAACAGTGCAATGAACAGTTCATGTTTACATAGATTTGATCGAAAGATTATTTGTCAAGCTTTAGAGTTTAATAGCACAAAGAAGGTACACTATAAAGGTGCAATGAACAGTTCATGTTTACATCGATTTGATCCAAAGATTATTTGTCAAGCTTTACAGTTTAAGAGGACGAAGAAGGTATTGATCACTTTAATACCTAAACAGTGCAATGAACAGTTCATATTTACATTGATTTGATATAAAGATTATTTGTCAAGCTTTAGAGTTTAAGAGGACGAAGAAGGTATTGATCACTTTAATACATAAACAGTGCAATGAACAGTTCATATTTACATTGATTTAATATAAAGATTATTTGTCAAGCTTTTAAAACCTCAGCTTAAATAATTTTGCAGAGCCCTATAATGCTAGGTATAGTGAAAAAGGTCTTTTTAACAGCATATTATTCCAATCGCATTGAGCTGAATCTTTTTGCAGTATCTGATAGAGACTAGCCTTAAAAAGTTTAGCCAGAAATGACCATATGTAACTACACTTTAAATTCCACAAAATCGTTAAAAAGCTAGCTGAAAAATAAAAGAAATAAACCACTTTTTGCTGTTTTGTATAAATGTTTATTGATTCTGTCTTAGTTTAATTATTACACTCCTCTTGTGTGCAACAAGGTTTGAATGACATTTGACCACCTTCACTTGCCCTGGCTCGGGATTTTGACCAATTATTTTGTCCCGGGGTGGGGAATTTGACTTTTTTTATGGAAAATGTCAAAATCCCCACCCCTTGCCCGACCCCCCCCCCTCGGGCTTAACATTGATAGGTGCATAAGGTAAATTGGCCACCGTTAGCCCTTCGTCAGAGCGTTAACAAAAAGACAGTTGCATTCAAGTTATGCAATCATTTGACCAAAGGAATTTTGCACTTCCGTTTGAAAGAAAAGGATATTTTGCCCAAAAAAGTTTCCAGTATTTTAGTCATAAGAAATCGAATTTTCCACTCTTGCCTATCTGATTTTTACAGACAAGCACGGGCTTAACACAATTAGCGCAGAACAAGTTAAGGAATTCGATCATTCGAGAGTTTGATTATGTTCAACTGAAGAAGAGTTCAATTATCCAATGGTCGATTGTGTTTGATTGGAACAATGTTTTGGTGAGTTTGATTGTTTGTTACCGAACCCAATCACTTGATTGAGTTCGATTTGGTTTGATTACCAAAAGTTTGATTGTCTACGCCAACAAATTCAAAGTGATATGGTTAATTACAGTAGAGCCTCATGATTTAATATGAACCTCTACGCTGAACGAACTCCTCATTTTAATGAGCTATATTATTGAGCCTTGCACGAAAAAAATGTATGAATAAGGCTTATGTAAACAAGGCCGGCTCAGGCCGGCACAGACGTTAATGGGATAAGGAATCAGTTGTCCCCATCACGAGAAGAGTCAAACGTTCCATGGAAGAGGACGTAGGGCTCTTTAAACAGCTGGATCACCAAAACGGTATGAAATTCAATGGCATCGAAAGATCTAGGTACATGCTGGCATGTGAATTAATGGAAAAACGTATAACCATTGATAAAGAAGAGATACCTGTGTTTGATGTAAGAATGCTGTTGGACGAGATGGAAGTCAACATTCCTTGGAATATCCGTATCCACATTGCTCATGGTGGAGCTGAAGGATTGGCCTACCTACATTCAAAAAATATTACCCAAAGAGATGTTAAAGCTGCCAAATTTTTAACTCTGAAGGACTAACTAACGCTGACTGGAAAATAAAGATTGGCGACTTTGGGGAAGCAGTTTATCACAATAAGCAAACTACCCTGACAATGACATTGTCACCCCCACTCTTCCTTTATGAGCTGGCTTATCCTTCAAAACCTCATCCACGGCACGGGGTATGCAATATTCCAGGACTTATTGTGTCATCTGCTGAGAAGGGATTAAGACCACCGTTATCAGACCTGACCATTGAGGGAGGACAGTCACGTTTGCTTCTGCATTTAATCATGCTGTGTTGGAGACGAAGCGCATCTGAGAGAACAAACATGTCAGAGGTATCAGCATCACTGAAAGAAATAACATGTACAGACACCAGTGAAGTGGAAGCTCAGCCCTCTTCGACTACTACTCCAATCAACGCTGATGTAGATGCAGACGTAGTAGACCTGAACATTATATCTGTCTTACTGTTATCGTGCCATCAAAATAAAGTTATAGAGGACGCTAGCGAACCATTAGCCCAAGATTTTGCGGCAAATGGAGGAGTTTTAGACTAATAGCTCGTACAAGATTTGGAGAAAAACGCCATTGCCTCAGAGGGTACTAATTCATGTTCCTTCTAGACTATGAAAATCATAGACAACCTTTATACCACCAACTCTATAGCATTCTGTAATGCAACAACAATCAAGAATACTATTGAGAAAATCATTACCACTTTTCCTGCTGAGGTTAATAAGTTGTGGGAGATAAACGATCATTTCTCTGTGGACGAACCTCACGAAAAAGTTCACGCACACCACCTTCTGTTGTGCCAGTATGATTTTTTGACTTCAATTGTGGGTCAATCTGCCGAAGGGGAGACTGAGTTAGAAGACGCCCTTCAACATATGACTAACAAGTTATCAAATGTGTTTGCTGTTTACACTTGTCCCCCCATTATCTTCACTTTTGTTCACACAGAAACAACGATTGTAATAGTTTTTTTGGGTTATAGACACCCATAAAGTTTCCGATGAAGTTGGTGGAAATGGCAATGGCGTAATTATCATGGCCAACAGCTACCAAACGTAACTAAAGCGCTCGCAAGATGGGTTCGAAAGAGAATTGCATTGTCTGTTAGTCAACCAGCCCCCCAATCTCTACTTGAGGTTGACTTGCAGTTCTTGATGATTTTGAGAAATCACAGAATACTCAGGGAGCCACTAAAATAGACGACGGCTATACTGAAACCACAAGAAATCCTTACTTCAAAAGCCCATCAAGTTTCCTTCAACCAACCAATATGGAAAGAATTCTTTGGAAAGGTCACGTGACGAAGTTCGGTTTAACAGCTTTTTTAGACTTCCCAAGTCACAGCAATTAATGCATTAGAAAAGGGACATGATGTGGTGGTTATCAAGCGCACTGGAAGTGGGAAAAGTCTTGTGTATCAGGTACCTGCTTTGTTTTCTTTTACCCAGTATACTATCGTCATTTAATTCCTCAACAATCTCTCTACTTTTAAATCAAGTACATTGATTGAAAAGGGGATAGATGCTATTCGATTTAGTAATCCCACTGAAAAGGGCAAACATAACAACTTTGTGCGACTTGACGAACCTGAAGGAGATAAACCATCACTAGTTTACATGACTCCTGAGTGTTTTGAGACAAATTTTGATTTTCTCACAAGGATAAAAGAGAGCATGTGTGCCACCGTAGAGTTCGGACGTGACTTTTGAGCGGAGCGTAGCTCCGTCCTAAATTCGAGTAAAATCTGCTATAAGTAAATATTTAAGTATGCAACATAAATGAAACAGAGAAGAGGTAAACACAAACGAGGCGAGAGAGGTTCCACTGAAGACGACTCAAACTCAGCCAAGAAACTCAACATGGATGCGACTGAGTGTGCCAGCGATAAAGATGGCGGCGAAGGTGACAAAGATTCAGAGTTCTACGAAACAGTTCCTGAGCAAGAACCGAGCCTTAAAGTTATAAAAGATATGCTTTCAAGCGTCCAAACAACTCTTAAAGATATTCACATTGAAACCAGAAAGTTGGCAAGCGAGGTGGCCGATTTAAAATCTTCCTTCGGCTTTCAAGAACAGCAATTAAATTCCTTGAAGGTGTTCCTAAGTAAAGTGATGAAAGCTAACGATGCGATGAAAGTAGAACTACAAGCACTTAGAAAGAAAGTGAATGATCAGAAATCAGAGATGGATGAGCTGTATGAAAGCCATAATGATCTGGAACAGTACACACGCAAGAACTCGTTGGAAATCCATGGCGTCCCCGAAAATTTGTACACTTCCACGGAAGATGTGGCCATCAAGTTGGGTGAGGTGTTAAATGTTCCGATCCAGAGTGAAGATATTGACATCTCACATAAATTATACAGTGGAAAGAACAAACTGAAGAATATGATCGTAAAGTTTATCAGCCACAAGAAGAAAACTGCACTTTATAAGAAGCGAATTGAACTTAAAAATGTGAAGATTACACAGTTGTTTCCACATTCCACAACAGCCGCGGCTTTGGCCTCGGAACGTCTATACATCAACGAAAACCTAACGTCCTTCTGAAAAGATTTAATGAAAGAAACCAACCAAATGAAAAAAGATGGACTTTTGGTCAGTGTATGGTCCATGGACAGCAAGATTTATGTTAAGACATCGCCTGATGGCACACCCAAACGAATCCGTTCCCAGGAAGACCTCAACAACGTATGACTGTAAGCTAGCCCGACTGCGCTTTAGCACATCTTTATTTCTAAGTCCTACTGATAAATTATTGTTTTCGTTTTGAATTCGAATTAGGATGGATAAGACACAAAGTCCTTCACGCCCGTAGATACCATGCAGTTAAACGCCTGTATATGTTTGTGTTTTGTGTACGTGTTTGCTTCGATTGTATTCGTCAGTGTAATTTTGTTGTTCCCTTCCTTTTTATTTCATAGCGACAGTCTAACTATGTTGTAATTATTGCAAACCTGTGAATTTCAAATCTGCTTATCAGTTGTTGTTTCTCACAATAAAATTATCATATGTCAACATTAGCATGTTATGGTCATGTCGCTGCAAATGAAAATTAGTATCCTATCTTTAAATGTTAGAGGCTTAAGAAACCAAGTTAAGCAAAGGAGTATTTTTAGATTCCTGAAAGATCAAAACTGTCAGATTTACCTCCTCCAGGAAACATTCTCGGAACAAAAAGATGAACCGATATGGAAGAGTGAGTGGGGAGGTGCTATTTTCTTTTCCCACGGGTCAACCCAATTAGCAAAGGAGTTTCTATTTTGATAAATCCTTCAAGCAAACTGAACGTGGAAGTGACCGGTAAGGATCTTGATGGCAGAATTGTGTCAATTAATTTGATCTACAATTCAGCCAAAATTTCAATCTGTAATATTTATGCTCCGAATGACTCTCAACAACAACAGAAATTCTTGTTAACTTTAAATAGATACCTGACGTCACATACAGAAATTAGTAATCTTATTGTGGGAGGCGATTGGAACGTTACCCTGCAAGCTAGTGACAAAAAGGGCGGTATTCCTTGGAGACCAACTTTATATCGTGATAAACTTATTGCGATAATGGATGACATTGGCTTAATCGACGTTTTTAGGAAGCTTTATCCAAATGAAAGAAGCTTTACTTATGAGTCCAAATCGCTGGAAGTCAGATCCAGAATTGATTTCTTCCTAGTATCGAAATCAGTGGAAAACTGGGTCGTTAAAACTAATATGAAAGTTTCAAACGCTCCGGATCATAAAGCTGTTGTACTTGATCTTAAAATTCTCAGTGAAAAGCGTGGCCCCAGCTTGTGGAAATTCAATAACTCCTTTGTGGAAGACAATAAATATGTCGAGCTTACAGAAGAAAACTATGCGGCTATACGTGAGAAGTATTCAGATTTGAAAGACGATCGCTTAAAATGGGAATTAATTAAAATGGAAATAAGACGTCTCACCATTTCATACTCAAAACACAAAGAAAAACAACGGAGAATGCGAGAAACGGAGCTTCAAAAGCGTTTGGAACCTTTAGAAATTAAAATCAACAACTGTAATACGGACGAACAGTTAAGCGCTGAAATTGAAGAATATGACAACTTAAAAATCGAACTTCAACGTATTTACAAAGCCGAAGGGAAGGGTGCAATTTTTTTATGTAAAGTCAGGTGGGTTGAAGAAGGTGAAAAACCTACAAAGTATTTCTTTAATTTAGAGAAAAGAAATTTCAACTGTAAAGTAATTACGGAAATAAAACGAGAAGATGGCAAAGTACTTGTTGAAGAAGACGAGATAATGAAAGAAATCGAATCCTTCTATGAGAATTTATATGCTTCACATGACGAGGATAACAATGGGGCCTTTTGTACGTGATCTGCAAACTGTTAAATTAACAGACGAAGAAAGAGAAAACCTAGAGGGTTACATAACAATAGAGGAATGTTCCAAAGTCTTAAAAACCTTCCCCGCTGGTAAGTCGCCGGGCGATGATGGTTTCACGGCGGAATTTTACAATTGCTTCTTTGATTTGGTGAGCCGCGACTTAGTAAATAGTTTTAACATCGCATACAATGAAGGACAGCTGTCGATATCACAACGCAGAGGTGTCATAACTCTTGTGCCCAAAGAGGACTCCTGTTTGTCAGATCTCTCAAATTGGCGACAAATTACTCTTTTAAATTTAGATTATAAGATCACATCAAAAGTGATAGCAAACCGAATAGAAAGGTTTTTACCAAGGTTAATTCACCCTGACCAAACTGGCTTTGTTAAAGGGCGATACATTGGTCAAAATATTAGGCTAATTAATGATATCATGGAACAGACAAAATTACAAAATATTCCTGGGATATCACTTTTACTCGACTTCCGGAAAGCATTTGACACCATTGAATGGTCCTTCATTCAAAATACTTTAAATCTCCTTAACTTCGGTGAAGGTATTAAATGCTGGGTCTCCACCTTTTACACGAGTCCTGAAAGTGCGGTCCTGAACAATGGATTTTCTACAAATTATTTTCAACTGTCAAGAGGAGTGATGCAGGGTTGCCCCCTGTCGCCATATCTTTTTATCTTAGGAGCAGAAATTTTAGCATGCAAGATTCGACAAAACAAGGAAATACAGGGAATCAAAGTCTTCAATTCCGAAGCTAAGATAAGTCAATTTGCAGACGACACGTCATTAATTTGCAACAGTTGCGACTTTACTAAAAAAGCAATCGAAGTGGTGGACGCCTTCGGGAATGTCTCCGGCTTACGATTAAATCCCACTAAAACCAAAGCTTTATGGCTCGGTCCTTGGAGAGAAAGAGAAGAAAAACCATTTGGGTCTAAATGGCCTAAAGAACCGGTTTGACCATTAGTCATTTTCATATCATACGACGAAAGGCAAAATAATAAAAAGAATTTCCTAGTTAAAATTGACAAATTAGCCTCTAAACTACAGTGTAGAGGTTTGGCAGTCACGTAAGCTCTCTATATTAAGCAGATGCCTAATAACAAAATCCCTTGGTATCCCGCAATTAGGTTACTCTATGTCAATTCTGGATGTTCCTTTGACTTGTATTCCAACTATCAATACAACTATTTTCCAATTCATTTGGAAAAAAAAGAAAGACAAGATCAAGCATCAAGTAATGTACCAAAATTATGATAAAGGGGAATACGTGTTCCAAATGCGGATGTAATGGCCAAATCCCTAAGGCTCGCCTGGATATCAAGGCTTTTATCTAATGATGAGGAATGGAGCCAGGTTTGGAAAGCAATCCCAAACCACTTTTTCGACATGTACGGTGGTCTAAATTTCTTGTTAAGATGTAACTACGATTGGAGGTTTCTTAAGCAGACCGGTATGCCTCAATTTTACCCAGTAATGCTACAGTGCTGTCATGAATTAAAATCCTCTTACGAAACTGACCTTGGACAGGACTTAGTTTTATTCAACAATAAAGAAATTCTTATAGATCGTAAGACTTTTTTCTATAAATCGTGGTTTCAGAAAGGGATTTTCCTAGTTCACGACCTCCTTACCAATAACGGTGTATTTCTGTCGCATAGTGAATTCACCACAAAATATAACTTAAAATCTAACTTCTTACAGTATTTACAGGTGGTCTCAGCAATACCCAGGCGACTAGTTGAAAAAGCAAAACTAAATTTGGACCCTAAATTTACTTATTTACCAGATGATACTTTCTTCCAGCTATCATCTTCAATAAACATAAATCTTCTGAAATGGAAGAGCAGAGATTACTATTGGCTTTTCATAAACAAAGACAATCCAGAACTCAAGGCGCCTAGGAAATGGGCTCGTGATCTGCAGTCCAACGAAATAGAATTGACCGGCTATTTCAAACATCTAAGAAATATCTGTAAAGAAAACAATTTGATAGAGTTCTTTAAATTTTTACACAGAATAATTGTAACAAGAAAGGAACTTTGTTTATATGGAATAGAAAGCGACAGTGCATGCGTGTATTGTCAGGAACCTGACTCAATTGGCCGTTCTTTCATCCACTGTTGATGGTCGAAAGAGTTTTTTACAGAAGTTATTAAGTGGTTCAATGAAGAAAATGGCACCTCCTACTCCCCTAACATAATCGAATTACCCTTTAGGAAATTTCCAACTGTAATCACCGCTCCATCAACTATGATGTTAAAAAAGTTTAACTATGCTCTTTTATTTGCTAGATACTATCTTTGTACTAACAAGTTAAATTCAAAAGAACTGAGATTGAGGGAATTTATAAAAAAATTAGAATTGAAATATCGCATTGAGAAATTATAATCAATGATAAATTAAGCCTTTAATAAGTCTAGATAAGTTTAAAGGAAGCTATGGCGTATAAAATTATATACATGGTGAAGGTTATGACTTGCACGGCGTCCGCTATATATACAGTATATATCATCCTTATTGACTAGACGTCACCAATTTTTGTTGTAATAAATTTTTGTATGTTTTTTCTTTTAGCTGAAACCAATAGTTTCGTAAACCTGTGTAACTTATGTATCAAATATTGTGCAAAATATTGTGATGTATTAGTGTAATGTACCATGTTATTGAAATAAAGATTATTAAAAACAAAAACAAGGATAAAATAAGCAAATTATTGTAATGGACAAGGCTCGTAAGATTTTGACTTCAATTGTGGGTCAATCTGCCGAAGGGGAGACTGAGTTAGAAGACGCCCTTCAACATATGACTAACAAGTTATCAAATGTGTTTGCCGTTTACACTTGTCCCCCCATTATCTTCACTTTTGTTCACACAGAAACAACGATTGTAATAGTTTTTGTTTAGTTATAGACACCCATAAAGTTTCCGATGAAGTTGGTGGAAATGGCAATGGCGTAATTATCATGGCCAACAGCTACCAAACGTAACTAAAGCGCTTGCAAGATGGGTTCAAAAGAGAATTGCATTGTCTGTTAGTCAACCAGCCCCCCAATCTTTACTTGAGGTTGACTTGCAGTTCTTGATGATTTTGAGAAATCACAGAATACTCAGGGAGCCACTAAAATAGACGAAGGCTATACTGAAACCACAAGAAATCCTTACTTCAAAAGCCCATCACGTTTCCTTCAACCAACCAATATGGAAAGAATTCTTTGGAAAGGTCACCTGACGAAGTTCGGTTTAACAGCTTTTTGAGACTTCCCAAGTCACAGCAATTAATGCATTAGAAAAGGGAAATGATGTGGTGGTTATCAAGCGCACTGGAAGTGGGAAAAGTCTTGTGTATCAGGTACCTGCTTTGTTTTCTTTTACCCAGTATACTATCGTGATTTGCCCAACAATCTCACTACTTTTAAATCAAGTACATTGATTAAAAGAAGAGGGCACAGATGCTATTCCATTTAGTAATCCCACTGAAAAGGGAAAACATATCAACTTTGTGCGACTTGATGAACCAGAAGGAGAGAAACCATCACTAGTTTACATGACTCCTGAATGCTTTGAGACAAATTTTGATTTTCTCGCAAGGATAAAATAAAAAAATTATTGTAATGGACGAGGCTACTAAGATTTTCGATAGGAACTCAGGGTTCCGAAAATCTTATGAGTCCCTGAAACAGATCCACATGAGATTTCAAGAAACACCAGTGATGGCATTGACCGCTACTATTCACAGCGCATCCTTAGATAAACTGTGTACGGAGTATCTACGCGAGGTTGTACTGATTAAAGGAAATGTAGATCGGCCAAATATAAAACTGTCCCTCGGAAAATGTAAACTTGCCACCGGAAAAACAGCTTTGGAAAGTGATAACAACCAAAGTACTCAACCGTGGAAGAACGTTGTGTAGGAGGTATGTTGCTTCCATAAAAGGCAAGACCCATTCAATCCAAATAACAAATCGACTGGCAAAAGCAGTATCAAGGCCATTAACAGAGGAATTCATTGCTTACCCCATGGCTTACCTAAAGTTGAGAAACTTTTGAAAGTGAATGGCAACAGGGTGGAAATCAACAGAAAGGAAGACCACGAGTTTCTGGGCTTTTCTGGGGACAACAGAATGTTACTGTTCACAGGAGATTTTAAAACACTTCCGTTTGCAGCCAAAAATCGGGTACACTTTATCTCGGGAGAAAGCCAGTTAACAGCACGGGGCTCTCAAATGCAGAAAGTGCTAGCTGATGTTGATGGAGTCTAAACAGAAGTTTGTAAAAAGAGGACCTTGCGAAGGAGTAAAAGTATATAGCGCTAAAAACTGCAGTCACACCGTGGCAAACACAATTAAGGAACAAATGTGAAGAACATGGTTCCGTGAAACCTTTAACAAGAACCAGAAAATTTCCTATTCATTTTGTTTATATCTGGCCCACCAACAATAATATGGCTTGGGGTGCTGACAACCGAAGGAGAAGTTTGAAACACAACTGTTCAAAGCCTGCTGAGCACAAGATCTCTAGCAAAGTGTCTGAGGATGTTCAACATACAGTTCATCAGGACATCACTAAAATCGCCATAGATTTGTTGAAAGGTTACTGTTTGCTTAATGCTTTATTGATGTTTTGTTTCTTGGGGTTTTTCGTGTATCTACGCTCTTGTACACTTTGCTTCTTTCCCAGGGGTTACATGTGGCGTCAAAGGTATGGTGTTCGAGCTGTTTTATTCTAAAAGAAGGTATGATGTTGACCATTTTGGACTGAAATAGGGTAAGGTTTGTGCGCTCTGGTCTACAGTTGGGTATGTTTTTTGGAAAAGCTGTTTTTTATTGCCATCCTGTGAGAAGAGCAGTTTGATTTATATCGCATCAAAAATAGGGGATCAAATATTGGTTGAAGTCTGAAATAACAAGGAAAATAGCATATATGGGTTTGACATAGGATAAGTGTTTCGAGAAGTACAACTCACACGGAAAGGGGGTTACCCGCCAAATTTTGGAGTGAGTCCCCTGGGGTTTCTTTCTGACAGGGAAGAGAAGCACAGTTTTCATAGCTAGTATGATCGGCAAAGACAATTGTTTGTTTAAATAACTAGTTCGATTTTGAATAAGAACAACAGACCTCAAATTTGATTGGCAAAACATGCAGCCTGACTCTTTGTGCCGAGCCATCTGGTCTCTTTCTACATCCTTACTGCAGTCTGGGCATTTTATGGGGGGCTTCCCGCATGCCATTAGGTGGGAGGCCACCTCCCCGCGCTCCATCATCACTTCGTATTTGCGACAGAGACGAAAAACTGAGTGATGCAAGCACTCTTGGTCTTGTCCTTTTGTACCTGGATATTTGCCCCTCCACATACAACCTTCGTTTGTACATTCTCACGTCCAACTTGCACATTGTGAGGTTGTCCAACACGACGTTGACTGTCAAGGCAACACTGTCAAATAATTCATGGCACAGGTGTCATGGAGTTTTGCCGTTTCCGTTCTGGTTGTGATAGCAAAGGAGGGACGTTAAGCAATGCTAGCATCCGGAGTGACTGCATCCCAGAGTCACTGGTTTCAGCATAACTAATTGGCTAAAATGAATAACTACAAAGCAGTGCTGGTAAATATCCTGATTACTTTAGCCCAACAGATCCAGACCCAGGTGAGAAATTCGGCGTACTGAGGTACGACCATATAGCTTACCATGTAGCATGAAAATTTAAATTTTTGCGGATTGTCTTCCATTTGCACAAATAACATCCCCATAATAAAATGCTGCAAAGTTTCACTTCCTTGATTCTCTTGCATAAAAAAGTCCGCATAAACACAAGAAAAATTTCAAGAGGAAACAAGGCACAAGCCAAGCCAGCCCAGTAAAGCGAGCCAGCCTGCCGAGCAGGGCTGGCAGTCTGCGTACAAACGTTGATAGCAGTAATAGTTATACATGTAACTCACCAGATACTGCATTCCAAGTATGTTTTCCTTTAGTCGCCATTTCGGATATTTTCCCCAAGTTGAAGGACCAAACTGTGAAACAAATATTTCAATTATCCAAACCATTGACAACTTCACTTCAGTCATCGGAAGTGTACGCGACTCTATTCGTCTACCAATTGGGTAATATTTTATTGGGAAGACACATACACCATAGAGCTTCCCTTTTATTTCTTCACCTTTTTATTGGGTAATGTTTAATTGAAAAGTTGTATGTCATATCGCATTCCTCACATGAAGCACGACCCACATGTGATATTTCTTGTTCGGTCATGGGGCAAGGTGGCAATGCTACCAGAAAGAAATTAACAAATCGTAGTTTTACTAGAATGTTCCTCTTCTTAGAAGAAAGGGAAAATCTGCCCCCATCGAATAGGAAGATCGACGAGTTAGTGAAGAAGGATCAAGTCAAGGAAATCACATTCACCCAGGAGGACATTGTGCAGTAGATTGGCCAGCTTCTTTTGGCCACTTTTCCAATTCTACTCGGAACTGATTTAAGTGGCACTCCAGCTAAGAGCAGTCTGGTCAATTTCGATTCGGAAAAAAGTTGGCCTTCATATTTTGTGGACAAAAAGGATTTGGTGGGCATACATTAAAACCGGGTAGATTGTTAAATTTCGTGCTTTTCTTTTCCGCTACACGCCGAAACGATTTCAGTCGTCTGAGGCAAGATTTTAGGCCAATTCAGAAGTCGAAATTCGCGACTTTTTCAGACTGCGCTACTTCAACACAGGTACGTATCGCTCCATATCAACCAGACCACAGCATTCGGGTACATTTGAAGTGCTTTATACCAATATGTCGTATTTGTTGGACACAATTTAGATAAACAAGAGAAAATAAAAGACACCCTACTGCGCCGCTTGTCAAAAGGAAAGGAAATTTAGCAAAATGCAAGAGTCAAAATCTCAAAAGTGGCACCTAAACTGGAGTTAAAATGCCCTTCAGAGCAAAGATCTTACCTTATTCTAAGAGATTCTGAAGTCAAACCTGCGGGTATCATCCTGTGTTGGATGCGAGCGAGCACTTTTCCGAGCTCACCTACAGGAATGTTTACAACAGAAATGCAAAGGTCATGACTAGTATGGAACGCAAACAATCGAATAAAAATAGTGTTTTAGCCATCCACATCTGCCTTGGTATTGGGAATAGCTTGTATTTATCCTTTAGAGTCCTTGAATTTGAATTTGTATCAATCTAAACAATTTAATTTGATAATAGAGATAATGTGGATGTTACAGTTAAAATGATGAAATGTACATTTATCTGTATATTTATGGTTGAGTTAGAAATGTTAGCCACTCAACCCAAACATTAAAAGAAAAACAGGTACCAATAGAGAAGAAGCTTGGGCCCTTTGTACCTAGCATTGACTCATTTTTAATAGCAGTAGTTATGGAATATATTTTGATGATGAATGGATATGTGCCACCCAGGTCTCCAAATTTGCACCCTGTTTCTTAACAATGTCCAGAATAAGGATACCCCTTCTACCTTCCATCACGACCCGATGGTCGGCACAAACCCATATAGGTATTTTGGGGAACCACCCCCTTCCCCCAGGGATTAATAGCATAATCCATGATTTTGGAGTCGTTGCAGTTTCAGTTGTACAGTGTAATTTACTATATAAGACACTTTCACCTATAAAATGTGACTGGATGCAGTATCACACACTGAATCATTTTAATGCTCTTGCTGAGAAAGCAGGGATGGAGTGGCACCTTCCAGCAATGTTACCTGAGCCTGAATCCCAGTCCCAGCATAATTTGAGGGTTCATTTTGTCACTGAATCTTATCCTGCTCAGAAGAATTTCTACAAGTTACCATGCATGTTTTTTCCTCCATTTTTGAAAAGCATTTCCCAAATTAATAATTCCAACTGTTGGCCTTCCAAACCTGCATGAACTCTTTAAGAGGAATTAATTGCAAAATAATAATATAGCAGATTACTCCAGAAAATAAAAAAGATTAAGAATTCAAATCCTTAAAATAAGGTGTTTTGGAGGGAGGGTAGTGAAAAATGTTGCAATGGAAGCAGAAGTTTGTTGGTTTGTTATGTTCTATATAATTATGGTAGATTTTTTACCCTTTAATTAGAGAACAAATCTCTTGTCCCAGCTTGGGTTTTGAACTCTTTTTTAATTGACCAAATTGCAGTGCTATGAAAGAGATAATGTGGATGTTACAGTTGAAATGATGAGCTGCACATTTATCTGTATGTTTATGGTTGAGTTATAAATGTCAACTGTAATCAGTTATATAAGATCAAATGAATGGTTTAATTTAAAAAAATAAATCACATTGTTCACTAAATGTCACAGTAAGAAATGAAGAAAATTTATATTTATCTAGGTTTATAGTTGTATTCTCTCTAGGGGCTCCGCACAAAAAAGCCTTAAAACGCTGATTACGTAACCCTAGCATGCTGCGTTCAGTCCGTGGCAATCCATCACGTGTCTCATTAGTATGGGGCTCTTATATAAGGCCACTCCCTTGTCGCGATAGCTCATTCAGTCTTTTCGGTGTTTCGAATGCTTCTTTTCGCGCTTTTTGTTTTCGCTTCATCGCTGCGCCACACTTTAATTCTTATGGCTGACCAAGTTCCTGTTGCTCCGGCTGATGTTCAACAATTACAAGACGCTTTAGCAGTCCCGCCAGCACAAGCTGGAGCTGCTCAGGACGTTCAAAATATTGATGGTGGCGATCCACCAGCTGCAGTAGCGCAAGTTGCGGTCCCTGCAGCTCAACCTGCTCATCAACCTCATGTTGATGTGGTAAGTCGTTCTTGCCTTTCGTTCGCCTGCTTTGCTTTCTTTCTGCTATTGGTGGCTAGCGTTTACGTTTTGCGGATCGTCACAGCTTTAGTTTCCCGTTTGGTTAGCTTTATACGCTAGTTTGTCTTGATTATAGCGTTGTTGTTATAGGTTTCAAGTGAGTTTGTTTCGCCCCTCCTGCCTATCGTATTTGTTCCGCTCTTTGTTGTGGTCACTAGTTTCATTCGAAGTCTCGTACTCGGTTCGTATTCATGTCACCCGAACTGTCCTAGCAAGTTAGTCCCGCTTGGGTTGGTGTATAGCTAGTTTTTTACTGCAGTGTTGCGGTGAGTTTGTTTTATTTCGCTTAGAAGCGTTTACAGTGAGTTTGTCTCCGAAGTGTTTTTGTGAGTTTGTCCCTCCAAAGTGTCAGTGAGTTTGTCTCACCGAAGTGTTAGTGAGTTTGTCTCACCGAAGTGTTAGTGAGTTTGTCTCACCGAAGTGTTAGTGAGTTTGTCTCACCAAAGTGTCAGTGAGTTTGTCTTACCGAAGTGTTAGTGAGTTTGTCTCACCGAAGTGTTAGTGAGTTTGTCTCACCGAAGTGTTTTTTGTGAGTTTGTCTCACCAAAGTGTTAGTGAGTTTGTCTCACCGAAGTGTTAGTGAGTTTGCCTCACCGAAGTGTTTTAGTGAAGTTTGTCTCACCGAAGTATTTTAGTGAGTTTGTCTCACCGAAGTGTTTTTAGTGAGTTTGTCTCAACAAAATGTTGAAGTGAGTTTGTCTCGTCGTAGTTCTATTATGAGTTTCCCTCACTGAAGTGTTAAAGTGAGTTTGTCTCATTGACGTGTTGTAGTGAGTTTGTCTCACCGAGATATTCTAGTGAGTTAGTCTCACCTAGATGTTCTAGTGCGTTTGTCTCGCTGTAGTTCTATTGTGAGTTTACCTCTCTAAGTGTTATAGTGAGTCTACCTCGTTGATGTGTCGTAGTGAGTTTGTCTCGCCGAGATGTTCTAGTGAGTTTGTCTCTCTGAAGCGTTTTATCAGTTTGTCTCACCCAAATGTCATTGTGGGTTTGTCTTTCTAGGATATTTATATTGTGCGTTTGTCTCGTTGCCGGAGCTTTTCGCTCCGCTTGCGGCGATGTTAAGAGTTTATCTCGTTGAAGAACTGTTATTGTGTCTTGTCTCGCTTTAGAGTGCTAGAGTGAATTTGTCTCACTTCATGTGTTTTAGCGATTTTGTCCGGCCGTGTGCTAATTTTTTACTTTCTTTGGTTTAAGAATGTTAATGCATTGAAAGACAAGGTAGAGCGGTTGGAATCAACCCTGACTCGTACTAGCGTTACGTCGGCCCTCGATACTGGGCCCCTACTCCCCTGGTTGACCGGTACGCCCTTATTGCTGCTCTTGAACAGTTGGCGGATGTTTCAAGGGAGACTGTCCACCCCGATCGCAAGAGATTCGATGCGATCTTTAAACAGTGCAGACCACTTGTCGATGAACCCCGCCTTGCCGCCATCATCATCAATTTGTTGGGTGACAAGGAAGAGAAACTGGTAGCGGGCCAGATTCATAAGCTTTTGAAATCAAGCAATCCGTCTCCGTCGCCGCGTGGTCCTGTCCTTCAATTTGGCCAAGGTTCTCAGCCGGGTCCCAGTTCTTGGGGCCCTATGTTCTCCACCGGCTTCAGAGGCCGTAGAGGCGGGCGCTCAGGTCCCTTACGGGGCAAATGCTTCAATTGTAAGAGTGTAGGGCACTTTATTGCCAATTGCCCTTTGAATAAGGGGAAATAATAAAGATGTACTGTTTGTGTGTCAGTTCCTTCTGAATTTCGTTTTTTCTCTTGTGTGTCTAGTTGTATTCTCGTTTCCCCGCTCGAGCTAGGCTTCCCCGAAGGGGTTATCTTATACCCTTCATTGCTCTGTCCCTGGACGGGGTATTTCGGGGTTGCTTCGCTTTGGGGTTTTCCCCCCTCATAGTTCGCTTCATTTCCTTTCAGGGGAATTGTAAACGATTTAAGACATTTCATTTCAACCCAGAAGAAGCCGCGCTCCAGCGTGTTTCCGTTACCTGGTGTGATTGGAAGGGTAAGCCCCAAGGCGTCGTAACCCCGGTACCCTCGGTTCAGATGGTTTCCTCGCTCATGGCCAAAGCTTCACCTAGTCTTCTTTCATTTCGAAACCCGGACGCTTTTGTAGCTGGGGAGTTGCACAGGCATGTTGACAAGTGGGAGGAAATCCTCGCCCAGCATCCAAAACAAGATGAGATTTTATCATACATCAAATATAAGGTTAACGTTAAGGACTTTTTCACCCACTTTCGAGGGGATTTTCAAGGAACATTTTACGATTCTCCTTGCCCGCCAAGAGCAGAGTTCAGCAATAACAGATCGTGTCTTGGCTTTGAGGATTTTATTTCTTCTACAATTTTGAAACGTGTTAAAAACGGATCTCTCTCAGTCTGGGGAAGGGTTGGTGAAGACGATCCCCCTCATCTTGTTATGCCTTTGACTATAGAACCCTCTAAGCCAAGGTTATGCCACGATGAACGCTTTCTCAATTTGTGGATAAGAGACTTGCCCCTCAAGTTGGATTACATATCTGATTTACCTCGTTATGTCGGAAAATACCATTTCCAAACAACTATGGACGATAAAAGTGGTTATGACCACGTTGAAATTTCCGAAGAGAGTAGAAAATATTTTGGCCTACAATGGCAAGGCTGGTATTTTGTTTATAATACTATCCCTTTTGGCTGGAAGGGCAGTGCATACGTCTACCACTCTATTGGTATGGCTGCTACCAGCTACATTAGATCCCTGGGAGTGCCATGTAGCCAGTATATTGATGACAGACATGTTGGACAGCTTTCTCCTCCCCCTGAATCACGTGTGTCTGCGGAGGATTGGTCGGATTTAGAGTTTGCCAATGCTGCCATTTTCATAGCTGCTTTTGTTCTTATTTCTTTGGGATATTTTATTGGCTTATCCAAGTCGTCGCTTATCCCTGCTCGAGTAGTCAAATTCCTTGGATTCTTGGTTGACTCTCAACTTTGCGCCTTCCTTTTACCGGAGGATAAGAAGATTAAGTTTGCAACTTTACGTGAGCACATCTTAGCCAACCGGGAGGTCTCAGTTAAAACCCTCCAGCGTCTGGCGGGTAAAATATCTTCTTTTTGTATCGCGGTCCCTGCGGCCTTGCTCTATGCTAGGGACATTTTCCGGTCCACTGCTGGCTTCTCTAGGTCTTCGCGTTTAGTTCGGGTGACGGGAGCCCTCAGGAAGGAAATAGAACATTGGCGCTTCCTTGACTCTTGGGAGGGTTGTCTGCCATGGCTTAATGAAAAACACGTTGTGGTCAAGATTTCCTCTGACGCTTCGAATTCTGGTTGGGGAGGTTCTATCGTGTCACCGGGCTTGCCGCCTTTCGAAGTTCGCGATTACTGGACCAGCGATACTAGATCTCACCCGATTGTCGTTAAAGAAGCCCTCGCCTTTGTTAATACCTTGCAAGCTGGTAAATCCCTTGTTACCAATGCGCGTGTGGATGCTCACACCGACAGTTTGGCCTTTTTACAGTCTTGGGAGAAACAAGGCGGTAGGAATGTGCAGCTCAATGACGCTCTCAAAAAGTTGCACGAAACAGCCTTCGCGCTCAACGCAGTAATTTCGCTCAAGTATGTCCCATCTTCTGCCAATCCAGCCGATCCGCCGTCCCGTGTCTTGTCGGATCTGGATTGTACGCTTTCTAGGAAAGCTTGGCGAGAACTAGAACAGAAGTTTGGTCCTCATACAATTGACCTCATGTCTCTGGATTCGAACGCCCAGATTGATAGCAAGGGCAAAACGTTAAGGCACTTTACCCCCTTTTTTACGCCGCACTCCTTAGGGGTGAACGTTTTTGCTCAAACTATTTCGCCAGCCGAGAATGCTTACGTGTTTCCTCCATTTGTGCTCGTTGGTCCACTTTTGAGATTTCTGCTGGAATCCGAGCTGTGCTTCTCTATCGTCGTTCCCAAGCTCTACCCACTCCCGTTTTGGTGGCCTATCCTGGTTTCTCGCAGCCACGCCCGTTTACAATTGGGAAGTAAAGAGGATTTGGGGATTCTTCTTTTTCCTTCACGTAATGCAAGTTTTGAATCTCGCCCACTTCCATGGGACCTTTTTGCCTTCAGAGTAGCGAGTGGAAAGTAGACATTTTCCTCTTTTTCTCTCTCAGTCCAGACGACCCAGAATTTGGAGACCGGCTGTCCCATGTCCGCAATGTGCCTATCTCAACGATGATTCGTTTAACTTTTGTCAGAGGTGTGGATTTAGAAGAGATCTAGTTGTTGTGGATAACACCCGAGACCTGGTAAAAATCGACCTTAAAGATATTGAAGACCATATTTCGGAACTCAAGGAGATCAGGTCCAACAAACCTTATGAGAAACAAAAGTCCTCTACTCACCGGGAGCTGGTTAGCTTTCTGGCATCTTTACCCACTCCCAAGTCTCTCTCCTCTGTCTCCCCTGGGGACATCCAGAAATTCCTCGTTTGGAAGGACAAGTCAGGCCGAAAAAAAGTCCATCAGATGTCATGTCCACAAGCGGGCCAAACTCGACCTTCCTCTTGTAGTTGCCCTACGAGGTTAGCTGCCGGTACGGTCGACAGCCTGTTGGGAAAGCTCAGGGCCATCTTTGCTGAAGCTGGACTCGGGGGAGAATGGGATGACAGGTTGGGAATTGGAAACCCTGTTTCCCATCCATCTATAAAGAACTATTTGAAATTAATTAAGGAAGAACAGGCTAAAGCCAGAGTTTGCCCAAAGAAGGCTGTACCTTTGTTTCTTAAAAAACTTCAAATTATAGCTCAGTTTATTCTCGCTCAACTTCAAAGCCCACGGATCTCCCCTTTTTAGTCGAGATCTTTGTTTTTTCACTACCGACTTTTTCTCGGGAGACCGCTCTTCCGATTTGGGTAGGGTCCTGTCCAGAGAGGTTTTATATTTTCCCGATTCCTCTAGGATATTATTTAACCATACGTTTGGGAAAACTTTGAGAGGGGATTTGGTTAACACGTTTGCAGTGTGTCGCTGCGACAATCTAGTTGTGTGCCCAGTCAAGAATTTTGAGCGTTATATTGCAGTCGCTAAGTTAATTAAAATCAACCTAGCTCAGGGTTTTTTATTTCGTGTTACTAAAGGTAATAATGTTACCCGGGAACCTTTTATTGGTTCTGCAGTTCATGGTCGCCTAAAGTTCTATCTAGACCAAATTCAAGCCAATGATGGAGAAACCCCTCACAGCTCTCGTAGTGGCTGCTCCATAACGCTTTCTCTGCTCGGAGCCTCCAAGGAAGCAGTTGCTAACCATGTCGGTTGGGCTAGTACGAAGATGGTTGACCACTACAATGACCTCCGGAACATATTACGCCCTAATGCTCCAGCTGCGTTACTCTCTGCGGAAGCTTCTGGCTCTTCGTGCAATGTTGCTATGGTTTACGAGTCCTTTGCAGATATTTCTTCTTTTAAGCCAGTTTTTCCATAGAGCTTTTTCTTTTTTTTTTTTCTCTGCAATGCTTAAACTTTGTTCTAGATTTTAGACTTGTTAGCTTCTGTAAGTTTCTGGCCTATTTTTTAGTATCGTTTGAGTTTTGGGAGGAATGTACGTTCAGAGTTTATGGGATCATAGATTTTATATTCATATGGAGTTTCCAGGAGACTCTCCGCCGTAGGGCTGAGTCTCCCATATCTTATCTAGTCTAAGACATTGTTTGCGGACAGCCCCGGAGAGAATATATTACTATTCTCTCTAGGGGCTCCGCACAAAAAAGCCTTAAAACGCTGATTACGTAACCCTAGCATGCTGCGTTCAGTCCGTGGCAATCCATCACGTGTCTCTTTAGTATGGGGCTCTTATATAAGGCCACTCCCTTGTCGCGATAGCTCATTCAGTCTTTTCGGTGTTTCGAATGCTTCTTTTCGCGTCCCGCCCACCTCCCCGCAGCGATGAACCGCCACTCCACCAGGAGCTCCCCGCTCCTGACCGCCTTAGGCTGAGTCTCCCATATCTTATCTAGTCTAAGGCATTGTTTGCGGACAGCCCCGGAGAGAATATATTACTGTTTTAAATGATAGCCTCTACCCAAACATTTTTATAAAGCAGTTATCATTGGTATCACTGCCATGACAATAAAAAACTGTCATTAGACAAAAAGGTATTTACGTCCAATATGTGATACGTGTTATCAACATCATTGTTCACTCAAGGGGGAGAAACCACTGCAGTAATCAGCATTTTTTCCCTTTCACATTTCCAACTTTGTAGCATTTATCAGGAACAGTTAAAAGTTTCCATATATCCATATTTCCACGCTTCCAGAATTATCGGCAGGGGTAGGGTGGGGTGCCGAAGGGGGTAAGACATGCTTCCACATTTCCACACTTTCACAGTTGGTAAGTTAATTATTCAACACATATTTCCACATTTCCAAATTTCCACACTTCCACACTTGGTAACTTAAGTTATTCAAGATATACTTCTATATTTCAAAATTTCCAGATTTCCACGCTTCTAGACTTCGTAACTTTATCATTGAAGACATACTATCTTCAGGCATAAATTTGCTCCTCAGTGCCTTTGGTTCATTCCATTCTGATGGTGCGTTCTGTGGTCTTCTACCCGAAGTAAAAGCACAGGAGGGTCTGCATGTAATTTTCATACTAAAAGTCCGGGTCTCAAGTAATAATTGTGGACAAGCCAATTCCTGCTATCGTTCTAATGTAATTTGAAAGGATTTACATGGGTAGGAAGGTTCCAAAAACGAAGCATACACTAAAACCCCGCGTATAAGAACCTGGATTTTAAGAACCTGTTAGGCTAAAATTTTCATTTTAAGCCCCCTCCACATAAGAACCTATTAAGGCTAAAATTTTAAGTTAGGTTCTTATCAGTGGAGTTGCTGTAAAAGTGTATAGGTAGAAACTGCTGAATTAAGATCATGATCTGATTACATTGAAAAGTAACTTGACATAACATTTTTTTCTTTGAAGCTTAAGTACCGTGTTGTATGTCTGTTGTGTTTGGTCTCAACTTTGAAATGGCATTTCAGAGAACTGACCATGAGTTTGTTTGTTATGTTTTGTTAAGGACATACCTGCACTGTACTGCCTTTAGGCATTATGGCATAAATGATTTATATTGCATTATGAGATGATATTTATAATATATTTAAATGAAATTCATATGAAAATATAAGAACCTATTTTAAGAACCTTGGAAGGCTAAATGTGCTTTAGTACCATTTATATAAGAACCTGTTTAGGCTAAATTAAAAAATCCAGGTCCTTATATGCGGGGTTTTACTGTACTACGCTTCATTTGAAAAGTGAACTGTGAAAGGCACAGCCGCCACACGGCAAAGTTTACCCACAGGGGAACGCTTAACGGTAGTTTGGGCATAGTAATTGTATGGAATGTCAAATATGCATGGATCAATGTGAAATAAACTTACCTGTGCATGTGGTGTATTGTTGTCATTTCGCCTGAAGTGATATTTGAAGCAATTTTGAAGGATTTTGAGTTCACATCCCGTACATTTACAATAAATATTACAAATGGTCACACAAACAGATTGTGTGGACCCCCTGTGGTTCGGGTTGAATATTTGAAGGGTCATTAAATGCTTTGTTATGCGAATTTTGTTTAGTAGTACAAGCAACATTATTTGATTTACTATTTCCTTTTTGGCAAAGTTCGTCTTTACAAGGAAAAGCATCGATAGGATGGGAACAAAAATTTCTGATGCAATGGAACTATTGCGTTTGTACAAAAAAGGCACATCCAAAAGGATTTACTTTCTGCTGTCAAACAGACAGCCCCGTACGAAATCTTATGGCCTGACCGAACCAAAATAGGGCCTAAATAAGGCCTTAAATGGAAACACAGGGCAAAAGAACAACCAAAACTGAGCCTAGCAGTCTAAGCCAAAAAAATTGTGGTTTCGTTTTTGGTTCTAATTTCCATGCCGTAACCTAAGTGCCACCAAAAGCAAGCAAAATATTTTAGGCTGCAAATTTGGTCGTCAGTTAATGAGCCAAATTTGAGCCAAAATCGCGAAAAGCTGTAATTAAGGCTCTCATGCTGAGCTGGTAACGACCTTAAAAGTAGGCAAAAATTTTTTAGGTCGTAGATTAGGTCGCTTAAAAGCGGCCAGGCCGTAATGCTTTCGTGATCAGCCCGTCTTGAGCTGGCCGGTCGATCGATGACTGCGTGCCTTGCAGCTTGTCTATAAAAGAACGAAATATCTTGCAAAACATGTGGAAATTTTTGCGTATTTCTACACAGGTGCTTCAAATTTTCACTTTAAACTGCCGTTAAGATTGCCTGAAGTTCGCTTTACTCAGTGCCCAAGCGAATGTACAAATCATCGAGTCATTTCAAATTTATGCGAACTAAAAGGTGCGCATCAAATTACAGCTTCAGTAAAGGGTTCCACAATTGCCACAATTTCACAATTTCCACAATTGCCAGTCGCTACGATGATCATAAATGTCAATCAGTTTTTCTTCAGTAACACTTATTTATTTCGCAATTTGCTGAATTTGTTCACCTTAATTCATTACATTTGTGGGTCCCAAAAACTCGTCTCTCCACACAGTTCGTAATTACTGAACCTCAATAATTTACCACCTTTCTATAAAAATATTCTAAACGTGTGGCAAGAACTGAATTTCAAAGAACCGCTAAATGCAAACGAATTCAAACAAGAATTTTTATGGAACAACCGGTTTATAAAAACAAATGGTAAGACGATATATTACAAAACATGGGTTAATAAAGACATTTTAAAAATAAGTGATCTCCTCGACAATCACGACCAATTCCTTTCTTTCGAAAGTTTTAAACGCAAATTCAGCGTTCGATGCACTTTCCTCGACTACGCTGGCGTTCTTGCTGCTATCCCTAAAGTGTGGAAAAATGAAATCACGAGCAACATTGTCTCCCAGTTGGCTTGTTAGCTCAATTGGTTAGAGCGCTGCACCGGTATCGCAGAGGTCAGGGTTCGAGTCCCGGCAGGCCTGATTTTTTCAGGCTTTCTTTTCGCAACTGCATAAGTTGCGTTAATAACTGCGAGGATCTTCTTTACATTTGTTTCTTCATTCCGCAGTTCAAATATATGAACTTCATATATTCATAATTTCATCTTCATCTTTCCCGGGTATATTATGAACCAATTTAACGACCAGCTCCCAGTTGGCTTGTTAGCTCAATTGGTTAGAGCGCTGCACCGGTATCGCAGAGGTCAGGGTTCGAGTCCCGGCAAGCCTGATTTTTTCAGGCTTTCTTTTCGCAACTGCATAAGTTGCGTTAATAACTGCGAGGATCTTCTTTACATTTGTTTCTTCATTCCGCAGTTCAAATATATGAACTTCATATATTCATAATTTCATTGTCTGTGGTGTTAGCGAACTCTCAAAGGCTGTTTCTAATAGCGATGACATCGTTTCCACAAAAAAAGCCTGTTTGATGCTTACGGAAAGGTCCTTCTCTCCCCCAATTGTTGAAATCACACTAAGAAATCTAGTGTCAAACGTAAAGGATGTCTACGAACTTCCTTTTGGAGTCACCGTTGAAAATAAATTAAGAAGCTTTCAGTATAAACTCGTGCACAACATCATACCTACCAACCTTTCACTGTATAAAATGAAAATAAAAGAGTCATCACACTGCGAACACTGCCGCTGTCAAAATGAAACACCTCTTCATAGGTTTTGCGAGTGCCCTGAAGTTAAACTTTTTTGGGAAGACGTCATAGAATGGTGGAATACAAATCGCTCTGAAAATTTCAATCCTACTTGGTCGGAAATCCTTTATGGATACAGACCTGAGAACACCAGCCTTCACGCTTTTAATCACTATCTTCTTATTGCTAAATATCATGTATACCTCGCAAGAAATCTGTCAGAGACTCCTAGCATAAAGGTCTTTCTTGCCTTACTGGAAAGTAGAGTCAAATGTGAAAGACAAATGGCTATTAAAAACTCTAGCTTTAAAATATATGAAGCAAAGTGGACCACTCTCTGCATAAGCGATGCGGTAGCTTTTGCACCACTACCAAAATAAAGGAACCAGGTTAAGGTGCTTTTTTTTTCCCCAACACTTTTTTGTCTGTTTTATTTATCCTTTTCATTTGACCAGACTGTAAAGGTATATTTATCTTTGTCATTTCACTTTGACTGTATATTCCTACTTGCCCTGTTGTTTAAAGTAAGGTGTTATATTAGTTCAGTTGTAATTAAGTCCTTCTTTTGTAAGTGTAGTATTAGTTCTGTAAATTAGCTCCTGTGTTTATGCATTGTATTAGTCTTGTAAACCAGTTCGTAATTTCCAGCAAGTAGAGCAGGATTTGTGCAGGATTTGTCCTCTTGACTTCTGGAAAAGAGAGCCCCTAATTCGGAGAGCGGACGCCAAACAAGTCAAGTATAAACATTGTTCTTAACTGAGACGAATTTCACATGCCATGTGCTTGGTTAGTGGGCCATTCCTTTGTGCAAACAATGACCGAATTCATTGAACGTAACCAAGAAGATGGTAGCTATACACACACATTCGGTCTAGAAAGTACGTGTACCGTCAAAACGATTGGAACTGGGTGGAGAACAGTGGACAAACTGATAAAGTATGACTTACAAGACATTCGTGATACCGCCCCCAATGTTGTAATTCTGGACATTGGCTCAAATGATTTATGCGACGAGCAATCTGACCCTGACACGGTCGCATTGTCGATCACCGCGCTGGTTGAGATTCTTATAAAGGATTTGAAGCTGCGATGTTTAGTCTTGTGCCAAGTTTTACCCCGGAAAAAACAACCATTTACGGAATACAACGAAAGGGTTTGGCAATTAAATGGTTTACTAAAGGAAGCTGTCAAAGGCATTCATGGGCAAAGTTCTGGATTCACCGTGGCTTATGTAATCCTTCGCAAAACATTTTTACCTGGGATGGGATTCATTTAAACGCTGCAGGCCATCAGGCGCTGTATAGAAGTTACCGAGGATCTATTTTATTCGCCCTGAACTGAAAGAGAGATGGGCATGAACCTAAAGCTAAGTTATTAGGGCTCGTATTTCACAGCAGATCTCAGCTATGTTATTCAATGCTTGTTAATTTGGGGCAAACTAAGCCAGATTTAATGTATATGTTTAAGATACTCTTACCTTCTGTTATAAATGAAATGTGATTAATATTTTTGACATTATTATGGCCATGGCCTTGGTACTGTGCATGTGTACCACAAGATTATGTCTTGTATTGTTAATATTATAGTTATTTAGGGTAAAGTGTACCCTTTATCTCGCGTGGTACTGTGTACCGTGAGACTGTGTCTCAGAATGTTATTGTTTATGTCAGGGTACTGTGTTACCCCTTTATCTCCCGTGGTATTGTGTACCATGAGATGGTGTCTCAGAATAGTATTGTCTATGTTCCTCAATATCAATAGTACGGGGAGAATTTAAGCGGGCTCTGTGTCCCCAATAAAATGGGCGTACCTGACTCCCCTTATGCAGGTACAAGTGTGTGGTTTCTGGCATGATAACTTTTCGGCAGGGGCTGCTTGCCTCGAGCCAATTATGCAATTACAGTGCCGCTGGGAGAATGAAAACTTTAGGGATACTTGGGAAAGTCTAATGTAGACATACGTGGTAATATCACCAGGGTCTGAACAGGCTTTGGAGTGGCTAGATAGTGGAACATGATGGTACTATATAAAAAGTTTTTAACATCTGTTAACAGTATGCCACCCAAAAGGAAAGCTACTAGCTATGCAACCAGAGCGGCCAGCAAGAGACGTGTGGCGGAAAATAATCCTCACCCGAGCCATTTAACTGTTCACCCAGCTGATGGAGAGGTTCAACAAGGTACAATTGGTACGAATCAACCCCCAGCACAAGAAGGGTGAAGTGTAAACACTGACTGGTTGGAAAACCTGGGAAAAAAACATCGCAGCTGCCGTGCAAAAAAGTTTGCAGGATGCTGGAATCAGTGTGACAAAACCCCAAACACCGAGCCAGCCTGAAATACAATTTGTCCCGGACGCACCGCAGGCCATTAACACGGACAGCCATCCACAAGATGGAGTTTCGAGGACCCAAAAGCCAGTGGAATCAGCGATACAGCAGGTGACGTCCAAACTGGTTGAAGGACCCAGGCAGACTTCCATAAGTAAGAACTCGTTCATTTCTGTAGCTGTACCTTTGACACACAGAGCGTCAGAAAAAGTTAAACAGCAGATTTGGGGTAATGAGTATGTAGATTTTGCTGTTATCTTTCACCATAGCTCTAACAGCGAGGATCAATACACTTTCAAGGTACAAAATGGACAGGGAGGGGGACAACCTACCCTTTCCTTGGTACCAAGTGTTAAAAAACAGCCAGTTCACACTATTGATCAATGGACGGCTGCTTTCCAGGCATTTGTCGTGGTGTATTGCAAGTGTTTCCCTTCAGAAACAGCCCAACTGATGAAATATGGTGCCATAGTAAGAGACCTTGCTCAGCGGGGTGCGAATTGGAAATTTTACGATGAAAATTTTTGCATGTTACGCCAAAGTGAACTCATTCCATGGGACCAAATCCATAGTGAGCTGTGGCTGAGGGCCAGTGTCCCCAAAGTCAAACAGCCTCTCCCTGCCAAGTCAACAACAAAACAAACTGGATCGTTTTTTCCAAGGGGATTTTGCTGGACTTTCCTCACGGGGGGGGGGGGGGGGCAACTGCACAGGGTGTGAATTCAAACACCAGTGCTCTAGCTGCGGCCTTAATCACCCCCTTTCCCGCTGCCAGCAAAACCAGAAACGGGCAGGACAGCGGCCAATTTCAAAACCAGGGTTGTCAGCCAGCAAGAGCTTCACCCACTTGGCTACCAACACCAGTCAAGATTAACAGGCTAGCCTTTTATCTTACTGGTTTCGAGGACCAATCTGGAAAAATTTTGATTGACGGTTTCACTTTTGGATTTAGATTACATTTTCAGGGCCCCTCTAAGGCCTCAGGAGCTAAAAATTTGATTTCTGCAATGCAACACCCAGAAGTGGTGGACAGCAAGTTGAGTAAGGAAAGGCAATGTGGCCGTATACTAGGGCCCTTTAGTTATCCACCTTTCAGTAACTTATGGGTATCACCTCTGGGGGTAATACCAAAGAAAGCCCCCAGAGAATTTCGAATGATCCATCATTTATCCTTTCCTTATGGCGATTCAATCAATACATTCATTCCATCAGAATTTTCAACGGTTAAATATGCGACAGTAGATGATGCCATCAACTTCATAAAATTCTTAGGACGGGGCTGTGTGTTAGTCAAGACTGATGTGAGGAGTGCGTTTAGAATAATACCAGTACACCCTTCTGACTACCCCTTATTGAGTTTACAGTGGAGGGGGCAATGGTATTATGATCGTTGTCTTCCCATGGGTTGTTCTAGCTCATCTTAAACTTTTGAAAGTTTAAGCACAGCAATGGAGTGGATAGCTCGCAATAAGCTCGGTATTCCACACATTTTGCACATTTTAGACGATTTCCTTATAATTGGAGAGTCCACATCAGATTGCCAGGCTAAACTTCAAAGGTTTTTACATTTTTGTGAAGACATAGGAGTTCCCATGGCTCCGGAAAAAAGCAGAGGGTCCTTCTCCAGTACTCACATTTGCAGGCATTGAATTGGATTGCCTTCAGCATAAAGCCAGGCCTCCTCAAGAAAAGGTAGACAAATGCATTGAAGGTATTAAGAACGCTCGGGGTCGCAATAAGATCACCCTTCGGGATCTGCAATCCCTGATTGGTTCGTTGAATTTTGCCTGTTCGGTGATTGCTCCCGGTAGAGTTTTTCTGCGTCGAATGATCAACTTGACAATTGGGAGAAAGAACTCCCATCATTACATTCGTCTTACGAAAGAAATACAGCAGGATTTGCACATATGGGAAATCTTTTTCCAATCCTTTAATGGCAAATCATTTTTCTTAGAGGAAGCTTGGGCAACTTCATGTCAGCTACGATTTTATACTGATGCGGCAAAATCTCAAGGTTATGGCATAGTCTTTGGGCGCCACTGGGCATATGGGGAATGGCCAAACGACTGGAAGACCAACCGTGATATTTCTTTTCTCGAGTTTTTTCCAATAGTTGTCGGTTTAACAGGGAACTCAAGCGTAATTTTAAGAAAAATGAAAGTCAATAATTACGTAAAAGTAAATATTTTGGCAGGTATAGTTAACCATATTGATGGATAATTTTGCGAAAAAAGTGGAGCCAAAGTTGGCAAAATTCGTGATCAAAGCCCGCCATCTTGAATTTTGATCGCGGTAGCTCAAACCGTCAGCAGTTTTTCACGAGACGTCATATTGTGAAGCGCCATTTTCAAGCACGAGGTTCTTCGTTTGATCTTATAAATATTTACACGGTGAATCTTGTAGTTTTCATATATTGTAGGTGTGGAATAATAATGCCTCACTGCTGCATTCCTGGATGCAATAACTACTGGACGAAAGAGTCAAAAGTGACTTTTCATCGCATTCCGTTAAAAGATTTAGGATTGCAAAGAGCGTGGTTAGCGAGGATCAGGAGAGAGAACCTTCCTCCACTGGATTACAGCTACGTGTGTTGCGATCATTTCACTCCTGACTTCTTCGAAAATGATCTTAAAGCCAAGTTAATGCCGAACACGAAGTTTAAAAGAAACATTATACCCGGCTCAGTTCCCTCATTGTTTTCTTTCAATCCTCAACCGAAGCGACCTAGACCAAGTAGTGAGGCTCGAGCAGAGCAGCGCCGTTCAGAAGACTTAAGACGGGAGGTGAGTTGAGCACGTCAATGGTACAGATATACAAGATGAATCCAAATGTGTATAAGCTTACAAAATATTATGGTTTGATTAAACAGTTTTAAAGGCTGCTGTTCTGTGTTTTCTTTTTGTTTTGTTAGTGTATGTGGGTAGTATCATTTATTGGTAATTTAAGCTTATATATCCTAATCCAGCAGCTGTTATATTTCCACTTCTCAAGCAAGTCACTTGAAAGAAACAGTTACCTTTAAAATTGGGTATCCTTTATTTGTATAGCGTAGATGGGGGATTGAATCTAGCTTCCTGGGCACCCTGACAGCTTATGGAAACCACACCATACATTTTATTTTTGAAAATGTGTTCTTCCCTTCTTATGAGAATACCCTATACTTCAATAAACAGCAGTTCAAAAGAGGAGCAATTTGTGAAATGGTTCTTCTTTGTAATTTTTTCTTAATTTTTGCTCACCCAAAGGTTTTGCAACATTTCCAAGAAAACAATGCCAGCAGCAGTGAGGGTGCAACTAGTGACAGCAGTGAGGGGCCCATCCTTGTAGATAAAAACCCAACACCATCTGTGGGTGCATGCAACCTCGAACAGCCATCAACAAGTGACAGCTGTGAAGGGCCCATCCTCGTAGATATAAACCCAGCTCCAACAAAGGGTGCATGCAACTATGAGCAGCCACCAACTAGTGACAGCTGTGAAGGGCCCACCCTTGTAGATTACCCAAGTGAGCAGAAAACCAAAATTAATGTGGGTACCCAGTGTTGTGTGGGAGCCAGGTACCGCATCACTCACTCAGTTTCAACAGAAACTGATGTTAAAACATATGCTGAAATAGGAATCCAAGTAAACATTGACCCTGGAAATAATGGTGCAAAGGATATCACCCCAGAAACCTCTGCACAAGTTTCCCCAAAGAAACCAAAAGGTGAAAATGATAAGCCTGCCTGCAAAAGGAAACTTACTTTATATGAGGAAGTTTATCCCTCAGATGAGGAGCCATTGCCTTCTCCTATTCCTCCCATTGATGATGGTGATGATGACAATGATGATGAAGATTATAATTCTTCAGATAAGGAGGGATCTGTTTTGAGGAACTCTGATGATGAGGGGGAATTGCAATCCCCCTACGAAGAATCCCTCTATGAGGAGCAAAAATTCATTGTCTTCGAGTCCTGCTTAAAGAAACTCCTGAAATTCTGCCCTAAATGTGCCGGTGTAATCTCCAAATCAAAGATGACAACATGTGGCAGCATGCTTTCAGTTAAGATAAGGTGCATAAATAACCATGACGACTACTGCTGGACCTCACAGCCAATGATTAAAAATACGGCAGCTGGTAATTTACTAACATCAGCTGCCATTTTGTTTAGTGGAAACACCTTTTCCCGTATAGCCCAATTTGCATCCTTTCTTAAATTAAAATTTTTTAGTCACAGCACCTTTTACAACATACAAAACAAGTTCCTCTTTCCACTGGTTGATAAGGCCTGGATTGAAGAGAGATCCTCTGTTTTAGAAGCTATTAAAAGGGATGGGCCAGTGCATTTAATTGGAGATGGACGTTGTGACAGTCCTGGCCACAGTGCCAAATACTGTACCTACACTATGATGAGTGATGAAGGAAAAGTTGCCTATTTTAGTTTAGTACAGGTAACTGAAGTGACGTCATCGAATGCAATGGAGAAGGAAGGGTTTGAGCGCTGCCTTGCAGGGCTGCAAGCTGAAGATGTTACAATTAGAAGAATTGCCACAGATTGGCACACCTCAATTTCCAGTGCCATGAATAAAGAACACAAAGAAATCAAACACCAGTTTGATGTGTGGCACTTATCTAAGTGGGTTGTGAAACAGCTTACCAAAAAAGCGAAAGTCAAAGGCTGTGAAAACCTCTTTCCCTGGATACGGTCGGTATCAAATCATCTCTGGTGGTGCTCCGCAACATGTGATGGAGTAGTATAGTAAAATAGGAGTTCTGTAACCGTTTATATATTGGAAGATTTATTTCAAGTTTTTAAACCGCTCACATATGAAACAATTTTTCCACATTGGTGAAAGAGAAAAGTTTTATAACTGAGAGCTCTATTTCCGTTTTTACACCGATAACACAAAAACAGGTTTTATATTGGTGGAAAAGGTGGAAAGAATATTATTGCATCACTTTTAAAAAACCGCAATAATATATTTTACAAGTTTTTTGTTGTAAACTGTCACAGAATTCCAAAAATTTTTTTCATTTAGAGATTTGTGGTTTTGTTATTATATCAAAAGTGTTACAGAATCCCAAATGTCTGTTGCAAGAAATCAGAACGATATTTCTCAAATGTTTTATGGTGAAATACCGGAAAAAAATAAAAAGAGTTCACCTCGTTCATTAAAACCGCTTGTTGAAATTGAGGATGAGTTTTACATATCAACAAACAATTATGTTAATAAATGGCTTTATGTCTGGAAAATGGTTGTATCGGATAAAAACCCCTACAAAAAAGATCTTTTTAAGTTTGCAAGATCAATAAAAGAAAGTTTTACAGATTTAATAAAAAGAGAACTTAAAGAGTTAAAAAATATAAAAGTCTTGAGATGAAAGTTAAATTTATAAAGGTAAGAGAAGAAGGAGAAATTCAATACATGGAGCAATATTTTCGAGAAAATGAGCCACAGGTTTTTTACGCAAACGACGATGAAAATGAGATAGAAGAATATTTCGATAACATTATTGAAAAAAATTAACGGAAAAATTGAGGCATGGGTAGCGGAAGGGTCAGGATGGGAAGTGGAAAAAATAGAGCTTGTTTATGTGAATGTCGCACGGTTTAAACCACTGCGTGGAGGAACATATTTGCCAATTCCAACAAAGTTAAAAAACAAAAAAGCAGTTATGAACGTGCAGAATAAGGACAATGAGTGTTTGAAGTGGGCTGCAAGATCAGCTTTGTTCCCCCCACCAGAAGGAAAAAAT